>JAAGEH010002531.1:64733304-64762589 GCA_011751065.1 Lasiurus cinereus
ATGGTTGCACCAATTTTCATTGCCACCAAAAGTTTCCTTTTCTAAAACCATACTACAAGGCTATAGTAATCAAAACAGCATGGTACTGGCATAAAAACAGATACATAGATCAACCCATCAGATAAGAGAGCCCAGAAATTAACCCACATCTATATGGTCAATAAATATATGACAAAGAAGGCAAGAACATACAATCTTTATTAATCAATAAATGGTGTTGGGGAAATTGGACTAATATATGCCAAAAAACTGAAACTAGACCACTTTCTTATCAATATTAAAAAATTTAAAAAAAAACATGGATTAAAGAGTGAGAATTTAGACTCGAAAGCATAAAATTCCTAGAAGAAAATATTGGTAGTAAACTCTCTGACATTTCTCTTAATAATATTTTTTTATATCTCCTTGGACAAGAATTGTTTTTGATGGTAATATTTTTCCTTTTATATTTGTTGTAATTGTTTTTAATGATACCTTCAAAATACTCTAGGTCAGTACACAAACAAACAAACAAAAATCTAACTATTAGGGAAGTGTAAAGTGCCTGGAGAATTTGTAATATAAATTCAGAAAGTTTGATTTAATTAGATCACATTAAAAATAATGGTCAAATATTTAATTAGATATCATGTTCAAAATATTATTGCTATTGTAACTAAAAATGCTTCTGACTATATTAGTGCACAATTACATGTTAATTGAGCCTATTTTTTTTCTGATGAACAATGTTAGTATAAACTGCTCAATTTAATTTGAGGGTGTCAAAGTTTATAATATTTTTTTATATTTGACTGTTAATATTGTCGTGTTTTCAATACCAGTAAAATCAGGAAACTTCTGAGAATCTCAAATATAATCTTTCTTTCCTCATTTGGTAGGTCTATTTAGTTACTTTTTTTTTTTTGCTGTTGGCTTTTAAAGAAAGCGAAATATAATATCACTAGAGGTCCTGTGTATGAAATTTGTGCACTTGTGGAGGGGGTCCCTCAGCCTGGCCTGCGCTCTCTCACAGTCCAGGAATCCTGAGGGGATGTCCGACTGACAGCTTAGTGGGCCTAAGCCATCAGTCAGACATCCTTAGCATTGCCACAGATGCGGGAGAGGCTCCCACCAATGCTACCGTGCTGTTTCTGATGGAGTGATTCACCCACTGTGGGAACACACTAACCACCAGGGACAGCTCCTACATGAGTGTCTGCCCACTGGTAGTCAGTATGCATCAGAATGATCGGCCATTCTACCATTTGGTCATTTGCATATTAGCCTTTTATTATGTAGGATATGCTATAGATGAGGCCCCCTAGAATCATAAGAAATGCAAAAAAATTCACTATTAACTCATTCTTGAATTGCCCCCACTTAAAATCAAATTGCCACCTGTGGAGCATGTGCTACACCTTGGGAACCACTGGGCTTGAAACTTTTCCTCTCTGTGCTTCATTTCTGAATACATATGCATATACCATGGGAATAATAATCCCTTCTCCGCCTACCTCATTGGGTTGTCATGAGGAGAGTCTGAGCTAATAAACCTAGAAATGTTTCATCAGGTAAGTGATGTCTAAATGGGAAGGGATTGTTATTTTTAACCTCACGGGTACCCTCGCAGGTAGCAGATGCTGATTAGAGGAGGAGGACAACCCAGCACTGACTGCAGGACTGACTTCCAGTCAGTTGAGCCTTCAGTCGTTTTGAATGTTGCAGACCCTGGGTTTTTATATATTAGGATAATATATTTGGTTTAAGGAGATTATCAGAAAAGTATTTTTAAATTACATAGCTAAATAATTTACAATCTCATTCTTGATTTTACACTACAATTTATAGACCAAATCAATTGTATCTGTTTAACATAAATAGAAATGTGAAACCTCACAAATTATATTCCCCAGGTGAAACTTTATATGTATCTTTTTAAACACTCATTTTAACTTAGTCAAAAACAACAAACAACTGTGAAATCAACTCAAATATTGAAGAGTGTAAGATTCCTCAATATTTTGATAAAAATGTGGAAATCATAAACCTTTAGGAAGAGAATATCATAGGAATAGCTAGAACAATAAACTATTTCATTTCCTTGATAACATTCTGTGTATTGAAGCAAGGCAAGGCAATTTGGATAGGATCACAATGCAGGCACATGGTCTCAACATAGAAGAGCAAACTACGTTATTAATCTGCAGAGCCTTATTTCAAGGATTTCAGGGAAACTTTAATTACAAGAACCAACAAGTACACAACTGTCACATGAAAATCCTACTCCAGGATATTAAATATGTACCCAAACTAGTTACACAAACATATAATATTAAAAACTGTGTATTGTATTTATAAGGAGTTTACTTGCATTGTAAGCTCAGGGGTTCAATTTCTGGTTGGGGCACATACCTAGGTTGCGGTTTGATTCCAGATATGGGCACATACTGGAGGCAAGTGATCGATATGTCTCTTCCATTTCTCTTTCTGTCTCTCTCATTTATTTCCTCCGTCTCAAAAAAAAACCAAAAAACTAATAATTAAAAATATATGTATAGGGGGATTTATTTTGCGTTATTATACCTTATATGGGCAGAAGATTTTATAAATTTACAAAGATGATTTGACCCTCACAACAGTCGTATATATTTAGTTGAGCAGATAAAAGATCTTGACACAAGCTCTGCCAAAAACTAATGATCAGAGTTTAAATGGTTTTTGTAAGGTCACATGTCTATATGCCTCAGTCAGCAAAAGAAGCAGGATCTTTGGTTAAGTACTATTTTGCCTGTAGTTATCTGAAAAATCAAATAATAGAAATGATAATTTAAAAAAAATTCTCAAGTAAACTGTATCTATAAATACATAGAAAAAGTCACACAGAAATTTAAAAGAAGATAATTTATTTTCTAATCATAATAAATGGATTTTGAGTTGTTGGCATGTAATTTCATATAGAAGTGAAAGCTTACCCTTTTAAAACAACAGCCCTTGATTAGGAACAAGAAACACAAGAATCAAGATCAAAAACAGTGCCGAAGCATTTTATTTGTCAATTTTTCTTGGTAACTTGTCATTTTATTTGTCCATTCATCTTTTGCTCTTCAGTTTATCCAGCTATGAAATGGAGGGGGAATGATCATCAGGCTTTTTTGTTACATTCTAAACCCAATAGCTAACTTTCAATCATGTAATTTAAATTTATAAAGTCTAGAAATTGTCACTGCCACCCTTTGTGCAGTGTAATTCTGAAGCTATAGACAAGGGTTTAACTGATGACAAATAGTGATGGTTTTCACAAAACACGTGAGATCTGTGCTAAAGCTATAAATATGTTATTGTAGATTATTTTTATTCTAGACACTGAATTGTATGCTAAGTACCAAACTTACCCATGAAGAGTACCAAGTCTAGTTTTAGAGACACACAAGTGTACAGGTAAGATGTAATATGTGTTCAGTGCTGACTTGGGGCAGGCTTTGTGCTGGTTGAGGAATATATGTATATATGGAATATATCAGGGGAAATATGTGGCATATTTATAACTAAATATATTTAGGAAGAATGTCTAATTCTTGTAGAGAAAGGGAGATTTAGTATCTTGTTTAGTATGTAGCCTCCATACAGTGTCTGATACATAGAATTAGCCGATGCAATTACATTATGTGAAAGACATATCAAACAATGGCCAAAGTGACTTTTCAGCTAAATAGGACATTAGACTAGTTATTAAAATGAACTACTAAAATGTGGTATTTGTCATTGTCATGTGGCTCAATCAAAATATTTTCTTCTCTGTGGCTCACATTAGAATTTCAGTTCTTTGGAATTCTTATTATTGTATGTAATAGTAACAAATAATTGGAGATGCAGATAATTACCGCTTACTCCACAAAAGCCTGCTTACAATCTATCAACACCGTAGCTAATTCCTGACATGTGGAAATCATGAAATTTATTATTGTTGAAAAGACTAAGTAATTTGCAGAATCATTTAATAAGGTGAAAATGATTATAAAAAAATAAAAGACTCTGTCTCCTGTTTTTATTTTTATAAGTGAATAATATTTTCTGATATAATTGTATAAATATTTTATGAAAATATTGATTCACAATGTTTATAAGCTGATCAGTATTGTTTTGGGAAAAGATCATAAATAAAAAGTTCTCGCTTGATGTAGTATTAGATCACATTCAATGTGCATTATACAAAAAATACCAATTTACAATGAGATTTACATGAAGAAGGATTTAAAATAATAAATTGAGAACATTGATCAGTTGTGTCTTATCTTTTGCAAAATATTTTGCTTAGCTGTTAGTCTATTGTTTGAAGGGTTTGACTTGAGCATTCTGTTTAATTTCAATGTATTTGAGAGGATTTAGAATGTGTATACTAGTATGTGCATAGTTTTGTAATAAATATATTTCAGAGAAAAGGAACACAATTCTGTCTCCCTCTTGACAGTGTTCCCATGGCATTAAAGGCTCATTTGGTGAAATCTAAAAACAAATCAAGGCTCTTTTCATTAGTTTATAAGCCAGGAAGATAGAGACATTTTCTCATATTTTTATTTGATATAATAAAATACCTTCATATATTGTATAAGGAAATATGGTTTCAGCATGTCACATTCTGAACACATAAATCTTTATTGTTTAAAGAAAGCTAAGGCAAGAATACCTTCTACTCAGAATTGCTGAAAATAATCAGGAAGATAAAAAGAGTTCAGTTTCATGTTCCCAAAGAATAGAGGAGTAGATAGAATTGACCTCTCTGTTTCTTTATGTAGACTTAAGATGTCACCCATATATAAACAAAAGTCATGTTATTAAAAAGTAATTAAAAGTGACAAATATCTTAAAATATAGTGAAGTTAGAGGTGCTCAATTTCATGACAGCAGTTTTTGTCCAAGGTTTTGTAACCCCAGTGCCTAGAACAGTATCTGGCACAATGTCTAGAACAAAGATATTGTTAATTTAATAAAAATAGTTTAAAATAAATGAGTAATGGGTGAATAAATTAATAAATAATTAAAGGGGTTGATTCTTATATAAATTCATAATTTTATTGCAGTAGGTTAAAAAAAGAAATATTTCTAAATTATAGAATAGAACTACCTTTAATTATTCCTAACTAGTGGCCTGGTACATGAAATTCATGCACGGGGTGGAGGGGAAAGTGGGGAAAGGGCGTACCTCAGCCTGTCCTGCATCCTTTCAATCTGGGATCCCTCAGGGTATAACCAGCAGTTGGGCATTCCTCTCACAATCCAGATCTGCTGGCTCCTAACCACTTGCCTGCCGGCCTGCCTGATTGTCCCTAACTGCTCCCCTGCTGGGTTGATTGCCCTAACCACCTCTGCCTCAGCTGTGCATCTAGGATCCAGGATTCCCTTCTCTAGTTGACCACAGGCACCAGGGATCTGGGTTTCCCTCCTTCTGGTCAGCCATAGGTGCCCAGGCCAGCTGCATCTACAGGGGATGGTGGACAGAGGGCTTGACCTAGGCTACAGCCACAGTGCTGGCACCCGGGACTGCAGGGTGGGTGGCTTCTCTGTCTCCTGGGCCATAGCCAGCCGCAGGTACTGGTGCCTGGGATTGTGGGGTGAGTAGCTTTTCCATCTACAAGGCTGCAGCCAGCCGCAGGTGCTGGCACCTGGACTGCAGGCATTTGGCTTCTCCATCTTCCCTGGGATGCAGTGTGGGTGACTTCTCTAGCTGGCTGCAGTCTGGGGCTGTGAGGAAGGCGGCTTCTTCATCTCCCAGGCCACACCCAGCCTCAGGCGCTGGGATCCGGTTTCTCCGTCCCCCCAGGATTTAGGGCCAGTGGACAGGGGTGGATGGCTTCTCTGGCTGGCTGAGGCCTGGGATCATGGGGCAGGCAGCTTCTTGGACTCCCTGGCTTCAGCCAGCCTCAGGCATTGGTGCCCAACTTCTCCAACTCCCATCAGTCCTGAGCGGCTGGGGGTGGGGCTGCGGCTCTTTTCAGGTTAATTTGCATGCTCATTCCGATTGGCTGTTGAGCATAGTGGAGTGATGGTAATTTGCATGTTTCTCTTTTATTAGTGATGTGAAGAAAAAAAATTTAGGCTCCTTCCAAACATTGGAATATATTCATAATCTTCCTCTTTTAGTTATTAAGATTGTATGTGGGCCAAGTGTTCATGATAGGAATTGATAAAGGGTATGGTCATAAATTATAATTTAACTCACATGCTAAATAAGTATTTTGTTGCTTTTGCTGTCTGAAGGACTCTGTGCTAACCACTGGGATATAGCCATTAATAAGCAATCTGTGCTTTTGTCTTCACAAAGTCTACATTTTAGTCCACTAGCTGTCATTTTCTGAGGGATGACATCTTGGGTTTACACAAAGAAAGAAGGAACACAATTGTAGACACTGCCTTTTTATTTGAAAATATGGAGCTCAACTATCATCTTCCTGATTTGTCTCAGCAATTCTGGGTAGAGCATATTTTTTTCTTTACTTCCTTCCAAAGCCAAAAGAAGACTCCCTATATGGGATTCCAATCTAATACTACATTTACTTACACAAAATTAACTGTGACTCATAAAACAAAACAACAGAAAGATAAAGTGGACATTTATAGAGAGTGTAAAGATATATTTTTTAAGAAACATCCCATTCCTGAATATGAAAGTGCATATTTATAAATTTAGACCATGTAGAAATCTTTTGGACTCTAAATTTAGCAATAAGCCAGTATGTCAATGTGCAAGTCATATTTAATCCTGGCAAAGAGCCAGTCACTTTATTCCACAGACAGCAGTGGCTATTGCTCATAATGATCTTAGAAGCAGGTGCTTATACATTTCTGTCATTTAGTACAAAGGACATTCTATATCAAGTCAAATAACAAAAGTGACATTTTAAAAATTGATTCCAGTACCTCCAGATTTCTTCAAAAAGGCAACTGTATGTTAAACTCATCAGGAGATGATTCTGAACTGTTCCATATGTTCACTTCATTCATTTCCTTCAGACAGAGGAGATTCATCTCTGAAACAGCAAGAACTGAAGTAAAGCAAGTTTTTCTGAAAGCCAATTCTAAGGCTATTTTACTTACATATTTTATAAATGCACACTTGGACTCCGTGAGTATGGGTAAAGAAAATGAAGACTCAGACCAAGACAACTATGCCATACTTGCTGCCTTTTTGAAGGGATTCTATCTTTTCTGAAGTTCTGACACAGATTTGGTCTGTTTTATCATCTGATTTTGCTCCCTAGAGCCAAGGTTGATTAGATTCCACTAAGTCCATGTCTCAAAAACAGTTAATCCATGGCTAATTGATAAAATATGAAAAAGGAAGAGATGAACTTATTTTTTCCAAGGAATCTGAAAAATTCATAAATTGAGACAATCTGGTCATAGTAAATGCTGTATTTCAAAGTATGTACACAGTCATAGGGGGTTCATGTACAACCATGGAGAAGCCCAGCCTGGCCATAAACTGACTTTTACACACACACACACACACACACACACACACACACACACGTTATAAAAGAAGAACGACATTACTATATCGTAAATGCCACTGACTAGCCATTTTTGTTGAACATGTGAATCTTCAATTTAATCCTTTTTTTGCAAATATGTTCATTATTTTATTTAGCTCGTATTTGAGCAATCCTATGTGACAGCCATTTATTATGCATCTACTATGTTTCAATTATTTGGGGATGTAACCTCCTGCCCTTATGGAGCAGATTTTTAGGTGTGCATGATGGATGATAAGCAATCAGCATATCAAACACATAAAATATATTATAAATATCTTAATTTCAGTTTTCTGAGGAACAGTTTCTAATATGGATAAATAGCTTCTGAAAATTTATTTGGGTTCCCATGGGCTCAAAACCCCTGGAGGCAGGAAGCAAGCAGGATTGGGCAAATAAAGGAGCTGAATTGCACCACAGCCTCACAGGAGCTTTGGGCTTGACTATCTTTTGAACATTGTTCCACCTGAAGCAAGTGCCCACATTTTCATTCCTCACTCAGTTCATGTCCTTCCATAGAATGTGGGCTGCCTCCTGGGATGTAGAATGGCCTTGAGCACGAATATTATCTTCAGCTCAAGACTATTTCTGGAAAAGATCTCATCAGAGGGCTATTGCTAGCCCAGGAGCTGGTGAATGAATCCTGCAGGGATTCTGCATCCCATGCCATAGAAGCCAATACAGTGCATTGAAACCTGACCGGTGATATAACAGTAGATAGGGGTAAGAGAAATACAGACTATTGGGAGGTTATTTGCAATTTAAATATTGAGAAGAGAGTAAGAGATGTTTGAGGAAAGAGTTGAATCAGATGAAATCATTATATGGACTGCTAGCCGGAGACAGTTTCATGCAGAAGAGACAGATAAAGCAAATGCACGCCTGACATGTTCAAGCAATAGCTATGCAGTTTGGCTAGAATAACATAAAGGTTGAGTATTAGAAGATGAATCCAAGATGAAATCTGGGGCTATTCTTTTGGGATCTGTAGGTCATGGAAAACATTGTCTGTAATAGAAATGTAGACTGAATAAGACATTGTAGTTTTTTTGTGCAGCAGAGTGAAATGGTTTAATCTATTTTAATAGCATCACTTTGCTATAGTATAGAGAATGAAATAGATGGGGATGAAGTACAAGTGAAGAGTAAAAACCGAAGACCTATTGGGACATTCAGAATTGATAGTGAGATTGAGTGAGAGCTAATGGTGTCTTGAACTAGATCTATAACTTTAAAGTTAGTACAGAGTGGTCAAAATGTGTATGTATTCTGAAATACAGGTAATGAGATTAATTCAGTGTGAGAAAAAAAAAGAAAGGCTCAAGGATGCCTCTAAGAAATTCAATTTGATCAACCGGATACTATGCAACTAGTATAATTAAGATAGAGAGGAGATGAAGATGACGTTGATTTTCCTGTAGATGGTATTTCAATCATCAGATTGAATGACCTCACCAAGGAATTATGGAATAACGTATGAGAGAGAGGGAGCAATCAGAGAAATAGCCTCAAGAATGATCAATGATAAATACAGATTTTTACCATTTTTAAGATGTTCCAGAAACTTGAAAATAACAGTTTAAAAGTAACCATGTGGCCTTAAATCCTTTTCTGGCTGGCCAAATCACCTTACTATTTTCACAAGCCTTTTTGCTTAGAAACAATGGGAGCCTGCAATATTCAGATTTAGAAATCCCATATATAAAGTACTCTTCTTAAGGACAAAACATAATGTAAATTCATTCATATATTACATGTGTTTTTCTCCACCACCACCCCAAAAAATATATTAGCTAATGTGTCCCCTTCAGACGAGAAACTTTTTTTAATTTTATTTTTATAAATCCAAGTTACACATTCAATAAAAGATACTGTTGTCTTACAATGAAAGTCATCAGGCAAGAGATATTAAGAGCTGTATATATGATCACCTCAATAGTTTTTGCTATGGTTTGGATAGTAATAAACCCCTCTCCTAATTACCAATAATGAATTTTGTGAGGGCTTTAGAAATAAACATACCATACTCAGTACAGGAATGCAGACACCTATGTCACTATCATTATTTATATTTAACATAAATGTTATGATATTTGAAACATTGAACAAAGACTCCTGAATACACCTAAACAACATCCTATGGATGTCACTTATGTCATATATTTTGGAACTGATACCTACCATGTAGGGGTCACAATAAGACTGAATTGTAGAAGTAGCATCATTTAGCCCTTGATGTATACCGCATGTCTCATGTTGCACTGCAGTCCTGACATACCATTTCTCTATAGTTGCAGGCAAAATTTGGAAGCTAGGCAAGTCCCCTTTTAATGTTTTTTTTTTAATATATTTTATTGATTTTTTACAGAGAGAAAGGGAGAGGGATAGAGAGTTGGAAACATCGATGAGAGAGAGACATCGATCAGCCGCCTCCTGCACTCCCCCTACTGGGGTTGTGCCTGCAACCAGGAATGTCCTTGACCGGAATTGAACCGGGGAACCTTCAGTCCGCAGACCTACTTTCTATCCACTGAGCCAAACCGGTTTCGGCCCCTTTTAATGTTTTAATCCCTGTAGACTTCAGTAATTGTTCCAAATGCAAGCCTATTTTGCTCTCTCCCTGTATCAACCTCTCAGAAGCTCAGGCATGGCCTTTTGGACTAAGGTACTTCATAATCTAATGATTTTAAACCTGGGAACTTGTAGTTCTGTGTACAGTCAATAGAAACATTCTTTTTGTTAATGGGCCACCCAACTGAAAATCCAGGAGTATGAGCTGAGTGAGGCCACGGTAAACCAAAGAGCCTAAACAGTGGTATCTGGCATCTCTCTTCAGCCCATTTACTTGTGTTCTCCCCTGCACTGGAGTGAGGTTTCTCATCTGACACATTCTCTGTCAGAAACAAATCAGTTCCATATTTTCTACGTCTGTGATAAAAGAATAATCTCCAAAGCTGTGGATTATTCCTATCTTTTGAATACTAATTGTTTTAATCCATACACATCTCTGTATTCTCTGCTATACCTGCATCTGTGTACTGCATAGGCTTCCTATCATAATCCCCCTCTCCCCAACCTCATCTGTGTGTTGGCACATCCATGCGTTTGAGTCATGAGCTTCTAGTTCATGTCAGTCACAAGTTATTTTTATTATTAAAATATTAAGATATTTTAAAGAAAATCAACCTTAAAAAACACTTCAGAATTATTTTTCCTGAGAAATTTTATCTCTATTTTAACGTACTATAATTATAACTCAAGGCAATTACAATTATCTAGAAAAATAATGGGAAAAATTACAGTGGTAGAACTACTGTAAAAGAAATATCACACAAACTGACTCTGCTCTCATCAGAATTACAGTAAGGAACATATTGTAGAAAAATGAGTAAGAATGCCTGTGCATTTCAGATTTGGAGTTTTCAGTATACACACAACCTTCATTACTAAAACACTGACTTTTGCCTTAAGCCCTCAAATAGGAAGCCAATTTTATTCCCAATTATATAAGAAAATATTTACTCTTCTGCAATTAATTTTATAAATCATACTTGTCACAATTAATAGAAGACACGTACAACGTTTTGATCCTATCTTTCTTTTCTGGATAATAAACAAGTGTGGTAAAGTGAAAGTGCATTTTTATTGCAAAACTCTGTTGCCTTTTTCTGACTCAAGCTCTTTTAAAATTATATAGAGCACTGTAAATTGCAAGAGTGAGCTGCAGAGAGCAAAAGCCTCGCCTGTGATACTGCTACCAAAAAAGGAAAAACAAAGGCACAGTTTCCAAAGAGCTAAATGCCAGACTGTATCCTGACATTCACAGGTTAAAAATAAGGCTCCCTGGGTGAGAATCAGTAATTATTTTGTGTTATTTTGGTTACTAAGGGCTGTCATTATTCTGCTTAACTGACATTTCAGCCATACTTAAACTGACTATGGCTAAGCATTACCCTTCTCATGACCTCAGTAGAAAAATATAGTAATATGAAGAAGCTTGAAGTATCTTATTATGTCTGTGAAAAAAAATTATTATTCTGTCAAATTAAGCAATATTTGTGTTATAACATTTAGCTCATAAAGGCATATAAATGTCTTTAAAAATTCATTTAAAGCACTACCTTTACCCTTTTACATTTCAGAAATACAATATGAACTAAAATATTGGTAAATCAATGGGTTTTTATCCTCTCCTAACACAGGCTGACTAGAGTCCTCTCATCAGAAACCCAGGGCATGTGTACAATTGGGAGAAAACTGACACTAATATTCCGCCTCCCTCCTGTGGTGTCCATGCTCTTCAAGTTACAGTGGCCACAAGTGGCACAGCTATTTAGCTTTAGCATAATGAGACCAAGAAGAGCAATATAACAGAATAACCATTTAGCATTAAAAATCAAAATAATAAATGTTAAATACAAACTGCAATAGAAACTCTTATAAGGAAGAGGTCCCCTAGCATCAAGTTGCCCAGAGTTAAAACTAATAATATGTTTATCTATCATGAGGGTTAGAGGTGGGATACCTTTATATCCATTAATAAGATATAATACTATTATTATTTTTTTCTTTAAATGTATTTTTATTGATTTCAGAGAGAAAGGGAGAAGGAGAGGGAGATTAGTGTTGAGAGAGAATCATTGATCAGCTGCCTACTGCTCGCCCCCTACGGGGATCAAGCCCTCAATCCCAGGCATGTGCCCTGACTGGGAATCAAACTGGTGGCCTCTTGGTTCCTGGGTCAACATTCAACTCCTGAGCCACACCGAATGGGCCATGGTACCATTTTTTAGCTAACCCAGTTTACTCGTTATTTATTTAGTTCCTATTTTTAGAGGAAAGGCTTTGGCTTATACTCCATATTTACTTTTCCTCAATTTAATAGTTTTAATTGTTGTGACAACAATTTTTGGTCTTTTCTCAATTTTATTTTTCAACTTTAATGAATATAATTAAATGTCTTCATCTTATTTCTAATGCTTCAACAGTATCTCTTGATGCCATTTGAGCATGTGAGTCAGTGCTCCTGATTTTGTGTGCAATTCTGTTCTTTTTCCTGCTTATTTTTAGTTGCCTTATAAGCTATTGCTTTTCTATTACAATATTAAGGTTGATAACATGGCCATTGTTTCTGAATTAAGTGTCATACATGACTTATAAGGGTTTGTTTAAAATCTATTTAGGTCAGGTAGTATGACTATAAAAATATCACAAGAAGCCAAAAGGGAGACGTGTGCTGCTCAAAGGAGATTCCTCTTGGGTCAAAATGGAATGTGTTATTTTTTAACATTCATCACTTCTAAAATTTGCTATATTTTAGCATTTCTTTACTTCTTATGTTTCAATCATTTATTTTATTTTTGCAAGGCTTTTTGGTCGATCTCAGTGGTTCTTATTACCTTATTCTTATTGAGATTCCAGGGCAATGTTAACAATTAGCTTTGGATGCCCTGGTTTCCAGCAGGCATTTTATGAAGTCTCTGATCCATGCTGTTTTGTGACTGCCTTTTAGCTATGTCTGTAATTTGATTTGATTTTATCAAATTTTTGCTTCATAATATGATGTGTCAATTAGTCAATATGTGTAGTAGATAATTATCAACTCATAGTACCACTACAATGAAATAATATACTTTTCAGTGGTGCATTGAGTACTTCACACTTTACTAGCAAATAAATGGTAGGAGTTATATTTTCCTTAAAACAATATGATACCTTGCACTAAAATGCAGATATTTCAGGCAATATTTTATTTTGAAATCAATTCTGCTTTGAAATTTTGTCGTAGTGGTAACCATGCTGTATTTAACAGGAACTAGTGAAAAAGGAAAGGTAAATATTTACAACTGTAATAAAGAACTTGCAGGAACATAAACATGCCACCATGTATGTAGAAGGGACTGCTAAGTGATGAAAATAAATCAGAAATGTTATTAAATTTTATAGACTGACCAACGGTAAGGATCAAAAATGTCTGATTCTGTACAGTTCGTATCAACTAATCACCTTTGAGTAACCAGGGGGACTTCTGTAAAAAGGAGCCAACTAAAGTTCAGATCCTCAGTCATTTAATTACTGTCTGAAAGTTCTTGCCAAGTTACTTTACAAACTCTCCGTGATGGGTGAGTTTGTAAAAATGGGTGTAAGGCCAGAACCGGTTTGGCTCAGTGGATAGAGCGTCGGCTTGCGGACTGAAAGGTCCCAGGTTCGATTCCGGTCAAGGGCATGTACCTTGGTTGCGGGCACATCCCTAGTAGGGGGCGTGCAGGAGACGGCTGATCGATGTCTCTCTCTCATCAATGTTTCTAACTCTTTATCCCTCTCCCTTCCTCTCTGTAAAAATTCAATAAAATACATTAAAAATATATTTTTTTAAAATGGGTGTAAGAATGCCTATACTTTAGCTTATATTGAAATCTAAATGTAATAAGGCATAAATGGTCAAATAAAAGAATAGATACATAGTTGGAACTCAAAAAACATTTCTTTAAATCACCTGAGGATATGTTTCCATTGAATTTTAGAGAAAGTGGAAGAGACAGGGAGAGACAGAGAGAAACCAAATCGATTGGTTGCTTCCTACAGGAACTCAGACCAGGACCCGGTCTGGGAGGAGCCTGCAACCAAGGTACTTGCCCTTGCCTGGAATTGAACCTGGGACCCATGGGTCTATCTATAGGCTGATGCTCTATCCACTGAGCAAAACCAGCTAGCACTGGAACTCAAAATTTATGTTGAATACTATTATTAGCTAAAAGGGATAGTATCTATCTTCTACCAACGTAGGCATTTTATGAGGCAGTATTTCTCAGACTGGTTTTGTGACACACTAATTCATGTGTAAGCATTTTGAGTGCATCAAGAAAGTTAGCATTAGTTCATTTGACTGGTTCCTTCTTCAGCAACTAGTGTACTAAAAATATAGCATAGTTCCAAGTGCTGTATCAATTTATACCTTATTATTTATTTTTGTCACATCCAATTTTATCAGCCTAGTTAAAAAGCAAATGTAATAAAACATCTGAATAAATCTCAATAGTGACTAAAATCATTAAAATTACATGAAATTCCTTTTAATAATAGTAAAAATCATACAATATACATGTAAGCTCTGGCGGTCCACAGTGTTGAAACATATTTCATAAATTATGCATTGAAATCAATACTGCAAGGGACCCTGGAACAAAGTTTTCCTAAACATTCTATTAGTTTTACATAATTAGTGCCCTAAATTGCGTATTAATGATTTTTAAAACTAAAATAATATGGCACTGCAGTTTGTTCAAAGAATATCAAAGATTTATTAGAATACTTAGAAAGCCATTTAAATCCAATTAGAACTGTATGTAGAAATGGGACTTTTCACATCTGTAAGGTTGATGGTAAATATTTATTTTCTGAGTGATAATTGCTAATACTCTGCTTCCTAATTGCTTTTCTGTATTGAGTAGCAGACTCAAAAGCAGTTTGAAGAGATTGCACTTTTCAAACTTTAATAACAGACTATCTAAAAACAAACATTTACTCATTGGAGTGCTATGGTTCTATTTTAAGTTACTTTGAAATTGGGTTAATAAGACTGCAAACCTTTGTTTCCAACATGTTGCAGTTCGCAGCAATTTAAAAGGATAATATTTCCCTCACCTCTTTCAAGGATTTCCGAACTATCTCTGAGGTATAGTATTTTCTATTCTTATATTAAAAAAAAAAATAAAAACAGTATTAAGGTGCTTTAAAGTTTAAACAAAATTACATGTAATATCCATTGCCTATTTATCATTTCCTATGAAAAACATACATTTCTGCGGAACTGTTTTTCCTTTGGGATTATAGACATTCACCTGATAATTTTTTTTTTTACCACAAAATCTACCAGCATAAACACAAGTGCTAATATGCCATCTGACATGTTCTGTTTGTTACTTTAGTTGAACACAATTCTATCTAATCCCAAGCCCTTCTACCTTGTGCCTTCTTCGTTTTTTTACTTTCTTCAACATGTGAACACACTGTCCTATCGACCACTTTAAAACTTCTTTATTTTTTCATAACCTACTCCTCTTTGTATTCCTTTTTTTCCTCCTGTCCTTCCTCATAGCAAAATTTCTTAAAAGAGTTGCTTCTCATTGTCACCTTTCTCTATCTGGAAAGTTGCTCCTCATTGACATTTATCTGTATCTCCTGCTTTTTGAATAAACAGCACTCAGGTTCTCTTTCCCAGAAATATACCAAAACTACCCTTGGAAAAGCTTTGTGACAGTCACCAGTCAAGTCTTCATCAGCACCATCTTGACCTATTCATGACCTTTGGTCTTTATGTTGCTTCCTTTTCCTTTACTCTTTTTTGTTTGTTTATCCTCTGGGCCATTCTCCTCTCACATCACTGGCTAATTCCCTCAGCCTCTTTTACATGTCTTATTTGAAAATCATCTGTACACACGTGTGGTGTCCAAATACCTGGTGATGTTTAGCTTGGACCCAAATACCACTTCTGGGGCTCACATGCACCTTTCATCTTAGAGATCTCTACTGGAAATTCAAAATTAATACATCTAAACTTAATTCTTTTTTTTGCACCCCTGCCTGAGAGGCTCCTCTCCAGGTGTTCCTCATCTTGGTAAAATGTGGTAAGTTTATAATGCTATCCACTCAGAATAATACTGAAGCAGGATGTTGAGAATCATCATAGCAATGGGCATGGTCATGTTTACAGAGAAAACTCTATCTTTCCCAGTTACTAAGACAAAAAGAGGTGGTGTGATCATGAACTTCTGTACTGTATTTCTTTCAACCCTCACTTTGATCTATCAGTAAATCCCATGGGCTCTATCTTCAAAATACGTTCAGATTCTGACTGCTTTATACTATCATCACAACTATCCCCTAAGTTCAAGTTACTATACTTTCTACCAGGAAAATATTCTAAAGAATCTTTAAAATAGCACCCTTTCTACGTTTTCCATTTTCTCTTCTGAATTGTCTACTATCCACACATCAAATCTAGGGTCTGTAAGTAATCTAGTGGCCTACAACCTACCTTCTGTCTTGTACTCTCATTGTTCAGGGTACCCTACCCCGGCCAAACGGGCTCCCTTAATTTTCCATTGAGTTTCCAAGGGTGTCTCTACCTCAGGGCCTACATTCTGTTTACTGTGGCTTAATTGTTCTTTCCCTCATACTTGGCTCCTTTGCTTTTTTTATAGCTCTCTGTTCAAATCTCTTTTCCCCTGGTAAGATGATCTTGACAATACTATCTAAAAAGAAACAAACACCTCTATTCTTAGCTAGATCTCTCACTCTCTATTTCCTTAGCCTCCCTTTATTCACACTTAAAAATCATTGTCCAGTAATATACTTATGGTTACATCTAGTTTAAAGGGAAAATGGGAAATATCTGTATTTTTAGGACCCATCTATTTAGCTGATAAGTATGTAAAAGCAAAAGAAAGTGGATGTAGCTATAAGGAGATAATAGGCAACCTAGTCCTAACAGGTTTGCTCAGTGATAGAGCATCAGCCTGTGGACTGAAAGGTCCCAGATTCGATTCTGGTCAAGGGCATGTACCTTGGCTGCGGGCACATCACCAGTAGGCAGTGTGCAGGAGGCAGCTGATCAATGTTTCTCTCTCATCAATATTTCTGACTCTCTATCTCTCTCTCTTCCTCTCTGTAAAAAATAAATAAAATATATATATTTTTTAAAAAAATAGGCAATCTGGCAATCTTTACCATATACTTTTTTTTAAATGTATTTTTATTGATTTTTTTACAGAGAGGAAGGGAGAGAGATAGAAAGTCAGAAACATCGATGAGTGAGAGACATCGATCAGCCGCCTCCTGCACGCCCCACAGTGGAGATGTGCCTGCAACCAGGATACATGCCCTTGACCGAAATCAAACCTGGGACCTTTCAGTCCGCAGGCCAATGCTCTATCCACCGAGCCAAACCGGTCTTGGCCATATACTCTTTTTATAAAAATAAAGTAATCTGTCTAGGCAAGTAAATTTTTCTTCGCTTTTTAAAATATTTTTTATTTATTTCAGAGAGGAAGGGAGGGAGAGAGAGAGAGATAGAAACATCAACGATGAGAGAGAATCATTGATTGGCTACCTCCTGCACTGCCCACACTGGGGATGGAGCCCACAACCTGGGCATGTGCCCTGACTGGGAATCCAACTGTGACCTCCTGGTTCATAGTTGATGTTCAACCACTAAGCCATGCTGGTTGGGCTAAATTTTTGTTAATGTTAAAGAAAGTGCCAGAATTTGGTGAATGCACCAATTTCTGAAAATTTAAAAAAAAAACACAAAACTTGATTCTATTATACTTGCTTCCTGCAAAAACAATAGAAAAAAAGGGGGAAAAAAGACATCAGATAGTATTGAGTTACAGGGATGGAGACATAAATCCAAGAGAAGGTTTTCTTCCTACTCAATCATGAGAGTTTTCAAGGCAGAGATAACATAACATCTTCACCATAACATAATGCCTGGAAGACTATTTATAATTTTAGAAAGGGTTAACAAGTGAATACAATGATTAAATGTTTCATTGCTCTTTGGTTAAATTAATCTTCTCAATTCTGTTTTTGCATAATTACATATTATAACTAAGTACATGGGTGAACAATACATAATTAGGTCAGTCACACTTACAATATCTATAGGAGGTGAAAAAGCTATACATAACTATTCGTGCCTTTTGCAATTATTCACAGGGAATATCTTAATAGAACCTTCTCCAACTTACTTTATTCCTACTTGTACTATTATTTCTCTCAATCCTCCTCCAGATTTAAACACTCTAAAGGGCCCAGCCAGCATCGCTCAGAGGTTGAATGTCGACCTATGAACCAGGAGATCATGGTTCGATTGCTGGTCAGGGCACATGCCCAGGTTGTGGGCTCAGTTCCCAGTAGAGGGCATGCAGGAGGCAGGTGATTGATGATTCTCTCTCATCATTTATGTTTCTATCTCTCTCTTCCTTTCCCTTCCTCTCTAAAACCAATAAAAGATATTTTAAAACAACTCAAAGGGCATGAATCATATCTTGATCACCTGGTATAGTGACTTTCATCTAAATAGGCTCTTCTTTAAAATAATCAAATAGATTTTTTTTCTTTATTGATTAAGGTATTGCATATTGTCCTTATCCCCACTTCCACCCCCACTCATGCCCTCATCCCCCCGGTATCTGTGTCCATTGGTTATGCTTATATGCATGCGTGCAAGTCCTTTGGATGATCTCTCCCCTTTATCCCTCCCCTCCCCTACTTGATGTATTACTCTGTGTTGTTGTTGTTGTTTTTAAAGACAGTGAGATAGAATCTTAGGTTATAAAAATCACCTCTTTGAAATACAAATGATTGTAAAAGTATGAGGTCAACAATCATGCATCTATTTATATATTAATTAACTAATACTTAGTGTTTACAGGGAATGGCAGTCCATATATCACTCTATTCACTTGCTGTCTTTTTTTCTTTCTAATTCCATGGCTCTAAAGGAAGATATCCTTTCATGTGTGAAGAATAAGCAGGAGATTACTATAAGGAACTTTTATAAGTATAAGTTCTAGGGAATTGACAAGCTGGGATAGATAAACTGAACCATTTTGATTTAAATATTTTAAAATTTATTTATTTATTTATTTGAGAGAGGGAGTATTGATTTGTTGTTCCACCCATCCATACATTTACTGGTTGATTTCTGCATGTGGCCTAACCAGGTATTAAATCCACAGCCTTGGGACACAGGAAATACACTCCAACAACTGAGAAACCCAGCTATGGTGCCACTATTCTATCCTATATAATAAAGGCCTAATATGCTAAGTGTCCAGTTATCTGTTCAACCAATCAAACATAATATGCTAACGATATTCTAAGGCTGCTCATCCGCCCACTATCATGTACACTCACCACCAGGGGGCAGGTGCTCCAACTGGTAGATTAGCTTGCTGCTGAGGTTTGGCCAATTGGGACTGAGCAAGATGGGTCAGACATGCCCTGGAGCTCTCTCTGGATCCCTCCCCAGCTGGCCAACCTCCCATGTCCCTCCCCAGCACCAATCGTGTACAGGTGGGGTCCCTTGGCCTGACCTGTAGTCTCTCACAATCTGGGACCCCTTAGGGGATGTTGGAGAGCCAGTTTCAGCCTGATCTCACTCAATAGGGAGAGTGCTGCTCAGTCAGAAGCTGGGCTGGGCTCATGGCTGGCAAGGGCAGCAGCGGTGGTGGGAGCCTCTGCAGCCTCCATAACACTGACTTCCCCGAGGGCTCCCAGGCTGGGAGAGGGTGCAGGCCAGGCTGAGGAACCCTCGCCAAGTGCAAGACTTTCATGCACTGTGCCTCTAGTGTGTGTGAATATGTATGTGTATGTATGTGTGTGTGTATATATATATATTTATGTATGTATTTATATATAAATATATATACACACATATGTATGCATGTATATGTATGTGTGTGTATGGATGTGTATATACACACACACACACATATATATATATATATATATTTATCAAACTGGGACGGAGTAAAGGTCCAACATGCTGCTAAAACTGCCAGAATGAACAGAGCACTTCTCACATCAAATAGTTAACAAATCCAAAATGGTAATAGCGCTGAGGTTGAAAAGCCATACTCTAAATGAGCATACACAGTGTTATAATGAGAGTTCAGTGACAAGAAATTAAGGTTTACTGAAAGGATATTGGGACTATCAAATTTTGTTTGACATATTATTTTTTCTGAAAATTAAATATTTTGTTATGTTAGCCATTGTGTTATACTGTACAATTAGCTGTCATGTACTGCTTGCATGTGAAAGCAAATAATAATAATAATAATAATAATAATAATCCTCAGCAACAATAAAACACAGGTCTCCTGGTTCCAAACTTTATTTCTTTCTCAAAATGTAACAGATGGTATCTGTTTTGTTACCACTTTCTAAGATTGCTGTGCAAATAAGAACTCTAAATCTCAGGAGAATTTCCCCTTGCTGTCTTGATCCATTCAGTTTTATATAGAATTGTTACTGGAAACTCTTTACTGAAGTTTAAAATATGGAAGTCGGAGGATGCTCTGCAAAGATATTCAGTCTCAGCTAAAAACACACAATAATTGCTAAAAAAGAAATTATGTGGGAAATAAGTTTAATTCATTCAGGTTGATTCCAGATTTTATTCAGAGTAAAAGTATACTCCTCATCCGGTATCAATGAGCAAAAACTTGGCTGGAGGAAGCATCATTTTGCTTTAGAACAAGGAAGTGTGAGAAGTGTTTCTGTGCCTTGAACTTTGGCTGGCATGGCTCACAACTACACTCATATGTAAACACAGGTGATACATCCATAAATGTGTACTTCACATAGTTCTGAGCATCTGCACTTGTATTTCCATAAAGCATAGTATGCTTCTTGCTTTTTAAATAGCAAAGATGTATGGTATTACAGTTTTGTAATACTCAATTCTAAATAATAGGAAGGAACTGTTATGAGTATTGTTTACTTTGTTATGTTCAACGGAATTATTATTCTGACTCTTTTTGTCTTCAAAGTGCTGTTTAATACACTGGCATTGCAATTGCTAACTCATCACAAAGGATATGAAGGCATTATGCTGGCAGTTAAGAGAGCTTTGCTGTTTAAAGCAAAATAATTCATTCTTCTGAACATTTAAAAGCACATTTGGACAGTACAAGAGTGCCAAGATCATCACTGGAACTACCTGGCCATCACTCTCACTTTCACCTTATGCCTTTCCAGGTGAATTGTTTTATCACAGAAGCCAAAAAGTTTAAATATACAGGGAAAGAGAACCACATTTTACATTGTCAAGTCATTTAATTAGAGGAAACAAGTAAAATCTGAGATGTTAACATTTAAAAGAAAATCTCCTAAACTCTAGGCCTAATTTGTAAATGAGTTTTCCATATTGAAGTTCATAAAGATGAAAAGAAAGACAATAAAATAAGAACTAAACTACACTGGATCAAAGATGTGTAGTATGTCTTAATGCATAGAATGAGGACTCAAAAAATAGAATGTAGTGACATTGTATTATGATTCTACAAATAATGCACATCATGAAAAACACCGTTTACAGTTTAGAAGGAAAATAATTGGAAAATCTAAATTTTAGAATTCTTTTTGCTGGGCTTCTTACACCATTTAGTAGCTTGTGATGATGCACACACTATTTAACTTCTTTATCCTTCATAGGCCTCATGTGTTGTTGTTGTTGTTGTTGTTGTTGTTTAAAGATAATGTTACCTTTCTCAGAAGTTAAATGAAATGATGAATGTGTATCTCCAGCTCATAGTGCCAAAGCCATAGTAAGTGCTGAATAAATATTTGAAGAATCTCTGAGTAATGCTGAACAGATACATAGAAGGGTAATCATCTTGTTTCTTGGTGTGAAGGATCCTTTAAGATCAACTGGCCAGTCTCCTCATGAAAGCTGTCCTCTCCTTTAGCTCTCACAAGCGGGCAGAATAACAACGGCTGAACTGTCTATGACACAGGATTTACTACTCCAGGAAACACATATGTCATGATGACTAGTTCCTAGGATCCTATTTAGATAACTCTAACATTTAAGAAATGTTTTCTTTGAATGAGCAATAAACACCACTCTCTAAATTGCTTGTTTATTGAAGCCGAAAACAGGCCCTTGTCTTCGGGATCCTTTTCATTTACTGGAAGCTGACACTCATGCCCACTCAGAAGCTTGTCTTTATTTTGAAGTGAAACATTTCTGGTTTCCTTTTCATGACAAATTCCAAAATGCTATGTACCTGGCTTGCTTTCATATTCAAAGCCGTCTTCAAACACAACATGCTTCAGTAGACACAGTGTTTTTGTGGTTTGTTTGAAGCCCAGTATAAGGGCCTTTTTTATTTTAGCTTCTGGGAATATTCAGTGCTTTTCAACCTGCATTTATTTAATTGTTGTTTTAATTTGATTTTGTTATAATTTGGTTTTGTTTGTTTATCTGAACCACATCCCCTTTTTTGAGCCATGTTAAACAGAATACCTAAAGAATATTTTGTTTGGGGGAAACCAAGATGGCATCATAGGTTAACACCTAAACTGCTGCCTCTCACAACAATATCAAAGCTACAACTAAAAGACAACATGGACACCATCCAGAACCATAGGAAAGCTGGCTGAGTGGAAATTCTACAACTAGATGGAAATAGGAAAGTACATTGAGACTCAGAGGAGCAAAAGGCTGAGGTATGGAGAATGCATGCATGCAGAGAGGTTGGGCAGCTGAGTGCATGGGCGGCTGAGTGTGTTGCTGGCTTCCTCAAGTGGGAGGGAGCCGGAAGCTCCTGACTGTGCTGAATCCCAGTTCTGGGTAAGACTCTAAGAACCGGGACCCATTCAGGGGGAATCTGGACTCTCAGGAAAAAAGAAAGCACACTGAGACTCAGGGGAGCTGTGGAAGGCAGAGGTCTGGAGGTGCACATGTGCAGAGAGGACTGACTGCTAAGTGCATGGATGGCTGAGTGTGCAGCTAGCTTTCTAAAGAGGGAGGGAGACGGAAGCTCTTGAATGTGCTGAACTCCAGTTTCAGGCAAGTTTCTAGGAACCCAGACTCATTCGGGGAGAAACTAGACTGTCTGGCAGCAGGCAAAACTTGAAAGTGGCTTTCTCTCAGAGGTGCTTACAGCAATTACTGAGGGACAATGAGAACCAAAGGCCTCATAGACAGGGCTGATGGGAAGCCAAGACTGTCTGCTCTGCCCTGAGACTCTGACCCATCCAAGCTGAGCACCAAGGCTCTTGCGATTTATCTCATAAGGCTGTCTCCAGCACAGAAGTTCTCCCAGCATTGACACAGCTGATCCTCACAACCAATCAGCCTGGAGGTCAATTCATCCCAGTGATATCAACAACAATCAAGACTTAACTACAGCTGAAACCGGTTTGGCTCGTGGATAGAGCATTGGCCTGTGGACTGAGGGGTCCTAGGTTCGATTCCAGTCAAGGGCTTGTATCCTGGTTGTTGGCACATCCCCAGTGCAGGAGGCGGCTGATCGATGTCTCTCTCTCATCAATGTTTCTAACTCTATCCTTTTCCCTTTATCTCTATAAGAAATCAATAAAATATATTTTTAAAAAAAGACTTAACTACATCAAGGATATGCACACAGTCCACAAAAGGATGCATCAAAAATTTCCACCTCACGTAATTGGAGGAGGATGAGCCACTGGGTCCTATAGGACACCTACCACACAAAGCTACTATACCAACTCAGGGAAGCAGCCAAAATGTGGAGACAAAGAAACAGATCACAAATGAAAGAAATGGAGGAAAGCAAACTACTGGATATAGAGTTCAAAACCATGGTTATAAGAATTTCCTAGAAAAGGCTGATAAATTTTACGAGACCCTCGAGGATATAGAAATTAAACATACACTGACTGAAATAAAAAACATATAGAGATCTAACTACAGACTAGAGGAACACAAGAATCAAGTAAAAGATTTGTAATACAAAGAAGCAAAAAACACTCAACAAGAATAGCAAAAAGAAAAAAGAATCCGAAAATTTGAAGATAATGTAAGGAGCCTCTGAGATAATCTCAACTGTACCAACATCAGAATTATGGGGGTGACAGAAGAAGAGAGAGAGCAAGATACTGAAAACCTATTTGAAGAAATAATGACTGAAAACTTCCCCCACCTGGTGAACAAAATAGGCTTACAATTCCAGGAAGCACACAGAACCCCAAACAAAAGGAATCCAAAGAGGACCACACCAAGATACATCATAATTAAAATGCCAAGAGCAAAAGACAAAGAGAATATATTAAAAGCAGCAAGAGGAAAATCTACAAGGGAGCCCCCATATGATTGCCAACTGATTTCTCAACAGAAACTATGCAGGCCAGCCAGGAGTGGCAAGAAATATTCAAAGTGATAAATAGCAAGAACCTACAACCAAGATTACTCTACCCAGCAAAGCTATCATTCAGAATTGAAGGGCAGATAAAGAGCTTCATAAATAAGAAAAAGCTAAAGGAGTTCATCAACACCAAACCAGTATTATATAAAATAATGAAAGGTACCCTTTAAGAAGAGGAAGAAGAAGAAAAAGGTAAAAATAAAAACTTGAATAACAAATACATATCTATCAACAAGTGAATCTAAAAATCAACTGAATAAAAAATCTGATAAACAGAATAAACTGGTGAATATATTATATTTAAGGGCATAGAAAGAGAGTGGACTGGCAATTCTCAGAGGGAAAGGGGTGTGGGGGCTGTGGGAAGAGACTGGACAAAAATCATACACCTATGGATGAGGACAGTGGGGGAAAGTAAGGGCATAGTTTGGTGTGGGAACTGGGTGGAGGGGAGCTGTGGGGGGAAAAGAGGAACAATTGTAATAATCTGAACAATAAAGATTTATTAAATTAAAAATAATTTATTGTCTATTTAATTTTTATTTTTTTATTGTTGACACTATTATGACTATCCTCTCCCTCCCCCACTCCCCTCCTTTGCCTGTCTCCACTAAGCCTTGCACCACCCTTTTCTCTGGCCACCACCACACTGTTGTCTATGTCTATGTGTTGGGCATGTATGTTCTTTGGCCAATCCCTTCACCTTCTTTCATCCAAGTTCCCTCCCACCCCGCTGCCCGCCAGCCCTCCTCTCCCATCTGACAGCCGTCAGACTGTTTCCATGTTTTCATGCTCCTGTTTCTTTTGTTTATCAGTTTATTTTGTTTAATAGTTTCCAAATACAAATACTAGTGAGATCAAATGGCATTTGTCTTTCTCTGGCTGGTTTATTTCACTTAGCATAGTAATCTCCAGGTCTATCCATGCTGTCACAAACGGTAAGATTTCCTCCTTTTTTATAGTGGTAGAATATTCCACATATGCATATTTGTGAATCATCCAAAATCAATGTGCCGCACCTTCTGGGCTCTTTCTAGTCATTTAAAATCTTTGAATAAAGCAACCCTGAGGAGTGAGTTTTGGTTCCTCTTTCTCCTGTCCCATCTTTTTCTCGTCCTCCTTATTCTTCTTTTTCATTCTTTTTATCTTTAAAACAAATTATGGAGGGTGTGTTATTTGCCAAACTGAATAATTTAACTACATTATTTAATTTAATTCTTACAACCAGTAGACAAGGAGGTTACTATTTTTTTATTGTTCGAAGAATAAAAAAAGACTGACATACAAACAGGTTGTCACTTTCTCAGTCCCAGGCTGCTTGACATTGAAACTCAGGAACTTCACCAGGGAGCAAATTGTGGATCACCAACTTTGGGACATACCTTTGTAAACAGTTGTTCATTTATTTTATTGAACTTTTAATAATATATTTTTATTGATATCAGATAGGAAGAGAGAGGGAGAGAGAGATAGAAACATGAAGAGGAAAGAGAAACATTGATTAGCTATTTCCTGCATGCTTCCTACCAGGCATGTGCCCTGACTGGAAATTGAACTATGACCTCCTGGTTCATAGGTCAACACTCAACCACTAGCCATGCCATTTAGAATATTGCACTTTTTAGTTTATATTTTAGATACTGTATTCATAACAGTTTTATGAATGACTTTGTCAAATATCTTAATGACTTTTCAATATCCTTTCCTGAGGGGGAAGTGACTAAATATTATTCACCTCTCAAACCTCAACAAAAAATAACTGCAATCACAACAATAAAATATTCAACCACAAGCCTGTGTCTTTCCTGTTATAATGTGAAGCCAGAAGCAAGAACAGAAACAGCAAACAAAAGTTATGTAGGGCAATTAGAAAGAGCATTAGACACACCTGACTTTGGTGTCAGGTTTTTTTACCTTCAATAAGTTATTTAATATTTCAAAGATTCATTTGCTTAAAAAATATTTTATGTGTTCTATAGTCTGAAAAATTACTAGAAATATAATACATGGCACAGTATTATTATTAAAATAAGCAGTGCTAAAATCCAACACATGGTAGATTGCACAAGCGTGGTAGGAATGTAACAGTCTATGCAGTGGTAACATCTCCCAAATTCGGTGACTGATGCTATGCAAGTTTATGTCTAACTAACCCTGTGTGTCTAATGTATAAAGACAGGGGAGGGGAGATTTTACTCACTGGAATCATTGACAAACCTAGGATGACAGAGGTTCTTCTGACATCCTTGCCCCATTGCTGACCCAGAAAAAAGAAAGGAGCTATGGCCAATCATATGATGACTTTAAAGTTTCTGTGTGCAATTAGTGCACTTACAATCACTGGCCATTCAAATCTTATATACTTTGTATGACTTACTAAGCAGTCCATGGAGGGAGGAGAAGAACATGAATGCTTGCTGAACTGTGTATTAGTTGGGGCTCTTCAGAGAAACAGAACCAATAGAATGTTTGTGTGTACACATATATTCACATGTGTGTGTGTGTAAAACGATTCATTATATGAAACTACTGTATATCACATGATTATGAAGGCAGAGAAGTCCAGACCCAGGAGAGCTGATGATCTAGTTCCAGCAAACAGCCTGTTCGGAAGGCAGCAGGAGACCAATATCCCTGCTGAAAGAGATTAGGCAGAGAGAAGGAAACATTCTTCCTTACTTGGTCTATTCTATTCAGGCCTTCAGTGGGGTGGACAGCCCACCCACACTGGGGAGGGAAGTCTGCTTTACTAAGTCTGCCAATTCAAGTGTTAATTTCATCTAGAAACATCTTCACAGGCACATGGAGAAATAATGATACCGTAAGCCAATATCTGGGCATCCTATGGTCCTGTCAAGTTTAACACATAAAATTAACCATCATGAACTGTGAATCCAAAAGACTGTAGATATCTGTAAGAATTTTCAGAAAAATAATCCAGGCAATCAAATGATTTTAAATAAATAGAAAAAGGTAAGTTACTACTGTGAATTTTTTAAACTCATTTACATAAGAGGATCCTTCCCCCCTTCTTTTTGTTGTTAGGAAAGTACTTAATGTAAATGAATAGGGTCCTTGTGTTTTAATCTCACGGTAGAGAAGCCTGGACTCCCATCAATTTCTTATTTTCATGTACAGTCACAGTTCTTTTCCCTACACACTCCATATTCCTATCTGCATATGTGTCTAACACACTTCAGAAATTAAACCACACAGCTGCTTCTGTAGCCATCTGTTTTAATGTAAGTTCTTCTTTTTCAATATTATGTTATTTCTGAGAACTGTGTCATTCTTGTGTGTGATTCCTCTTTTATAATGTGCCACTTCAGAATCAGAGGATTTTAGATAAACATGCATAAAATGTTATGTTGCATTTATGTGCTTATATTTTCATTAGAATAACATTTAATCAGCATGAATTTTATAGCCAATAATTGATGCTCGCTCATAGAGAGTAATTTCTATAAACCAAGGAAAAACTACACACAACTACATTTTGGTTGTCTCAACATTATTAACATTAATGGAATAGATTAGTCCTTATGTGAACTGAAATGCTCATATATATGGTTTGCCAATGGCATAGCAGAATATAAAGACTCTCATTGGTAGAAAAAGATATATTGAAGAAATAAAAGTTTTGCTTTTTGACTTGATAAGTGTTTCCACCATTCCAAAATAAGAAATTTAAGTTTTCAAATCCAACAGAAGAAATAAATACTTGTAGCCACATTTGGAATAAAGAACTCTAGAATCTAAGTCTTGAAGTCATTTTATTCCAAAGTGCAAAACACTGGAATTATGGATTTCAGTCTGCTTTCTTCCTGGTGAGCCATTCATTCCATCTCATTTGATCCTCCTACATGTGTTTTGAAGTGATCTGGATATTTTGGCAAGCTAAACACAGTTGTTATTCCTGGTCTGGTTGATCAGAGACACACCTGCCCTTCAGATGTTTCAATATTCTCTGATAGTCATGGTGCACGATACAAAGGCATTTTAGATGACAAAACGTTTTAGAAATTACCTACCATGACCTCATTGCTTTGTAGAAGAGGAAACATTTTTATAAAAGGGACAGATGCAGCTTCTGTCACTAACAGAAGCATCATTAATAGCTTCTTCTTTCTTAACATCTTACTGAGCATGCATTGCATGTAAATGAAGACTGCTTTAGAGAGATGTGGAAAGGTGACAGGTTTGTTCTACAATATCGTATGCAAGGAAAAGATCAAGGGAAAATGTCACTTGTGTTCCCTTTGCTTTCCAACCTTTCAACCTTGGTACTTTCAGAGATCTAACTTTATGTAATATATCTCAGCATACTGACACCACAAAATTAAGAGAACACCAAGGATGATTTGGGGAGCCCTGGATCTTTTACAAATATACTACTATTTCACTTGACATGGGACACATTGATCTAGCTCTCATCTGATAAAGAAAAAGTTGTTATATCCTAATTTTTAAACCTTTTAAAACACAGAAGTCTTCTAAGATCCCAATGAAATGAGTGAAACCACTTTTCAAAGAAAGGACCATCGTCCACATCTTATATATCAAAATAGATTGTCAAATTGAAGAGTGGAATTCTCTCAAAGGGAAAACTGCCTCTGATAGCAAATGAATCACATGTTGCTGGAAATTATATAACTCTAAACAGCCAAGATCATTCAAATATCTAATCCAGGGCCTGGCACATTCAGTTAAAGGCAATAGTCAGCAAAATATTAAGATTGAAGACACACTGCCGAAACCGGTTTGGCTCAGTGGATAGAGCGTCGACCTGCGGACTGAAAGGTCCCAGGTTCGATTCCGGTCAAGGGCATGTACCTTGGTTGCGGGAATATCCCCA
>JAAGEH010002531.1:64762689-65186540 GCA_011751065.1 Lasiurus cinereus
CATATATATATATATATATATATATATATGTATATATATATATATATATATGATTGAAGACACACACTTAGGTTCAAATATTGACTTAGACCTTATAAGACAATAAACTGTCCAAACCTTGATTCTGTATCTGTTATTTTCATCTGTCCATGGAGTAAGCAATCACATATCTAAGCAAATGATGACGGTATAGAACTACACTCAACATAAACATTTGAATTATAACTGGGAGATTAGGGTATGAAAATTCTGGGGAGGTCATTATTCTTCTGTTCACCACACTAATAATTTCTTGGATCTCTGCTTATTGGAGTTTTCTCTCCTCTCTTAAAGAGTATCCGCTCTTCTCTGTTACATCAATTTTGTTCATTCCTACTGCAAAAGATCTTGCTTTGAGATTTAATAGATCCTATTACCTGGGTCATTCATCGGCTTCCTCTGTACTCTGAACTTTGTTTGTATGTATATATCTAAAGCAATTTTGACTTATTATATTTTATTAGGCACCACATTCACATTTTCTTCCTTAAGAATCCAGACGTGACAGTCATCTCAAAAAAAAAAAAATCTTCAAAAGAGGGAAAGAGCCATAGTCTCAGGCCTGTACTTAGGAAAATGACTTCCACTGCATGAAATGATAGTTTGGTCTTGTCATTGTGTTTCTGTCTCCTGATAACAACCACCTACACTCCCCAGATGCCATATTTTCTTATTACAGATGTTGGACCTTCTATTTGCTATGAAAAAGATAAACTCTGCCTATGTTTTGGTGAAAAGTGAATTTGCCCTATCTCTCTTTTATAGTGTCTTAACATATGCTTCCACGGTACATCCTGTGTCCTTCACTTCTCTGCAACAATATTTGTAAATTGTGAAATTTGAAATATCTATTTTCTGCCTTAAATAATTACCCTAATTCTGTTTCTTCACAAACATCAAGTAAAATTTATAGATTCTCAAGAGTTTTTGTTTTGGGAATACGAAGTAGTTTATGCATGAGCATCGTGGATTTCCTCCACAATCAGTGTCATACTTGACTTCCCAATTAAAGAAAATAGAAACAGGAGCAGAAGAATCAGTAGGGGTGAAACTGAGGTCTTCCTTTATGAGGTGTAAGTGAAGTAGTTAGCCAACTCCCTAGTGCTCTGAGAAATTGCATGAGGTCACTGGGGAACTGTTACCTCTTCTGTTACCTGCCAATTTAGATTTGTTAATCTGTTATGCCCTATACCATACTCAGACATCTGTGATGCCACCATCCCCGTCTAAATCTTGCTAATACACCAACATTTTAAACCATTAATTTTCCAAGTCCATCTTCTCTTTCTATTATATATAAGTTAAGGAATCCTAGGTCTTTCTGGTGATCATCGTAACAGTAATTCAGCTATAGCAACTCTTCTTTTACAGATAAAATAAAGTCCAACGTAAACATGAATGAATAAGATCAGAGCAGCTTACGGAATTGTAGAATTATTCCATCCACAAATCCCCTTTGAATAAAGTGAAGCAGTTTATGCACAGGTATCAATAATGATAGAATCAAGATATTTTATGGCTTTCTTGGACTTCTGTGAATTTTTGAAAGAATAAAGGAAATGTATATAAACACTTGGGTCCTCTGCAATGAGATGAATCTTTAACTATTTAAGTATTTCTTCTGACTGCTAGCAAAACTTCTTCTGACAGAGCAAACATGATTATATTAGGTCATCCCCATCATTTCATAGTATTTATATAACCTTTGTGTAACTTTAAAAATATATATATGTATTTTTTTATTGATTTCAGAGAGGGGAAGGAAGAAGGAGAAAAGAGATAGAAACATCAATAATGAGAGAGAATCATTGATTGGCTGCCTCCTGCTTGTGCTCCGTTGGAGATTGAGCCAGTAACCCAGGCATGTGCCTTAACGAGGAATCAAACTGTGACCTCCTGGTTCATAGGTTGATGCTCAATCACTCAGCCACCCGAGCTGGGCTGCACAGTTGTTGTTTTTTTTTATAACTCTATTTTTCCTTGTGATTATGCAGGTGGAGCTAATACATAAAAGTTAAATTTGTTCAGATGATTTAGGATTCTTTGTGAGGTTTACTTATTAATCCCTGATTAGACAACTTTCATTGGGATGTGAATACTTATCTCTTCTATTGGCCAACTTACATCTTAGTATTTCCAAATTCTTTATAGTCTTAACCAATATGTATTACCCACATCAGTATAACTCAACCATTCTTTTTCTTCTTTATTTTTGATACACTACTATTTTTTTACTTTCTTCAAATGTAACATGGCCAATCATTGCAGCTTACTTTTCATAAATAACAATGATGATTTTCAGTTGGTCCTGAAGCAAGTATGTATTGGTACATACTAGAAAATCTACAGTTATCACATGTATGTAAACTTAAAATCATGTCAGTATCTTGACAGACATAACATCTTTGTCCGTGTGATTCTAGGGAGAGAGCCCTAGGGTAAACACCACATGGAAGTGAGAGTCTTCCTTCTACACATATAGCACATACTGAGATGTCCTCTCAGACCTCTTTGCTGGGAGTAGGGTTAGTTGACAGCCTCTGGCCATTCACGACTAAAGAGTCCATCCATCTTTCGATGCCCTTCTTGAATGTCCCTCTACTAATGACAGAACAAAGTACTTATACAGGCTCTAGACATTTCTGCCTAACACAGACTTCTTCAGTGGCTACTTTTGCCTGAAGCTCCTGGTTGATGTGGAAGAGCTTGACCCAAAAGGTTATCGTGGACCCTGTTAGAGTAAGGGCTTGTTAAGTTAGAGAATAAATGGAGTTTTAAAGTAAAACAAAGACATTAATCAATAATTGTTTTAAAAAAAACAGTACAAGATCCATATTTTATTTATTTATTTCTAGAATTACATAAACGCATAGGGAAGAAAAAATATCTTCCAGACTGAAAACAGAAGAACAAGTTATAAGTTTTTGTTTGTTTTAATTTTACTCAGACACAAGACAAAACAAATGTTCACTTTGTGTTTTTGTTGTTGTTATTTTTAAGTATCTGCTTCTTTTGCATGGCAATTAAAAATTCACATAAAGCTATCAGTAAATATATACACATTATCTCCATTTGAAATGTCAAGATCCATTTTTATGAATGATTCACACTACTATTTATCTTTATAATTGCATCATTACAAAGATCATTTTTGAGCAGCTATAGAATTTGAGAGCCCTAGAAGCTCCATGACTCACTCTTAGTGTTAGAATCCTAAAATGCCTTTAAGATTTCTATTCCTTTGTTGTACTGGTACAATGCAATACCGGAGGCTGTAGAAATGATGGATTTTATTCCCCTGAATAGGTTACTTTATAAGGCACAGTTGACCTTAAGATAGGAAAGTAATCCAGGTGGGCCTGACCTAATTACATGAGCCCTTGAAATAAAAAAAATAAAATAAAAAAGTAAAAAAAAACAGAAAACAAAAAAACACAAGAGTAAAGAGTTTTCTTAGGCTACCAACAGAAAGGAAGTGTTAAATTTGAAGCAAACAAAAGATTTGAAGTACAATTGCTGGCTTGAATATATAAAAAGCCATGTAGCAAAAAAATGGAGGCAGCATTGAGGAGTTGGGAATGGCCCCCAATAAACCAATCTCAAAAATAAATAAAAAGACCTCAATACTGTAACTATAGGGCACTAAATTCTGACAGTGACTACAATGAACTTAGGAGCAGATTTTTCCCCACTCCAGTTGAGAACTTGAACTAGCATATACCTGGATTTCAGCCTTGTGATACCTTGAGCAGAGAACTCAATAATGACATCAATTTGCTTCTTACCTACAGAACCATATTGTTTTACAGTGTTTCCTGCCCAGAGGGTCCCTCAGCCTGACTTGCACCCTCTCCAATCTGGGAGCCCTCAGGGGCTGTCCAACCAGGACCTCTGGCTCCTAACTGCTCACCTGTCTGCCTGCCCTAACCACTCTGAATGCCTGCCTGATCCCCCTAACTGTCCTCCCTTGCTGGCCTGATCCCCCTAACTGCCCTCCCCTGCCAGCCTGGTTGCCCCTATTAAGTTTTTCTTAAAATCTTTTCCCCTTCACATACAATGGTATTTGGCTTCCTCATAGGCTTCTCCCTGGCACACAATTTTTCTCTCTCCTTTATGTAACACTCTTTTCTACTGACTCATCATTTATAAACTTTTCTTTCCTCCTTATGTCTACTTCTGTTCCATAATTCTTTTTTCATTTTTTAAATATATTTTATTGCTTTTCTACAGAAAGGAAAGGAGAGGGATAGAAAGTCAGAAACATCGATGAGAGAGAGACATGGATCAGCCGCCTCCTGCATGCCCCACACTGGAGGTGTGTCCGCAAGCAAGGTACATGCGCTCCCGACCGGAATCAAACCTGGGACCTTTCAATCTGCAGGCTGACGCTCTATCCACTGAGCCAAACCAGTCTCTGCTCTTTTTTCATTTTTCTCCTCCCCTCCTCCACTCCCCATATTCCCCCTTTCCTTTATCTTTACCCTTCTCCCTCCCTTTTTTCCTTCCTTCTTACCTTAATGTTTTTCTTCACTTCCTCCCTCAGACCTGCTTTGCTCCCTCCCCCATTTCTTCTTTCTTTCTATTCTCCTTTTAAGTTATCCTGGCTCCCCTTTAAAACTTTTCTCCCTCTTTCTCTCTCATCCACATTCTTCTCTACTTACTTCCACTGTTTTTAATATCTATCTACCTGCCTAATCATTCACTATCATCTTTTTATTTTATTTTCTGACTCCTACTTTTAAAATCTGTCCCCAGTACACAGCTATACTTGATTTTCATTGTATCTCCTACAGTTCACTCACACATCCTCTTTCCTTCTTTAACTCTGCTCTGTACTGCCTCCTTTATAAAGTTCTTCCCTCCCTCCTTTCCTTCTTAAAGGTTCCATTGGGGCGGGGCGTTCACCCCCAGCCCAGGGCTCAGCCCCGGCCTGGTCTGCACTGGCCCCCTTCCCCAGCCTCCCCTGCTGCTGTCCTGCCCCATTCCCTGCCCGGGTGCCCGGCCAAGCGAGGGTGGCAGAGGCCCTGGTGGTCCAGGTGCTGCTGCGGTGAAGTAGAAGTGCCTCCAGCCTTAGACCTTCCACCACTCCATCCTGGGCGCTTCCCCCCCCCCCCCGCCTCCCACCGCCAACAGCCGCCACTGCCCTCCTCCTGCATCTGGGTGGGGCTCCCCGCTCTGTGCACCCTGCGCCTCCTCCCCTCTTGTCTCCACCCTGTGCTGTGCGCGTGCAGTTTTCTTTCCTTTTCCATTCCTGCATCGTTTTCTGGTTTCCCTTTCTGTATTTTTGCTTCTCCTCTTGGCCTGTCTGCAGGCCTGCCTTCCTCTCGCTCTCCTTTCTCATCCCCTTTATCGGATCCTATCCAACCCCGCGCCTTGCAGCTGCCAGAGCAGAGGACTGGAATGCAGCCTGATGATCTGATCGTGACGCGACACTGTGATGGGCAAATCTGCATATTCCTCTATTATTAGATTAGATATAAATTACAGTTATATTATTCCATGCTTTGGAAATAATTAGAAAAAAAAATTGCACTCTCCAAAAATAAATTGTGTAATTCACTATTTTTGTTTCATAGAGAAAGAATTTTTAAAATTATCCACTTTACAATAAATAATTTGTACTGATAATCTCATAACCCAATGGAAACATTGTTATTTACAACTTGATAGTAGAAATTCAATAACTTTTCTGTAAACTTTGTAGGAAACTATTTTTTCATTTATGTTATGTCCAAATAAGGTAAATGACTTTTTTTTCTAGAAAGATGAGCAAGCATTTTATATGTTCTCATGAGAGTGTAACAGAAAGATTTATTGGTGAAATTATAAAAATACACAGATATTCAATTCAAAATATGAAATAGCATAACATTTCTGATTTCTTTAAGGCTAGCTTTTCCATAGGCATCTACCTGTTTCTGACTATGAAGATTCTCTTTGACCTTTGATATAATTGCCTCGCATAAACAATAGTAATATGTACTAATACAACATATTGTTTATACCCACAAAGTAATGGAAGAAGTATGTAAAGAAAGTTGTAATATGAGAAGAATTTGCTGAGTAGCTATCTGAGAAAACAGATTTGAACATTACAATTTTGAATTTGTATTAAAAAATAGGGAATGTCTGTACTAATTACAGGAAAATGAGGCTTAGGACAGAAAAACTGATTAAGAAGAAATTTTAGTGCTTAATAATGACATGGGCCTTCACCACACATTATTCTGTTAAAATAAAAGAAAATCATATTTTGGAAATTAAATTGGTCATATTTGGCCAAAGACTGCAATAAAATGTTGATTGGCCTTTGCTAATTAACCAAAAGATTAAACTGTGGTTCACTAGCTTGGAAGTATTTGAATTTATTTTATATGTTTGTAATATTCCCTAGTGGGAAACATATCTAATTAGGTATAAAAAGAGAATAGAAAAGTTGAAAACATTCTGACATGTTAATTATACTGGTATTTTTCATAGGTTTCCCTCTATATCCCAGAAAAATTTGTACACTTTTCATTAATTTATATAAATTTTCTGTGTTTTCTGTCCAAATCTACTCTATTCTACAAGTTAAGACATAACCCGCACCTCTCAGAAGTGCAGGAATGTAGACCACACTCGAATTCTTACAGTGACTAAGATCTGTAGTTTTACTTAGGAAAGAAGACAGACTCCTTCATGCACTGAAGAGGGAATGTCCATCACGGCATCAGAGTGTGAAGAAAGATTTACAAAGCAAAGCCCTTTGAGCTGGATCTTGTTAGAAAACTGAGCAGAAGAGAGCGATAGGTTATTCCAGGCAGAGAGAAAGGAATATACAGAGACATGAAACAAATCCTGGGGCCCAGAATGCTGATTAATTGAGAATCACTGGACAGGGATATGGGAAATTATCAGCAACTATGTCACAACATTGAAGACCATCCAGATAGAGTGATGATATCACTATATCCTCATTTGTTTATAATGAATTAGCTTCTTCCAATAATCAAAACCACAGTGTGATTTTGAATTTAACCTTAGAATAATTGCTTTGAGGAATATGATATGATTTTAGCCTCACCAGTTTTCAGTCTGCGTTCCTAGTACTCACAGCAAAAACTTCACATTCATCTCTTTGTTTAAACCCCTTCAATGGTGCTCACCCACGCACAAGACACCCTTTTGTAGAGGAGATAAATTTTTCATTGTCTGCTTAGATCCTCGTGTCAAAAAAAAAATTGTAGTCATTTTTAAGATCATTAAGAGCAAAGATGTATCACCCTAACTGGTTTGGCTCAGTGGATAGAGCTTCGGCCTGCATACTACAGGGTCCTGGGTTCAGTTTGAATTAAGAGAAATGCCTGGGCTGCCAGCTCCATCACCACTAAGAGGTGTGCAGGAAACAGCCAATCAAAGATTCTCTCTGATCATTGATTTTATTCTCTCTCTCCTTTCCTCTGTAATACACACACACACACACACACACACACACACACACACACACACACACTAGAGGCCTGGTGCACGAAATTCGTCCATGGCGGTGTCTTCAGCCCAGCCTGCTCCCTCTCCAACCTGGGACCCCAATCAGGCATTCAGACATCCCTCTCACAATCCAGGACTTCTGGCTCCCAACCACTCACCTGCCTGCCTTCCTGATTGCCCCTAACTCCTTCTGCCTGCCATCCTGATCACCCCCTAACCACTCCCCTGCCAGTGATTGATGCCTAATGGCTCCCCTGCCAGCCTGTTTGCCCCTAACTGCCTTCCCCTGCCAGCCTGATCACCCCCAACTGCCCTGCCCTGCACGCCTAGTCACCCCTAACTGCCTTTCCCTACAGGCCTGGTTTCTCCCAACTGCTCTCCCCTGCAAGCCTGCCCCCGTGCAACTGCCCTTCCCTTCAGGCCCAGTCACCCCCAATTTTCCTTTTCTGCCAGCCTGGTTACCCCTAACTGTCCTCCGCTGCAGGCCTAATCATCCCAATTGTTTTCCCTTGCAGGCCTGGTCCCTCCCAACTGCCCTCCCCTGCTGGCCATCTTGTGTCCACATGGGAGCAGTCATCTTGTGTGTTGGAGTGATGGTCAATCTGCATATTACTCTTTTATTAGATAGATTAGAGGCCTGGTGCATGGGTGGATCCAACTGGTTTGGCCAGAAGGGTGTCCCAGATCAGGTTGGGGCTTCCCTTGGAGTGTGGGCTGGCCTGGGTGAGGGGCCTGTGATGGTTTGTAGGCTTGCCACACTCCCTGGTGAGTGTATCTTGGATTTATTTATCTTCTACAATTGAAAATTTGTAGCCTGGAGCAGAGCCAAGCCTTTTGCTGGCTCTGTGGCAGCAGCCATTGAAACTTTGTTGCCTTCAGCAGAAGCCTGGGCCAGCCAGGGTATGCCAAAAGCTTGGCTTCCTCCATCTCTGGGTCAACCCGAGCCTCCCTTCTGCTCTCTCTGTGGCTGTAACCATCTTGGTTGGGTTAATTTGCACACTCGCTCCTGATTAGCTGGTGAGCATAGCTTGTGGGTGTAGTGGAGGTATGGTCAATTTGCATATTGCTCTTTTATTAGATAGGTTATATATATATTTATAGGTTATATATATATTTATATATATATATAGGTTATATATATATTTATATATATATTTATAGGTTATATATATATATATATATATATATATATATATATATATTTAAGAAAAGAGTAAAAATGTATCACTAGGGACTAAGGCTAAATTATCTATACCCTCATATTCCATTTATTGTATATTGATGTAAAAATTAGACAAGGCTGATAAGAAAAACAAAACACTGATTCACCTAAAATACAGTGTTCAGAGTGTTCTATGGATAGTATGAATTACCAGAAAGACAAACATTTATTTGGGTTCTGGAACAAAGTAAGCCTAAAACATCACTGAAGTCCAAAAATGATAAAACCAAAGTTCTTCTACTTCAGGCACATCATAAAAATGCAGCTTCTTTACAAAAGACAATAATGCTGAAAAAAAATAGAAGAAAAGTAGAGAAGAGTATGACCAAATATTAGATGGGATAATTCCATAAAAGAAGCTGAGCAAGGCTGTTGAGGACAAGACTTTGTGGACATCTTTCGGCCACCCAGAGTTGGGCCTGAATCAACAGCATGGAACACACACACAGTAGTGAAGAAAGGAGATAAGACTTACTTCTTTGACTTTTCCACGTTTTTATATCTTTACACAAGTCTGTAAATTCTGTCTCTCTATACTGTGTTAAAAGGCAATCAGCCCAACATATGTTTATGGTTCAAAAACTTGCTGGAATACCACTGGCTCTTTGAATAACTTCTTCACCTCTGACTTTTTAAAGTTCAAATTACCTCTTTAGGTCTTATAGAACAATTTATGTAATTTTATTACATCATCCCAGCTGGCTTTGCCTGTTAACTTATTTTACATAGTGCCTACCTACAGTCTAAAGTATTTGATAGCAGGGAAACATATCTTATTTTATAGAATAAAAGTATAGAAAAATACTAAGCAAAATTGGAATCTAAAGAAAGTTTTTGAGCAAATAAATGGTTATTTAAAGTATTCATAAAAAAGTTTGGATTTTAAACTGTAGGCAATGGTTAATTAAGACATTTTGTGAGAAGAATAGTAGTTTCACAATGAGATTAGGTTTTTAGCAATATAATCTTGTTTGCAATATGTGATGGATATTGTGAATTCACTTTTCAATACTTACTCCTTCTATTATACCCCCTTGCACTGCCTTGGCTGGAAAGCAAAATATTGTGTTTCCCAGAATCCACTGCAACAAGAAATCCAGGTGGAATTTCAGTTTCTCTAATCAGTACACTAATGGGAGGGAGGCTGTGAAGATCTGTGTTTGGTTTGAGAGAGAGACAGTGATTTGTTGTCTTGGATTAGATCATTAGCAGTATTATTCTGGAGTACTTTACTATCATGGCCATGGCTAAAGTTGCTCATTCAGTGATTCCACTCCTGTATTGAAGTTTTGAAACATTTTCCTAGAGGTGTAGCCTACAATTTTTATTTAGCTCCATTAAAGATTTGTGAGTTATCTATGGGACTTAATAAATTTCTTTTTCTTTAGCTAGAATAGGTTATTTTTTCTATAACGAGGGAGCCTGGCCAATGAAGCATGTAAAGAATTTAATAAGAGTAGTGAAGAAAGAAGACAGCAGGTACAGTTGCCACAGTTGAGACATAATGAGTGCTTTACAAAGGGAGAGCTGAGGCCTGTGGATACTGAATTTTGAGATATGATTGAGAGGCATCTCTGAAATACATATACAGGTTACAAATTAATTGAATGGAGAAGAAATGATCTTTAACAGAGGTTAGCAATATTTTACTATAAAGATCTTTATATGATCTCTGTTGTAATTATCTATAAAAATAAAAGGATAATATGCTAATTAGATTGGACACCTTCAGGATATCATTCCGGTTCTCCTTCCCAGTGAAGCCAGGGTGGGAGGGAAGCCAGCCCAGGTCCCAGGTGCCTGCGGGTGGCCTATGGGAACCGGGCCTGGGTCTTGGTTGCCCACATGTGCCGGAGGAAGCTGTTGCTGGTGCCAGCAGCCAGCGGGAAGGAAGGCCTGCTCTTGCATGAATTTTCATGCATTGGGCCTCTAGTTACATATATAAATGTAAAACCTATTCTTAGCTCTTGACCTGCTTTTGGTTGAGGGCATAGTTTGCTGACTTCTGATCTAAAAGGGCACTGGGAGGGAAAAAAATAAAAGATGTGGAATCAGAATATCATTGAAGTTAGAGGCAGGAGGCATGACATTAGTGGAGGCATAGGCCTTCCTTTCCCTGGCTGCCCTCACCGGCTTTCCTCTTACACCTGGGACCTGGGCTTCCCTATAGCTTCCCTATGGCTGCCAGTAGGCACCCGGGACCCGGGCTTCCCTCAAAGCCCCAGCTTCATCCAGAAGGTTGTCCAGAAGGGTGTCCAAAATGTTGTCCTGTCTAATTAGCATATTATACTTTTATTATTATAGATAAAAAGGAATTCCAAGATCGGAGCTGATTTTGGGGAAAAAGAAACTCTATTAGTTTGAAAAAAAATATATATATATATACATACTAATATACATATATACATACTAATATATATATATATATATATATATATATATTAGTATTAAGAAATGAGTAGCAGATATTAAAGATAGATTCTGTAGAAGAAAATATGAATTTTTTTACAGACATTGAAACTAATCCTTCACCTATCAGATATAAACTTGTAAACTACAAATATTACTACATTGAAAGTTCTATAAAAGATGCTAAAATGTAGCAGTTGGTAGACCTTGGTAGAAGTATAGACCAGGGAAAATCAAGTCAATTATATATGCATGATATTTTTTCCCTTTCTAATTTCAAAATATCATTGGATTGAGTTCCATTAGATTAGTAAACTACTTAAAATTATATGAAACATAAATTAACTCTGGTATAAACTTTGGAGTCCTACCCAGCAGGTATTGCTTAGTGACTGAGCATCAACCTATGACCCAGGAGGTCACTGTTCAATTCTGGTTCAGGGCACATGCCCAATGGAGGTTCCTCCCCTATAGGGGGCGTGTAGGAGACAGCTGATCCTTGATTCTCTCTCACCATTGATGTTTCTAACTCTGTCCTCTTTTCCTCTCTCTGGAAACAAAAAAATCTGAGAAACATAAAACAAACAAAAAAAACAACAACTTTGGAATCCTTTGATTTTTATTCTAATTTTCATATATCAATCTTTTTTGAACGGAAAGGGTTTGCTTAAATTGTTAAAATCTTCTCAAAATGAGCAATTAAGGAAAATATTTAGAGGGGGTCAGCTAGCTAATTGACTTTTTATATTAAAGATGTAGATCTTGTTAAAATATGTAGCAAAGAATATTTTTTTGTATCTGTCCCATGTTTATTGTCAAGTCTTATATACTTATTTAAGGTCCTGATTAAATGCTTTTTAAAGAAATTATTCTTAGGGTCCCCTCAAGAACAGATAGTGGCATTATCCATCTAAATTTTGGAGTAGAATCAGAATTGGTTTGATCAGATTTTAAGAATCAGTGTATTATATAATCCTTATACTGGCAAATCAGTTCTTACTACTTATTATTATTTTCATTAAATCATTTTCACTAAAACCAGCTCAAGAAAAGCAAATAGCAACAATGAAACAAGAGGTCCTTACTAAATAAAAAAAAAATCAATAGACTAGTCAATATCCAGGGTGTTTTGTGGGTAAGTTATAAAAATGGGTTTTTAGTGAAATACAGACTACTAGAGCGGAGTAGAGGAAGACATAAATAATACAAACTAGAAAAAATAATCTATATAAAACAGAATCTCCATGTGATCTGTTGCAAAGTCAATTGCTTTGTGATGTCCTTAAAATGGTTATTTTCTGGGGATAAAATTCCCTTAACCACACTATTTTTATTAAGTAAGTATTTATCAACTGCTGCGTTTATGGCTTCTGCTTGTTGAGAGAAGGAGAAAAAAAAAGTGGTCCCAAATGTCTGTGAGTAATACTGTGTTATTCTCTACTGTTCTCATTTAATTAAAATGCTTATGGGAAAAATACCAAATAAAAATTTTATATGGATCATGTGCCATTTTATAATGACTATATTACTACATATCATTGGTAAAAAAAGTATGTAAACTTATTTATTTAGTAGTGTGTCACTTTTAAGCCAACGTTTCTTAACTTTAGCTACTCTATTTTCTGCTTCAAATGGCATAATCATTCTCATTTTATTGTCTAGGTATAAACAATACAATAACCGCTTCTTGTTTAGTGATATTTTCTTGTTGCTTAATGCCATGAAAATAACAAGGCATTGCTCACCTTCTCAAGTTCATTAACAGTGCCTATCCTGAGATGACTCTGTTAATGGTCTTGTATCTAACATAGTAAATTTGGCTTTTGCCCCATCTGAATGTTTTAATTATTCATTTTAATTCCATTGGAGAAAACTCTTGGATCTCCTCACTTTCAGTGTTTTATTAATGGCATCTATTACCTTATAATATAGCTTTAGGAAACCTATAGAAAAACATAATATGCCATAAATATCTCCTCTCTCTTTTATTTTCTTAAAATTCCTTGCACCCAAGTAGTAAATAATCTTTATGATACAAAATGGCTTACTTTATGTACATAAACTCTATATTATACTTACTCATAAGCAAAACTCAAAAATGAAAAATTATCCAAATGATAATGCTTTGTATGTGTATTCTATTCTGGATAGCAGAATCTTGTTTCAAAAGATCATGCCTTGGATCCTGGTAGCTCCACACATACCTAAAATCATCTCTACCTGTTTTATTTTAATATGGGCCCAATAAGAGTGTATAAGTAAATAAGACTCTGATCTAGGAGGCCTGAATTGGCCTCCCAGGTCCACATCTCTATGGCATAGGCAAGTTATTTAAACTCTTAGTGCCTCAGTTACAGCCATGAAATAGAGAATAATAGTAATAATAACATCAATGTTATTAAAACCAAATGATAAATACTCTAAGGTGTCTAGGTATATTCTGACACAGATTGAATATACACACACGTCTATTACCTATTCTTTCTTTCTTACTCCCAATGTCCCAAATTTTTCTCCTTCTCTTCTGACTTAGAATGAATCCTTGTGTGAAAATCTCATTGAACCTGGCCAGAGTGGCTCAGTGGTTGAGTGTTGAACTATGAACTAAGAAGTCACAGTTCTATTTCTGGTCAAGGAACATCCCCAGTGTGGGGCATGCAGTTTGTGGCCGATCAATGACTCTCTCAACATTAATGTTTCTACCTCTCTCACCTTTTCCCTTCCTCTCTGAAATCAATAAAAATATATATTTTTAAAAATCTCATTAAGAATGTAGAACTCATACAGTGTATAGAGATCTATATGTTCGTTTAATATATGTACTCTTATTTGACTAACTGTAAAGCATAAGGCATGGACCCCAGTTTGGATTCACTGTAGAAAGTGGTTACTCTTAACAGTGTGCCTAAGAAAAAGTTTCTATCCACTAGTTATCCTATTCTGCTCTATTTTTTTGTCTTGTTTGCATTCTAAGGCCTACTGAGAGATGCTCACTTCTTTCTTCAAGACTCAAGAATCTTATGCCTTTTGCCTTACCTGTTTGGCTCAGTGGATAGAGCATCGGCTTGTGGACTGAAAGGTCTCAGGTTCGATTCCAGTCAAGGGCATGTACCTTTGTTGCAGGCACATCCCCAGTAGGAGGTGTGCAAGAGGCAGCTGATTGATGTTTCTCTCTCATCGATGTTTCTAAATCTCTATCTCCCTTCCTCTCTGTAAGAAATCAATAAAACATTTAAAAAAAAAGAATCTTATGCCTTTTTTGTTTGTTTTTTTGTTTTGTTTGTTTGATTTTTGCTTATACACTTTCTCCAAACTACATTTTTTAAGTATGGTATCTTCTCCAATGTTTTCTAGAAAAAATAACTAGTTCTCCATATTCTGTACCAATTGTTGGTCACTAGTTTGACAATAGAGTTCTCTCTACAGTTGTCAGATGAATTTTAAAAAATTTAGCCACTCAAAAATATATGTGATATGGGAAGTTTAGTGACTTGTTTTTAATTTCATAGGACATTTTAGTGTATTGCCAATGTTAGTTTTTTGCAACATTTTTTTTCTTTCTACCATGAGATATTCAGTTTTTAATGATTTTGTGTGTTGTTTGTTAAGACAGCAGTTTAATGTGATTTATGAAAAGTAACATTTATTTCCTCAAAGGACAAAAGGAAGGGAAACAGGATGTCTAACAAAAAGTAGCAAATTTGACTTTTTCTTTTTTCTGGTTTTGAAAATGTTCTTATAAATAGAATTTGGAGAGGACTTTTATTTTCCTCCCAGACTGGCATATAGAGACATGAATTTCAGAAAAAGATCCTCTCAATTAGTCAAAGCCAAATTTCTAAGAAAGAGACTTTCTTAAGTATTTGAGGGTTTTCCAGTATCTATCTATTTCCCTTAGAAGTAAATATACTGAACATACTTGTTGAAAATGATTTTTTTATTTTAAGGCATAACTTTATTTTTAAAAATCTTCAACATCTTTCCCTGAGGAATTCTGCATTTAAGGATATTTTTATAATGTAGACAGTCTTCTATTGATAATGCCATTTACTTTAAAAAAATGGACAAGGAGGCATGAGGTAACCGAATGAAGGGCATTAGTATTAAAAATGTACATTTATAATACACATAAATTATTAATTGTTGTTTTCTCTTTACCAGTAGGCAATTCTAATATAACTTGGAAACTACAAACAACTGGCCCCAGGGCTGTGGTCTAGAGAGGCAGACCTGCATTTATGCACAGTACAGTGTATGAATTAAAGGAGAAGCCTGCAGTCCCTGCCTAGAGATTTATAAAAAGTGAAAGATAATTTTTTTTACATTCCTTCTGGAACAAAAGCTAAATACTATACTGTATTCTTAAAGTTGGGAAATAAAATCTGCCTCTCTACCTCTTTCATATCTCTTTCACATCCAACACTCTGACTGCCTGCCACTGTGGAAGCATTGAATTTCTGTTGATGTAAAGAATATTCATTTTTGGAGAAATCACAGATGAAAAGGTAGTGCTCAGTATTTTTTTAAATAAATATATTTTTTGATTTTTAGAGAGAGAGGAGGGAGAGGGAGAGAAAGAGAAACATTGATGTGAGAGGGAAACATCAAAGGTCTGCCTCCTGCATGTTCCCCATGTGGCAAACAATATAAATTTAGATTGGCCCCCACGAGGAATCAAACCTGCAACCCTGCAGATGTATGGGTCAATACCCAATCAACTGAGCCAAACCAGTCAGGACAGTATCTTCTTGTTTTACTTCTACACTGGTTGTTTCTACACATTTTCCATCATCCCTAAGCCTCCAATCCCTTGATTTAATTGTTTCTCCTCTTATCTTCATTCTCTCCCAATAAAGTGAATACCTCATTCACCTGTAATCCCATTACATCTTACCAAAGCAAAATTCTTTGCTCTCTTGTCTTTTACCACACCAAATGGACAACACATTGATTGCCCAAACTCTTAACCATTCTGCTGAAGAAATACAAACTTATTCTCTACAGTTCAGACTGGGCATACTCAATAATCCCTGGAAACCTTTCATAATTATTCTCTTTAGTTGTTTCATTATGCATTCACCTCTCTGTCCTGTTCACTATGACAGAGTGGTAACTGACATAGGAATTTTTCAAATACCATTCAGTAAGCATAAAATAGTAAATGTTTGCATTAATTGCACTCTAAATTTACATTGTTTGCCACATGTGTAAACATGGTATTACTCTTCCCATATTGTCATAGGTCAAGTACCTTTACAGTTGATCAGGTTCTGCTTTGACTCTCATATATGACTACTTCTATGAGATGTAGGTATTCTATGCTCTTAATCCTTAGTATATGCTGTTTGTACCACATCCTTCAGCAGGTGCTCTATGCCCATCAATTTTGCCTTCCGGGAGACATGCCAAGCTCTGTTTCTCTCTTATTTGTCTAGGTCCAGGCACCCTTTTTATCAATTTGGAAACTATGGGAAACTTGACCCAAGGAAGGCAGTCCATTGTCTTATGGTTTAATATGCACCATCTCAATTTCTGAGCCAGAGTGCACAGTCAACATGACGTGCAATTCTATCCAGAAACCTTGGTTAATTCTACTGTTGTTCCCACTCTGCAAGATTCTCTTTTTATTGATATAGACTTTTTTGATCCATGATATATATATATATATATATATATATATATATACACACATATATATATATATATATATTCTTTCCTTTCATCTCATCTCCAACTCTAGAGAAGTCCGGAGTTCCTCTCTCCACTTTAGAGGAATATATGTGCCCTGGTTTGTGGAGGGGTAATCTCTATATGAAAGGTGACATCAGAGGTCAGACAAATTTTTTCTTCTGACCAAAGGATCAACAGGTGAACAATTTACTATCATCAAATACTTGTCCAGTTGGCAAAAACAAACAAACAAACTGATATTATTATGCTGACACACATGCCTGCTTCTGACTCAGTGGCACTATTTCTTAATGGAGCTTCCCTGGATGAGGCCCCAGCTTCCTGGATTCACACTTCAGCTTCTTCTTCACTTCCCCATCTATACCATTTTTAATTTTGTTTGCTGTTAGAGGAACAACAACTGTAAAAAAGATGACTGAATCTTTCTTTTGCTTAGCCTTTGGATTGTAAACTACATATACAAGTATTTGTATCTTTTGCTTTCTTGTTTACACAGCTGAAACCTTAGACAAAGCTGCTTGTCTTGGAAGGTCTGGCTGTCTCATGCCCTTATTACATGATTATCTCTTTGTATACGCTTCAGGTATCAGCATAATACATCTTCTCTGGGAAGATGTTTCCATTCCTCTCAGACTGGATTAGATGCCATTTGGGAAAGTGTTTTCATCCTGATATTATCCCTTCATAGTAATACTTATCAAATGGGCCAGCATATGTTTCTGTTTCTCTCTGTTCAATGCACTGTAGGTGGCTTGCAAGCAAAAGCTGTTTTTTGTTTTTGTTTTTTTCTTTTTTGTATCCTAAAATTAGAGGCAGGGCTTAGCACAGAGCCTTTCCTTGTAAACATTTGAAATCAAATGTGATAGCTCTCTGCCTCTCTCTGGCATATTTGGAGAACCTCTGTCCTTACCCTCTCTGAGTATTAGAACAATGTTGTGAATATTCTGCCATTGACATTTTTGTACCACTGCAGTCTTGTACGTCCTCTAAAATGGCACATTAAGCAGCAGGGTATCTATTGACTTAAATAAGTAATCTAAAAATATTTTAGACCTCACCATAAACAACTTTCCTTACTGTTAACAGCATTTAGGGAAAGCATATCAGAAATACACTTGACTGCATAAAACAAGGTGACAAGTCTAATTTTAGGTCTCAAAATACAGTTGTAATAATGTATCTACAAAAGAAATTTTGGTTTCCTTAATTTTTAGTATGTAAAAATAAGTCGATAGTTGTGAATATAAGTATCCATGTTGTACCCTGAAGCTTGTTTGTAACGTCTTTGTTAAAATGTGTTAAGTGTAAATAGAGGGAATGATGAAATAGAATCCTTCACTCCATCAAATACTTGTCCAGTTGGCAAGAAAACGGATATTGTTATGCTTACACACATGCCTGCTTCTGACTAAAAATAAAATTCAACAAGATATTAGCCAATCAATCTAAATATATAGAGTCAGATACTAAAAGGCATTGAAAATAATCTTTCCCTAATGTCCTAGACAAAAATGGTTCAAAGGCATTCTAAGTTAATTTGTCTTCAATCTAATAAGTTAACATATTTTTGAGTTGCAATGCAGAATGTATCAGGGTCATCATGGTCTGCCCATTAATACTGACTATCCTGGGAATGATAAAGTGGGCCCGGTAAGAAAAGGACCCAAGGCGAGAGGGAACCCAATGAGATGTGGGCCCAGTGATGGCATTCCACAGATTGAAACAGGGACCCTCTTGACATTATTCTTCTGCATTTGAATTGCAAGTGCCCCTCCATGTTGATTGTTTTTAAAATAGCAACGGTATTATATTTTACAAAATACACATTCATGTACATACAATATAAATGCTTATAGGGAAGAATCCAACATGGGAAAGTTAACAAATTATTAAAGTTATCGATTTTAGATGCATTTATTTAAACTATAATGATTTCTTATTATTAAAAATATTAATAATATTCTCACATCATTCCAGATTATTGTGATCATCAAACTTTTTTTTTTCAAAAGCCTATTTAGCAACTGTAATCTTGGCATTCTGATAAAAAGAAATGTAAAAAAACTCTGAATACTATGGAAGTAGTTTCAGATGATTATCATTTGCTAGTTTTGAAAAATCATTCAGTTCATAAAAAATCTTTATGGGAAAAATACGAATGACATTGTCAATTAAAAACAAAATAACTAAACTCATGTAGACATTGTTTGAGAAAATAGGGGTGATCTAGGTGATTCTTCAGTAATGTTTATTGCCCCCAGCTAATATATCTCAACTTCTTATAAAGGACTTACAAAAAATAAAACAAAAAATACACAGACACATTGGAAAACATTCAACTCATGGTATATCTTTGTGAAAGGTGCTCCTGAGTTAGCATTTTTAAATAACATTAGTCCCAACGACTTTATTTTAAATTTTTATTATCTCTTGAATTAAGTAACTCAGAATGAGTTCCAATATTCATTATATCTATTTAGGAAAGTGAAGCCTTGAATTCTAAAAATAAAAAAGCAGAATCTTAAAAAACTAAAAATCTCTTTCAAATCATTTTTTTCTCCACATATGGATGGTGCCTTAAACATTGAAATTTCAATGTGTCTTAAACACATGTTCATATTTCATAGGAATCACAATTATTTTTTCTTCAGTTATTTATTCACTGGTATTGGCAAGAAATGTAGAGTGTACTTAAGGTAGCACAAATACAGTTTTGACTGTAGAATATTTGTTACAACTACCAAAAAGTGATTTTGACATTGTCTTAGTAGTTACTCAAGTATTTTTACATACTTTAATATTATATAAGATTTATTTTATTTTTCAAAATATATTTTTATTGATTTCAAGTAGGAAGGGAAAGGGAGAAGGAAATAGAAATTTCAATGATGAGAGAGAATCATTGATTGGCTGTCTCCTGCATGCCTCCTACTGGGGATCAAGCCCACAATCAGGGATGTGCCCTTGACAGGAATTGAACCGGGGACCCTACAGTCTGCATGCCAACGCTCTAACCAAAATAGACAGGGCCATAAGAGTTATTTTAAATATACTTACATGAGAGTAAATGAATTGAAAATTAGGAATTGATTTGACTCTTTTTGGGAATCTTCTTGATTTTTCCTCTAAGTAAGAGAAGAAAATAATCTCTCTCTCTCTCTCTCTCTCTCTCTCTCTCTCTCTCTCTTTTTTTTTTTTGCCCACTTTTTCTGGGATCTCAGTAGAGAAGTTTTGTTATATCTTTATAAAGCAGCAAAAAGAACTTCAGGGAAAGTGCTTTGGTGATAAGCATGAAAATGTTTAGATAAGAACCCTACTACACATGCGACTCTTCTGGTGCCACACCCAATTCTGATCCCTCCTAGTCCAAATAAATTATTTTGCAATGCTAACTTCTTTTGTCCATGTTCCTCCTTGGACTAAAACGTCCTCTCCAACTTCTTGTCATAACAAATATCTCTTTATCCTTCTTATACAAACTAGTTAGGAAACTATTTCTGTTAGGAAAGCTGGTGATAAACAGAAGAAAGATGTCTATTGAAACGGAAGGCAGTGAATGGAATTAACATGTTACTTTAGTGACTTCAATGATTGTGTATGATGATACATTAAATGTTTAACAGAAGTGAGGCAAGAGAGAAATAAAAGTTGATTCCTAGGTTCTTAAAATGTGTGACTAGATCAATAATTATGCCATTCATTAAAACAGAAATTCATAGGGGGAAGGCCAGTGTTAGGGATTAAGGAGATCATTATTTTAATCCTAAAATGTTAGTTATTTTTTGGTGCCTTAGAGATATCCAAGGGGAAATTCAAGTAAACTTCTGGATAAACAAGTCTGAGCAAAGACACGGGCTAGTGTTAGACATGTGAGAATTGGAAAAGAAATTGAGTCAATACCTGTCTCAACAAGATTGCCTACATTTGAATACTGAGTAAGAAACAGACAGAGACATGAAGAATTCCAACATTTAAACAGAGAAAAGTGAGTCTGCAAAGAAGTTTGGGAAGATGCAACTAGAGAGATGGGAGTAGAAATTTAAATAAATGTACTTTGTTTCTAAACTTAAGAAAAGAAAAATTTTTTGTTTGTTTAAATAAAAGTTTTCTTTTTTTTCCTTTTTGGTATGGTCAGTGTTACTACAGATTCAAGCAAGAAAAGGACTAAATTTGTCCATTGGAATGAATGGTTTGTAAATCTTTGTAAGACATTCATTGGGTAAAAAAAAAAGAGTAGCAAAAATGAAATGAGAATAATTTAAAGAAAAGAAAGTTTAAAAAAATCATCACCATTTTCTAGCATGTGTGGTTAAAGGATCCATTATCCTATATAATAAAAGCCTATAAGCTAAGTATCTGGTCAACCTGTTGGCCATTCAACCAATCAAAGCATAATATGCTAATGATATGCTAAGGCAACTCAACCACTTTCTATGATATGCACTGACCACGAGGGGGCAGATGCTTCAACCAATGGGTTAGCTTGCTGCTGGGATCCAGCCAATTGGGACTGAGCAAGAGGGTCTGGACATGCCCTAAATCCCTCCCATGATCCCTCCCCAGCTAGCCAACCCCCTACATCTCTCCCCATCCCTGATCATGCACTGGTAGCATCCACTGGCTTGGCCTGCACCATCTTGCAATCTGGGAACCTCTTGGGGGATGTGGGAGAGCCAGTTTTAGCCTGATCCCATAAGGCGAGTGCCACTCAGCCAGAAGCTGGGTGCACAGCTGGCAAGTGCAACCAGTGGTAAGGACCTATTCTGCCTCTGTGATGCACTAAAGATGTCCAACTGATGGTTTAGGCCCACTCCACCTGGGTTTTCAGACTGCAAAAGGGCACAGGCCAGATTTAGGGACCCTCCCAAGTACATGCATTTCGTGCACTGGGCCTCTAGTTTATTTATGCAAGCACATGGAGGTTTTATTGACATATCTCCCAAGAAGATGATAGAATAACACTCAGTCCAGTCCATATTATATTATATTGGTTAAATTTTAAAAATAAAGATTGTATCTTTAAGAACAGGGCATTTACTAACCACAAAAACAGAGAATAAGAACCAAATATTAACATATTCACCCATGAAGGGCTCACCATGGCCAGTTACTATATTTTGAAGGAACATAAATTAGGTTGTCTTAGTTTGATACCTTTGAACATTTGAATGGTATTATTAATTTCCTTTATTCTCCTTCTGTTATCACAAAACTATCTTTAAATAATATTGACTTCTTTCTTTCTCAATAGAGAATCTCTCTTCTCTGTCTCTTTATATATATAATGTATATTATATATGAAGCTAATATAGCTAATATACAAAATGTCCCCACAGGAGTTCTATCACTTGTTATGATATGCACTGACCATCAGGGGCCAGTGTGAAAAATAGGAGGCTCCAGCTGGCAGCAAGAGAAGGGAGGCCCTGGTCAGCAGCTGGAACGCCCTGATTGGCTCTGATTGCCAGCCAGGCTTAGAAACCCTACCCATGCATAAATTTAATACAGCAGGCCTCTAGCACTAATATAAGAACTTGCTATTTCGATCGCTTTAGCTGCTATAGGTATCTACATAGATTAATCCCTCACCATTTTGATTTGAGCTTGGTTAATGGCAGTTTGTTCTTGAGCAATGAACTTAGTCTTAACAGAATCAGATTTCTGAGTATACAGTCCTAAGGGCAGATACTGAAATATGGTTAATATGTCATGGTTTAGGCCTCGGTGAACTGATGGTAGAAAGCTATTTTATGCATATTCTTCCTATATTTGACATCAAATATAAAATTTTCCTATTTTCATTTTCATGTTTACAAGTCTGTATCTCGTGTATGGTTACAAGTACTTTGTGGGCAGATACTATTCATTTTTCCACAGCACCTAGCAAATTGCTCTATACATATTGACTGATGAAAATAACATAGAAATTTTAATTGTTTGTATAATTTTATCATTATGACTTGAGCATTGGAAAGGCATTATTTGCTTGGTCACAAACTCTGTATTTAATACATATTATTAAATTACGTATTGAATGCTCTTGAAGTGGAAATTAAAACCCTGAGAAGCAGGGTATTATTGTGAATATGACATGTTTTTGAGATCTTGGGCTTTAACTGATAGATAATAATTAAACATGAAAAAGTTGAGTGCTTTAGTGGAATTAACATTCTTGTGAGGGATGGTGGTTATGTACCCTCAAAGAACAGATTGCCCATAACATGCTCTGTTTGTGACGAGATATTAAAGACCAGCTCTCATAATTTTTCACTCCACATTTATAGATTTGTTTCTGCTGACAGAATACTGGAAATGTAATTAAATGTGCAGTTTAATTAAAATGGAAAATAAAGCAGTGTTTCTCAGAAATTCATTAGAGCCAAAAGTATAGCAAATGTGAGTGATTATGTATCTCAATAGCATGTAAACTGATTTTTTACATACATATATTTTTCTAATACTCAAATATAATTACTTATATATTGCATGATTCTCTAAACAACTGTGCAATGTTATTGCAAAAAATGTTGGACTTCCAGAATTCATATAAAGTTTAGAGAAGCATTTATATATGAATATTTGTCATGATTTGCTTATCAAGTTGATGGGATGTTGTATGGATTGAGAAACTCACAAAAGTATGTCTACACTAGATGTCAACCCATTTTTATTTTATTTTATAAAGGGCCAGATAGTAAATGTTTTCAGCTATGTGGGCCATATGGTCTCTGTAAAAACTACTTTATTCTGTTATTATAACATGAAAGCAGCCACAAACTATATTCAAAAGGGCATGACTGTGTTTTAATCAGTCTTTATTTATGGACACTGAAATTTAAATTTTATATAATCCTATTAAGCTAGTCTTACTACTTTTATTTTTAACCATTTAAAAATGTAAAAATTCATTCTTAGCTTACATTACATACAAAAACAGGTGGCAGACCTAATATTCTCATAAGTCTTTGCACATGTCTGGTCTACAATCACCATCATCCTCTTGCAGGTCAAGGTCCTAGTGCCCACACACACAAAAATACCACTATTTCTACTTCAGACTATTAAATAAACATCTATAATTTCAGTCTCTGCTATTCTCTGCTTTGCTCATTCTATTTATTCTAGTTTACTCTGGTGTGTGTGTGTGTGTGTGTGTGTATGTGTGTGTATGTTTTCTGATTCCACTTAATCTATTGTTTCTGTGTTTCCAGTCATGCTTAAAAAATTCTTCCACATTCACCTATTTTATTGATATTTAATAAATTTTTTCTCAACATTTTTATGCATTAATGTTTTTTCATGAAATTTTTCATTATTCAACAAATTAGTCATGCATAAATCAGCTCAATACTTCGTTTTTATGGAAACATATCTAAACTAACACTCTAGTTTATAAGTATTTGTTCCTGGAATGTGTTGTCATATGTGTCAGTTCAGAATTAGAATTTGTGTTTTTGTTCCAAATGGTTATTCAGTTGACCCTCTATAGTTAATTGAATAATCCATCCTTCAGTTTCCTAATTTTATTTGGCACTTTGCTATCTTCTGGTATCTATTTCTGATTAGATTTTGATTTCATCAAATCAATTTTTTGCTTACGTATAACCTACATATTTAAAAATTTACATTCAATGTATATTTGAAGTTTATATGTCAGTTCAATATGACTTCCTTTACAAAATTGTCTTGGTACCTACAGTGAATTAATATTGAAATAAAATTGATAACAGCTTCCAAGTAAAAACATTTCATTCAAATGTTGATTGTATAAAACTCTTAAAATATTTACCTGAAAGTTGATTTACTTAATTTTTCAACAATAGAAAGAAAACATATCTTTCTTTCAAGTTCTTAAAAAAATTTGTGTTTTCTTAAAAATAGAACACTTTTTTAAGTTACAAACTCTAATGTCAGTCAGTTTTCTTTTATTTCCTAGTAGGTCACCCACTTTATTTTTTTTTTCTATTGGAATATAGATTTTTCTATACAGTTCTGATATTTTAAAATTTCACCATAATTTTTTTTCATTTTTTTTCATTTTTTTTCTTTTTTTTCAATTACAATTTACTTTCAATATTTTGTATTGGTCTCAGGTGGGCAGCATACACACTAGGAAACCATTCATATACTCTACAAAGTGTTTTTCCCAACATTTCTAATACCCATCTGACACCATACACAGTTATCACAATGTTATTGACTATATCCCTACGCTGTATTTTATATCTCCATCTGTACCTCAATTCCTTCCCCACTTTCATCCAGTCCCCCAACTCCAGTTTGGCAATCACTAATCTATTCTCTGTTTATGAGTCTAGTGTAATTCTGTTTGTTCATTTATTCTATTCTGTAGATTTCACATATAAGTGAAATCATATATTATTTGTCTTTCTCTGACTTATTTCAGTTAGCATCATACCCTCAAGATGCATTGATGCTGTTGCAAATAGACAAGACTTAATTCTTTTTTTGGTCAAGAAATATTCTATCGAATATATGTACCACAGTTTTTTTTGTGCACTCATCTATTGATGGGCCCTTGGGCTGCTTCCATATCTTGGCTATTGTAAATAATAATGCAGTGAACATAAAAGTACATATATTATGTTGAATTAGTGTTTTGGGTTTCTTCAAATAAATACCCAAAAGTAGCTTTGCTGGATCATAATGAGTTATCACTTCATGCCTATAAGAATGGCTATCATCAATAACTCTACAAAAGACAAGTGTTGGTGAAGATTTAGAGAAAACGGAACCATTGTACACTATTGATAGGAATGAAAATTGGTGCAGCTATCATGTGTATATTTTTTCATTATTTTCATTTACAATTGCATGGTCTAGTTCAATTTAAAGATTTATATTACCACTGAATTTAGGGAATTTGTATTTTATTTACCCTTCAAATTTATTTTTAATTACCTTGATTTTTAATTTTTTAGCTGAATTTAATACACTACCTGCTTATTTTCTTACTCATATGGTTTGTCTCTTCATATAACATTCTTATATGTAATAAATTTCTCATTTTTTTCTTCTGGATGAATAATGTATTGTTTTGTATGGCCATTCTATTACCTAGCCCATGTATTGAATTTTTAAATTTATAAGTGCTTTCTATTCCAGAGTGGTATCTATTTATTTCTAAGGTTACTACTCTTTCACATCTTGGTTTTCTCATTTCTGTTTTTAGTTTTCCTCAAATGCTCCCTGATCCTCAGTTCATATTTATGGAAAATAAAATTGATTGAATGAATGTAGAAAACATTAGATTGCCATACAATTGGGCAAAGCATTCTCTCCAATATACCTCTCACTTCAAAGAGAGGGCTACTCTCAGTAGTTATATAATGTAAAGAAGGTAAGTATTTAGATCGCCCTTTACATTTCATGTACAGAAAACAAGGTCGGGAACATGCTCAATTGCCATAATATAGAATTTTGTATGTAAATATCACTCTTCTTTCTGTATGAGAAATGGGAGATACGTTAGGAAGCTATTGCTGCAGTTCTGGAGAGACAGCATAGTGGCTTTGGCCAAGAGAGAGAGTGGGAAGCAGTCCGGCCAGAAACAGAACATGTTAAAGGACTTCCGGTAGTTTAGATGATTAAAAGAGGGATATCTAGGGCAATAACAAGCACAATGGATCAAGAGCAAAAGTTAAGCAGTTGAGGTTAGCTAAAGTAGACCTATGATTATAAAATGACAAGATTAAGAATTTATACTAATAAAAAGGCAATATGCTAATTAGATTGGATAGACCAGACATTTTCCGGATGTCATTCTGGATGTCCTTCCTGACAAAGCTGGGGCCTGCCCAGAGGAAGCTGGCCAGGGTCCTGGGTGCCTGTGGCTGGCCCCTGGGAGGTGGCAGGGTTCCCAGGTGCCTGTGGCCAGCCAGAGGGAGGGAAGCCCTGGTCCCAGGTACCAGAGGAAGGGAAGCCTCTGCTGGCAGCCTGGGAAAGGAAGGGCTACTCTTGCATGAATTTTCATGCATCGGGCCTCTAGTATGAGTATAATATATTATATGCAAATAGTTTTCCAGATTTTCTAACAAGAGAGAAATATTTATTTATTTATTTACTTACTTATTTATCTATCTATTTATCTATCTATCTATCTAATGATTTCCTGGTGAAGAAAGAGGGAAAAAAGAGACAGACACATCAATGATGATAGAGAATCATTGATTGGCTGCCTCCTGCATGCCTCCTACTAGGGATTGAACCCACAATCCCAAGGATGTGCCCTGACTAGTAACTGAACCATGACCTCCTGGTTCATGGGCTGATGATCAATCACTGAGTCCATGGTCCAAGCAGTAGTTATTTTTGGTAATTTCTATTTTGTCAATGGAATTGATATAAGTTCACTCACTGACAGTGAGAAGAAAAGTAAAATTGTAGGATAGAGAAAAGAAGTTGAGAAATGGTCATTTTGAAAAATTTAGTTGGGAAATACATAGGTTGGGGCAAAAGTAGGTTTCTAGTTGTGAGTATCTGAAATACAGAGTTCATTCTTATAATAAATATTACTATTTATTTATTGTTGCATTATTTTCTGTCTGAATATCTAGAAACCTTCTTTGGCTCACCCTATGGTACAATTACTAGGAAAAAAAAATCATCATTTGCGTTCTGTGTTTTAAATGTAAAGACAATAACTTATAGGGTTTTATGATATTTCTCTAGCAACTTAAACCTTTAGTAGTGATTATTTTTATCTTCCACCTATAAATATCCCACACCTTCCCTCTCTCTCTCACAGACACAGACACACATATATACACATACACACAGATATATTTATGTGTTGTCATTTTCTGAAAAGTTGAAATATTTACATGACTTTTGTGGTCTTTTCAGCTCCTTTTCAACTTTCTAAAAATGGATAAACATTTTTTGACTCCTTTAAATTGGTGTTAAAGCACAACTGTCTTTCTTTTCAGATCCTAATGCATAGTTTTCTGATTTGATGTAAATTCAGAGAAAATTTGGTAAAAGCAACACTGATAATGTCCTAAAATAATTAAGTTCATAGTAATGAATTTAAATGTAGATAGCAACAACTTTTCAGGAAATACATCCAATAGGTGAGTAGTTTCTTTTTGCTCAGGTTCCCATTCTGACTTTTTCTCTGTTTCACTTACTTACTCACTGTTGTGCTCTGTAGGTTCTGTGATTGGCAAACCAATCCTCTTTATCTCTGAGCTCTGATTTTTGTCCTCTGGAACTCTGAGAGAGAGAAAACTTGTATCTTCCCTGAACAGCGTGTGCATAATAGCAGATCCCTCCTTTTGTTCTGCCTTTCACTTTTCAGAGAAATTGGTAATCGCAATAACACAAGTGTCAACAAATGAACCATATCATTATCACCTCAAGTCATAAACTGTTTTTCTCTTGTAATGTGTTCTCTTTTTTTGTGCATTCACTTTTTACTTAGTAACATCTAGGAAGAGGCCATTTATATGAATACTAGAGACCCAGTGCACAAATTTGTGCATGGGTAGGGTCTAGCTGGTCTTCCCCAATGGGGGCCCATTGGGCTGGGCCAGTGGGAGGGAGGGGCCATGGGTGGTTGGCTGGGCTAGTCCCACCCCCAATTAGTATGTTGGGGGCTGACTAGGGTCCAGGGCAGCCTCGGGGGCTGATCAGGCCCAGATCACCTACCACAGTATGTGTCATAGCCACCAGTTGTGTGTCAGAGCCACCAGTCATTCCTGGTCATTCCAACATTCTGGTTGCTGGACTTTTATATATATATAGATATTTTCATAAAATCATAATTGTAACTTGAGAGATTATGACTATTTTTATCACTGCTGTTTACTGAGTGTATATTGTGAACCAGATACTGTAAGACTAAATTATATAAATTATCTCCTTCATTATATGTATATTTCCTCCAGAAATATACAATTATACTACCAAAGATAAGCAAGTTGAGAGCCATTTCTCATCAATATCAACACACCAAAGAAGTGGCAATACCAGTATTAGACCCAAAGTAGTCTCTACCAAAATCTAAATATTTTTTGTTTTCAATTTCCTGAGATGGGGATGAAGGGGGGCTCAAGGGAAGGACATAAGGATTTTATAGTAAAGACCTCCATTATACAATATATTCAGTAAACTTATAATGAAAATTCAGAAATCAGTAGCTAAATGGTCTCAACATTTTTAATATGAAAGTCATACTATTGGATTCCTGTTATATAAGAAGTAAAATTCAGAACAGTAGAAATATACTAGAAAGATTTATGGAACTTTAGAAAAAAAAGATTCTGGTTTGAAGAATGTAATGAGAAAATCATCAGTGCCAGTAATGAGTAGTTAGTAATGATGGGCAGAACATATGGTTTTTGACAATATATGTTAAACTGTGATATATGAATACTGGAAGCCTGAGGAATCTTTAGATCAATGTAGAAGGGCAATGACAGTTATTTCCTTGCAATGATTTAAGTACTACATATGTGATTCAGTAACACCGTGATAATTCTGGGAATAAGGTAACCCTACCTACAGTTTATGTTGTCACTCTCATCACCAAATATTGAGCAGGGCAATGAATGAAAAGTCTGAATTCTTACTGGTCTCCTGAGTCCATTATGAAATTCTAGTTTATACCAAAGATGGGCTTACACAACATATGAGCCCAACAGAGAAATTATTTTAGCACAACACATGCACTTGAGGTGCAGTAAAAAAGGAAAAGAATAATAACCTAAGTCGTCATCCAGAGATATAGGTATTTAAAATACTGTTAGATTTAACAAATTGTCCCAAAGTCCCAAATTACCATTGGCAATATAAAATTTAGTTTGAACGCACTTTCTAGAAAATACTTAAGAGACACTGTTTTCTTTCTAGCTTCTTGTTTTTTTAAGGGGTGGATGGCCTCAATAAAATTTTTCTTCAGTTCAATGAAACCAGGCTTTATGTAATAATCCAAGTGTTCTTTTAATGTATCAATATAAATAACCATTTATATAGAAGAGCTATGCTTAGTATAGTGCATTCAAACACATATACATCTATACTTTCAGTGTTCACATTTCAATTTTTGCTTTAAATACAACCTTTCTTTTATTTTATGAGTAATTATATATGCTTATAGCTGAAAAATCATTTTATTAAGCAACTCTGAATAAGCTAGGAAATTGTCAAGCATAGCTAACACCACCTTATTAAAGATCAAGCTTCTCATGAATTAACATAAAAATAAAGTATAGATTTCATTTGTCAATTTTGTATGCTATAGATGCAAATCTCTACCATAGTAAGATTTGATCTATTTTTAGTTAGACATTATTTTCCACAGTGATTGAACTTTTATTGAGTTGCTACATTTTTATATTGCCAACTTTTGCAAATATGAGAAGAGTTCTGTTTACTAATCAGTAATATCATGTTCATATTACCAAAATGACTTTTTATATCATATCAACTTAAGATTTTTTCTGTTTTCTGTTCATATTTTCTGACTTTAATTATAATATCTATCCTTTCATTTCCTATCTCTTCTTCTCTCTTTTTCTCTCTCTTTTGTCATCTAGTATGTCTTTATCATTCATCCAATAGAAACTTTTATTCTATCCTTTAGGGGCTATAACATATTTTTTAAATATATTTTATTGAATTTTTACAGAGAGGAGGGGAGCGGGATAGAGAATTAGAAACATCCATGAGAGAGACATCAATCAGCTGCCTCCTGCACGCCCCCTAATGGAGATGTGCCCACAACCAAGGTACATGCCCTTGACCAGAACTGAACCTGGGACCTTTCAGTCCACAGGCTGACACTCTATCTACTGAGCCAAACCGGTTTTGACCTATAACATATTTTATCATTAGTATTATTATTTGTGGATGACTCATATAATTATGTCTTCCACTCAAAACTATTTCCCAAGCTGCAGTCTCATATTTGCAGGTGACTCTGGTGTAATACCTGGTAATGTCTACCTAAAACCTCAACATCAACATATTCCAATCTGAATCTATTATATTTCATAGTCATATATTATTGTGTTCGTCCCTCTTTCTAATAGTGATAGTATAATCTTTACCTGGACCACACTTAAACACTCTGACCCATTTTTAGTTCCATTATGTTATGGTTTATTATTTCATTAAATAACTAGGATAAATGTACCTTTCCTTTCTTTCTATTTATGTGCTAAGTTAAAGGCATTCATTAGATTTTTCCTGAGTTTAACTATAAGTTTGCCACAGCTTTTTTATCCTGCAGTTCAGCATGCAAAGTGATAATCAACCATCATGTATTCAATCAATGTGTTTTGGTTATCTGTTAAGTCTTAGTGTGGACAATGTTCTCAAATTTTCTTACACTGGGCTCTTATTCTGATTTCTTCACTCTTATATCTAAAGTTCAAAAACCACTAAAAATGTTTTCCTCATACCTTTTACCCCACACTATATGGTTTGGTAGCATGACAATGGCATGCAGTTAAGCACTCATGTTAATTAACAGTCATTCTGCCTGCCTAATTATCAAATAGTTAGCTAAGTAGTACTAATGTTGGAATGTGGTGTGTATAAAATGGGAAAATTGAAATAGGACTCAAAGAACACACAATGGAGTCAAGACAGCCTCTTCAATAAATGTTGTTGGGAAAATTGGACAGATACATGCAAAAAAATGAAACTAGACCACCAACTTACACCATATACAAAAATACACTCCAAATGGATACAGGACTTAAACATAAGATGGGAAACCATAAAAATACTAGAGGAATCCACAGGCAGCACAATCTCAGATATATGCCGAAAGAACTTCTTCACTGATACTACTCCAAGGGCAAATGAAGCTAAAGAAAAAATAAACAAATGGTACTACATCAAAATAAAAAGCTTTTGCACAGCAAAAGAAACCATCAACAAAACAACAAGAAAGCCCACTGTATGGGAGAACATATTTGCAAATGTTATCACTGATAAAGGTTTAATCTCCAACATCTACAGCCAACTTAACTTAATAAAAGGAAGATAAATGATCCAATAAAAAAAAAATGGGCAATGGACCTAAATAGAACCTTTTCGAAAGATGACAGAAGGAAGGCCAAGAGACACATGAAAACATGTGCAAAGCCACTAATTATCCTAGACATGCAAATCATGACGAGAATGTGATACCATCTCACACCTGCCAGAATGGCAATCATCAACAAATTAACAAACGACAAGTGTTGGCGAGGATGCGGAGAAAAAAGAACCCTTGTGCATTGCTGGTGGGAATGCAGACTGGTGCAGCCACTGTGGAGAACAGTATGGAGTTTCCTCAAAAAAACTAAAAATGGAACTCCCATTTGACCCAGCAATCCCACTCTTAGGAATATATCCTAAGAAATTAGAAACACCTATCAGAAAGGATTTATGCACCCTTATGTTCATAGCAGCACAATTTACAATAGCTATAATTTGGAAACAGCCTGGGTGCCCATCAGCAGATGAGTGGATCAGAAAACTATGGTACATCTACCCAATGGAATTCTATGCTGCCATTAAAAAGAAGGAACTCTTACCATTTGCAGCAACCTGAATGGAACTGGAGAGCCTTATGCTAAGTGAAATAAGCCAGCCAGTGAAGGAGAAACACCACATGATCTCACTCACTTGTGGATAATAAAGAACATTATAAACAGATGAACAAAAGGCTAAATTCATAGGCAGTAAAGCATCAAGCAGACTGTCAAATTACAGCAGGAAGGTTAAGGAGAGGTAGGTTAGATAAGAGATCAACCAAAGGACTTGTATGCATGCATATAAGCATAACCAATGAACACAGGCACTGGGGGGTTAGGGTATGTCTGGGAGCGGGTGATGGGAAGATATGTCAGAATGGCAATCATCAACAAATCAATCAACGACAAGTGTTGGCGAGGATGCGGAAGATATGTATACATATAACACATTAATAAAAAAATGAAATAGGACTCAATAAATGATTTCAGGATTATCACTAAAGAAAGGTGAGTTGCTTTATTGGAGTGATGTAGTAGAGAGTAGAGTTGGTTCATGAATATGCGATCTGCATAGTCTCACAAGGCCTCACATTCAGGAAGGTCCCATGCTTTGCTTAATGCTGTGGCCATCTTAAAACCCATGATAATTTTTGTAGAAGTTTCCCCATGTTTCATTTTTCACTCTTGATCCAATTGTACAACTGGTCCTGGTATCATGGCAAGAGGAGTATCAAGGCTAATGCCAGGATTTTGTATAGACCATTTGTGTGTGTGTGTGTGTGTGTGTGTGTGTGTGTGTGTGTGTGTGTATGCTTTATCAAATCCATTCTCCCACCTTATCTCAAACAAGGTGTTATTAAAGTAACTTAATATGTGAAAAACATTGTCTATATACAGATACTAGAGGCCCGATGCACTAAATTCCTGCAAGAGTAGGCCTTCCTTTCCCTGGCTGCCAGCACCGGCTTCCCTCTGGCACCAGGACTCGGGCTTCCCTAGCACCCACAGCCCCAGTTTTGTCCGGAAGGATGTCAGGAGGGATGTCTGGTCTAATTAGAATATTATGCTTTTATTATTATAGATATAATGTATAGTGTGGCATTGCATTTTAGTATTTCATCTATTGACTCATATCTTAAAGCTAGAGAATATGCCTTACTTTGCTTTTTATTCCTCAATGGAAACTTTATCAGGGCTTTCAATATGGTACTATATATTTTCTGAATACATCTATTTATGCACACATTCATACTAAAATATTATGTATACATATGAGCATATATAAAGTAAAATGTATAAAATTAAAGCATATGTATATATACATATATACAATATTTTTTGCTAAAGATGAAAATAAAGTGGAGAAACTTTTGTTGAACTCTTTTCTGTCTTCCATTGAGCATTAAAACAATGTAAGTCTATTATATTTCTCAATTAGCAATGAATATGCACGGAAAATTACAAGAGAACAAACAAGGATATAGTCAATAAATATTTCAGTAACCACATGAATAGAAACTAAAAGAATGAGATATTAATTTTCAGCTATTGAATAAGCAAATTGAAAAAAAAATCCTCTTGCTCAGGAGTAGTGAGGGGTCAATTCATCTTTTTCCTAATGGTGTTGAGGAGCAATAGGGTTATCATGTGTTTTGAAAAATGTTCATATATTTTGCTTAGTAGCTCCACTTCCAACTGTCTATCCAAATGTAATAGTTAGTGATTCTAGAAGAGATTTATAAACAGATGTTCATACTAGCATTATTTATATCAAAATCTTAGACACATCATTATTGTGTAGTGCGGGGAGAAAGATTAAATGAAATATATTACACATATGTTGTACTGTTTTTTTCTTTATTTAGATTTGAAAACGTTGCATAGCTTCCTGAGTTTCCAGGGTCAAATTCAGCATGAGATGTCATCTAGAGAGGGAATTTGCCGAGTCTGTCTCTCAGGGAACTATCAGAGGCTAGCATTACATTTTTATCTTCCTAGTTTCTACAGCCTGACCGGCATCAATCGTATGTTGGATGCTTCTCTGTCACCAGTGAAAATGATCCTTATAACTCTTCCAGGGAAACATAAGAGGGGACTCAGGATCAGAAGTGTCCAAGCTTTCAGTTTCAGAGATTACCTCTGTAATAAATTCTGCTGACTGATACCTTGTTCAGTTTTCTGAAGTCATCTTTGACATAAAGAGAAAAGCACACAGCAAAACCCAAAACCACCTGCCTTCTGCCGGGCTTTCCCCAAGCAGCATGTTCCGAGTTGGCTCACTTCCTCTCTTCCGCGAACACAAGAGACACACTAAGTGGATGACAGTTCACCTTTGTGTGGCTAGATGAAGTTGGCATGGTCTCAGGATAGCAAACTTCAGAAGCTGTTGAAAACCAGTGTACATTGCATCACTGGTTTTGTGGAGAATCTAGAGCCCTTAACCTGAGTACAGTCTCACAGGCACAAATCTGCTTTGGTGAATGGATTCTTTTTTCTAGAAATGGATTACATTGCTCGGTGATGCTGACAAATCCCTCTGTGTGTCATCCAAGTAAGGAGCATGTGCCTGTTGTGTTCCATTGTGACTGTCCACTGGATGTGCTTGCCATGGTCTTATCCAGGGACAGTCCCCAAGAAGGCCAGCAGAAACACACTCTGCTTTCAAGTTTGTCCCTTGCTGGTGTCTCAGCAAAAGCTTCAGGTTTATTTTATTTCATTCAACTAGTGGAAGCCAAATAAACAGTCTTCTCTAGAAAATGCCATAATGTGAAGTTTTAAAATTAACTTACATGACCACTTACAGATCAAAAGTTCCTCTTTATATCCTTTTTCCCCTCATAAATAATCCTTCCTTCGAGTTCCCAGGGCTTCATCAACACAGAAAGATTCAAAATTCGTTCTTTTCAATCACCGACAACAAATAAGAACTTATTTCTGGATACTATGCGAGGGAAATCTCATTTAAATCAGAAGGGCATGAGGGAGAATATAAAAAATATAATACAACATTGGCTCATTATTCTGATGCTATTGTTTCTGCTCTGCTTTTCCCTGAGACTTTACATTTTTGGAGTCTTCCAAATTGACTTCTTACAACTTCTTTAGGAGTAACTACGCATTTAACTGTGCAATTCCATCTTCATACTTAAAATAAAATCAAGTAAGTGCTTCTTTCATTGTTTCTGTTGGTTTGTTTAATCATACCAAAACCCCAAACCCATTAAAACCCTCCACATTTTGCATCACTCAAGATAAACGAAGGTAGTCAAATATAGCCCCATTGTATTCAAAACATTCCCCCTCCCTTTCTTTTCTGAAATAGACCTACCTTTTGACTCAGGTTGCTGCGGGTCCTGTCCTCTGGATCTCTGTGACCTTTCTTGAGGCAGGAGAAGAGGGAAGGCTGATTAGAAATAAAAACTAACATTTATTAAAAGTTTGCTACAGTTGCCCCGATTTTTGTTATTATTCACAGAAACCTTCCAGAGTGAGGATTACCTCCTTGATTTTAAAGAGAAGCCTCCTGAGGCTCAGAGAAGTGAATCAGCTTCCACGGGTCCAGGCAAAAGGGGAGTTTCAGCCAGGATTTTGCATCCAGGTCTCCTGGGCTGAGAGAACTTATCCTCTCTCTCCTAGCAACAGACCTGTTCAGGGTAGATCTTACCGTTCCTTTGAAGCTCCGGACATGAGCATTTTTAGTACCAACTCACCAGAGCCCATCCCGCTGCTCTCTCAACGGCTGCGATGATTCAGGGTCTTACATAATTCTAAATATATCTGCCCGTGATCCTGGGAATAGCCATCCCACTGACATGAACTCCTACACATGTTTACTCCACTGCTTTGAAATGGGGCTGCGCCCGCCGCCGCGGTGCAGTTAAATGAGTGAATGGAGGGCCGAGACTCTGCGTTGGGAGAAAAGTGCTGAAGTTATTTCAAGTGTTCAATTCCAGATTTACAGCTCATCCGTCCCCGGAATCCCTGTTACCCAACGCCATATACAATACAAATGGTTTTAATTTATTCCAGAGTGATAAGAGGGAGAGATGTCTGCGTGTGACAACGTTCCTGGCTCCAGCCAGGATGGGTAGGTGAGGCATTGCGGTTCCTATTCATCCCTGAAACCCTCCACGTCTTGAGTACTTTGGGGTGAGGTAGGAAAGGGCATCACTCAAGTTCAATCTCATGGCTAACCCACCCCCCTCTGGCACCCCCCCCTGCAGCCCGCCCCCTCCGGACTGTGGGGATCACTGAGGAATGAGCCAGCAGTTACATGTGTAGCAGGCTGTGACCACTTCGCAGGGACACAGAAACATTAATTACCAGCCGGCCACGTCTGTGCCTGCCCTGCCTGCTTTTACTCCGGTCACCCCCAACCCCACACACACCCCACCACGTCTACTCCCACTCCCTCTGACAGTCAAACCCTTGCCTGCCGGCTCCCCAGTCTTCCCTCCCTCCTCCTCCTCCTCCTCCTCCTCCTCCTCCGCAGACACTGACAGTCTCAACTGTCAACGGAGTCCCGGGCATCATCTTTCAGGAGCTTTGGTACCAAAGAGGATGCCTTGGGTCCAGGGTTTTTATTTTATTATTTTATTTTATTTTATTTTATTTTATTTGTGTGTGTGTGTTGTTATTATCAGTGGCATCGCTTTCCCCATGACCTTGCTCAAGGGGCTACAGGGTGTCCGATCTGCAGACTATAGAATCCGTGCAGCCCTGAAAGATGTAGGATGGGAGAGAAGGAAGAAAAAAAAGGGGGGGAGGGTGGGGGGAGGCAGTGGGAACGACAGGACCTGAGAGCCAGGGAGGAGAGGAAGGAGGAGAGACGGAGAGGAGAGCGAGGATCAGGCGGACAGGCTGCGCCAGCCAATCAGAGGCGCGCTCGGAGCTGCAGGAGCCGGAGCCGCGAGCGGGCTGGCAGGAGCGGGGAGCCCAGGCTGGGGCTCAGGGAGGACGGAGCTGCCCCGCTGCCGCCGCTGCGCCGCCGGAGCCCCGGGAAAGTCCCCGCCGCCGCTCCTCCGGCTCTAAGTTCCTTCCCAGCAGTTAGGGCCAGTCCGCCAAGGTAAGGCTTCAAGACGCGCCACTTTGCTATGTAGGGACATTAATGATCTTCGTAAAACGGGGCTGCTGATGCAGTTCTGAGTCAAAATATATATATATATATACATATATATATATGTGTTTATATATTTGGGGGAATCTTCCCCTCGGCTTGGTTTCACAGGATCTGGTGCCATGGGAAAGTTGTAGCTGATGTGCTGTGAGCCTTAGCGCCAGCATACATAGATGTATATTTTTTTAAATTATTTTTCCTTACCCAGGAATGTTGCTACAGAGCCTATGGAATGTGAGCCTAATAACCCAGCTGGTCTCTGTTTATGTTTGTCTCTGGCGGTGCCCTGCCCCTGAAGAAGTTGGAAGGATGCTCGCTCTGCAAGGCACAGCTGAGTAGTGATGGCATGGGAATCAGTTGTCATGTCTGTCCGTGAAAAGTGAGGGAAATCATGGTCAGCAGAGAAACGGGGATGCAGAAATTGAAATGTTGATAGTGCTCTTTAATTATTGCCTTTCCAGTATCCTCTAAAATTACATGCTCCCTGAGCACCGAAGCTGCAGCAAAGGAAGGAAGGCTCATTTTCTCTTTTCATTCTTTTTTTTTTTTTTTGCACAAATCACTTCCATAAATGCTTATTAAAGCTTAAGATGAAACTTTTACTTCTTTTTAAAGGGCACTATCAATGATGCATGAAAAGGAATTAGGTAGGCTCCCGTGACCGGTAACGTACTTTATTTAGTACATGTACTGATGTATGTTAACTCTGATCCATTCCCCTTCCTTAACTTCCTCAACCTGATGTGTTTGGGTATGGAAATAATAATTATGTTGTCTTCATTTTCATGCCTTACAAACAAGGTAAAATTATGCTCTACGCATGTTTATATGCCTCGTGTGTATGTGTGTGTGTGTGTGTGTGTGTGTGTGTTGTGCGTACAGATGCAGAAGGAGGAAAGCTATCCTATGTAACAGGTGAAAAAATATAATTTTATTAGCTAGTCATTAAAGTATTGCCTTATATTAAAACCCAGTGTATATAATGAACTTTTAGGTTAATCAATAGCAAATGCTGCTTGCTATTTCCCTGCTGGAAGTTAAGAAAGACTAAAATGAAAATCTTAGCTAAAATTATTAAGGTCTTCCGTTTGCTCAGGTGATGGCATCAGTGCTTTGAGCCGAGAGACAGATCAGAGGAAGGTTTTATTACGCAGCCCCCCCCCAAACACCAAAAAAAAAAAAAAAAATCTGCAGGCTCTGACTGTGTTTTTGGAATCTTTATTTTTCACTCTAGGATCACCCACAGATTTTTCCAAGCAGGGGCCTTTCCTTCTGCAGTAATTGTCCTGCTCTGTTTTAGTGGACTTGTCTTATCAGAGAAATATTTATTTCTAAATCAAGAGTTTGAAGTCCAGACTAGATCTCATATGCACCTTGCTGTCTGTGGGAGAAGAGGGGAGGGGTTTGATACTAGCAGGAATGAGTTCTGTAGTCTGAGCACTCTGGTCTAAGCACCAGTCATCATTTCCGTTTCTTTCAAGCCTCCGGTTATCTATGCAATTTCCGATTTCCTGATTATAAATTAGCCTAGTGTAAGGCAAGCCATTTATTTACTTCATTCAGTGGGCCTGGGTGATGAGTATTTTATAAACCACAGTGCTGATGCTTTTTCACAGAGTTAGCCAACTTAAGGGGAGGAGGAAACAAATGTAGACTAATGGTCAAGTTGGAGCTCCTGTTCTGCCAACATTGGGAGGTAGAAAATCAGGATTTCCTACTGCAGATTCAACGGAAATGTCCAAATGAAGATAACCCAATAACAATAAGGAAAATAATGGAAGAATGAAGATAAATGAAAGGAAACTCTGGCTTTAACTCTCTGAATGTTGAATATAATTAGTTATAGTGGTTGCAAGCTTGGTGAATAGCAACCAATGCTTGAATAAAGGCTATCCTAGGACATTGAGCAAATTGAACATTATTATTCCTGCTGCTGACCTGTTTCAGATGGTATGGTGGAATCATGAGAATGAATGAGTCATTTAGTCTAAGGTTATAAATTCTTTATATGAAGGATGCTATATAAAGTAAATATAAAGTGCCTTTTCCATTTGGCTCAGATAAGTAGCAATCTTACACTTGTTTTTCTTTTTATTTTGGTGGTCTATTGAATACAGACCACGGGTTTCAAAGTGTGTGTGTGTCCCACTACTCAGTATGTGACTTGCTGGTGATTAGAAGAAGGCAGTATACCATATATACTTGTAACCTGATGCAATTGTCCTTTGGAATCTACACATGCATGTGCACTTCAACAGGTCGAGGATAAAGCATATTTAACTTACTGACCTGGAATAATTTACTTTTCCTGAATGAAGACAACAGTTGTAGTGGGGGTCTAGTGAAAAGTAAGAGAAAGTGATGGAGAGATTAAAGATAGCAAGGGTGAAAGATGTTCTGCTTTTCTTAATAAGGACTTGAAAGTATTTGATTTCATTAATTAAATACCTTCCTTATAGTTGCATTGGACATGCCATTAAACTATATTCTGTATTAGAGCTGCTTGGCTTTGGTACCATTGACATTTTGGGATGTATAATTCTCATGCTGGGGTGACTGAACTGTGTTTTGTAGGATTCCTAGCAGAATCCTTTTTCTAACTACTAGGTAACAAGAGCAACACCTCCAAATGGTAGCAACCCAAAATATTTTAAGACATTGTTAACTGTTCCTCATGGAGGGGGGCAAACTTGTGCCCCTCTTCTATTGGAAACTACTGCTCTAGGACGAAAAATGTGCATGCAACAAACTGAGTCAGCAACTACCTCTGTAAATAGTTCAATTTGGGTATTCTATGATAATCCTTCTTCTCTTGCTGTGAATGAATTTCAACTTTAAGTTGGTTCATTAGGTCATTAATGAGAAAGCGTGGAAGAGCTTATCTATATATTACTTTCCTATAAGCTGAGAGACTTGTCTGTATATTGTCATATACAATATATGTTTATATCATAATATATATATGTACACATATATATACACATACATATATATGTATATATATATATAATATAGTATATTATCATATACTAACTTTTATGGGAACTAGAGGAAATAAAAACTGGGAAAAGGAAAGTTAGAGATGTTGAGTCTGAAGAAAAATTTCACTTGTATTTGTAATTTCAGATGAGTCTTTATTATTAATGATAAATGGAAGACACTGATTCTCTATGATTGTTTTCATTTGTTTTTGTTTTTTGTTTTTCAGTATGTATATGTTTGGGGTCTCAGAAGATACCTTCTATCTGGTTATCCTATGAGCTTGAAATAGTTTATGATGTTCAAAGATTCTAGGAATAAAAGTAAAACATTTTGGTTTCAAAAGCCCAGTTCATAACTTGTGGTGATTGTAAACATAATGGAATAAACACCAAGCTTAATGATTTTTAAACTTAGATCCTGCCATGGATTACTTGTATCACATGTCACTTTTATATATAAGCCGTTTTTCCTCATCTGCGAAAGGAAATAAGAATAGGCATTGAAACCAAATAACAGAAAGTGTTATAATGAGTTGTAATTTTTAAAAATCTATGCCAATGCTTGTCAACTATCACAGATTCAATGTCTTAGGTGGTTTATTTTATGAGAATTGACTTAACATGACAGATCTTCCATCTATTTGGGGGAAGGGGAGGTAAAATCATCTCTAAAAATGCTAATATTAACTCGTAAATGCTTTTTCATTGGTGAGGTAATATATCATCATTTTGAAATATGTGATTTAAATTATGGATAAACCTCAATTTACTCACACATTCCCATTTTTTCTCATAGTATTCACATTTATAATTTGTTTACAAATATAGAAATGTAAAACATGGAATGCACCTTGTAATATACTCTTCAAGAAAAGCCACTATTACCAATTTGATATATTTTTAATGATTTTTTAAAATATGGGCAGCTACATATAATTATGAAAAGAACATAGATTTATAGTAAAAGTTATATAGAGATGTATGCATCAAATAGTATATGTAAAAAAACATGTATTAAGATAAAATAAACATAATTTGATATGATACCTAACTAATTTTATAGCATGTTTACCCTTCCATGTAAACATGGAATTATCTCGAGAATTCATGAACATTTAAGAAGAATCCAGTAGGTCTCTATGCAGAGAACTGATATTTAACTCTGGTTCAGTGTTAGGGAAACACATTTGTTACAACTTTCTCTGCTCATTAGGTCCAATTTGAGATTGGACATATTATTTTATAGGTATACTATCACTCATTTAATTAATCTCCTATATATTTTATTATTAAGAGTAAGAGAAAGCCAACACAAATTAAATAATTTAGAATCCATTATTGTTGACAATGTTTTTACTTTTAAGTGTGGTATGAGTTCCAGGGAAATTATGGACAGTGGGGGATGTAGGAGCAGATGCAAAAGGAATATTTGCTGTATAGTACCCAAATATGCCCTGATATTGCTTCTGTAGATAGCAGAAATTCTGATATGCAAACTTCTACACTGATGAGCTACATCAATTTAGGAAACTTTTTGGTAAGCTGGGAGTAAAATTAACAAAGTATGATCCCTAAAAGTATTTAAATCAAATATATGAATAAAGGACATATTTCACTTATCTGAGCTCTGAAGGACTATGTCTTATTCAGTATTTTACTTGCACTGTGTGGATATGATAGATTAGTTGTCAGTAAACTGAATTTGGGTATCACAGATGCCTTCTCTAAAAAGAGGAATTGAACTATCATTTCCATTTTATTTTATCTTTAGGTGACCATAAGTATCTTAAAATAAATATTGTCATTATCTGTAAGGCTTTGGGGCCCACATATGTGATGTATGTATAATTATGCACAATGTAATGTGACTGGCAAGTTCACTTAATCCCATTATTTTTACTCATTATAACTGCTATTTGGGTTCAGCTCACAGTTACCAGTGGGATTTAAATGAAGACAGGATGTCATTGAATCTATTCAATGATAATTTATTGAGTCATCATATGACTAAGATTTTTTGAAACCAATATTGGCATTAGCAAAAGTGTGACAAAACTCTTATTTACCCTTACTCCAGATGGAAGTGAAAATTAGTGTACCAGGTATGAAAAATATTTTGCAATCAACTGCCAGAGACAGGAAAAGGCAAATTCACTTTCATGCAAGTTCTGGGAATAAATTACTAGGAAGTAATCCAAAATTAAAAAAAAAAAAGGAGAAGAAGAAATCCCTCAAAAGTTAAAATTAAGAATATGAATCCACATTAAAATTGGTACATTTATGGAAATTTAGTGTAACATATTAAACTTGATACAGAAATTTATATGTACTGTGATTTCGAAGAATTACATTTAGTTTGAAAATATATTCAGGCACAAATGTGTATCCTTCCCAATTTCTCTATATGCATATTAACTATATATACTTTAAACATGTAATTAGTACATTTTAGCTCTAATGTACAATATGATGTAAATGAGCCATGAAAAAATAACCAAAAATTATTTTAGTGGTATGCAATTTTCATGCTTTATGGAGAGCCTACTTATTGGTTGATTCAATTTAACTTGGTAATAGATGAGAAAGCTTTGGGTTATTGATTGTAGTAAACCAGTTCCAAAGACTATTCAGTAGGATTTTTCAATTCTGGTGATTGAAATTCTACTATTGGGAAGGGTTAGAATTCCCCCCTTCTACCTTTCTTTAGTTCTTACAACTGGGCTAATAAATTTGACACAAGACTGGATTAATGGAGAAAAAAACAACAACAATTTAATGGGTGTGCATGGGAGAAACAATATGATGTTCAGATCATGAAATGTGGCTCAAATAATGATGAAACTAGGCACATTTTTATATTGTTTAAACAAAGAAACAGTAATTTAGTGAGAAATTGAAGGTACGAAGGAAGTTCTCAGTAGGAAGAACTCAAAGCCATGTTTGAACTTGAGTAATAAATTAGCAAAGGTTTTTTTATACAAGTTTTTCGGACTCTGGATTTTATAATTCTTGTGATAAAGTTGTCTTGATGTTGTATAGAACATAGAGATGGTGGAGGAAAGTGGGGGTAAAGGACACATCTTGGTTGGGTTAATTTGCATACTCGCTCTGATTGGCTGTTTTTTTTGTTTTGTTTTGTTTTGTTTTGTTTTGTTTTTTGTTATGTAGGATAGAGTTCTAGGCCCCATGAAGGGAAATGATTGTGGCAAAAGAAGTATAGCAGTAGATAGGAAGAAATTAGTTTTGTACATTTTTAGATATAGGTGTCCAAATGGGGATGGGATGGATTTAGTTGAATACATAAGTGGGGTTCAGAGGAGAGCTATCTGTTGGATGTAGGAAATCAAATTCATTACACATGGACTGCATTTTAAAGTAAAGAGACTGGCTGAGAATAAAAGATAAAAGAACAAGAGGGACAAAACCTGCAGCAATCAGACACCTGTATGTTGGGAAAATTAAGAAAATAACAGCACAAACAGTTAAGCTGTAGCTGGAGAAGAAGCAGGGAACCCCACAAGTGAAGTATTTTGAAAGAGAGGAAGCCCTCGCTGGCTTGGCTCAATGCATAGAGTGTAGTTCTGTGGCCTAAGAGTCCTGGGTTCAATTCCAGTTAAGGGCACATGCCAGGATGCAGGCTCATTCCCCAGTAGGGGGCGTTGCAGGAGGCAGCCCATCAATGATTCTCTCTCATCATTGATGTTTCTAACTCTCTTCCTCTCTCTTCCTCTCTGAAATCAATAAAAATATATATTTTTTAAAAAGCCAGGAGAAGATGGATTTCAAGGAAGTTGCTGTTTATTGAAACAAAACTTCCAAGGAAAGATTCTGGACATTTTCATTTTCTGTATAAAAATTTCACTTAATAGTATTTTTAAAAAGTTCACCTTCAAAGGACTTTATTTATTATAGCTGCTTACTTTTTTTAAGACCTATCTCTCTATTTATAGTAATCATTTTCAAGTCGATATGAGCCTGACATTAGAAGCAACTGGAAAGTTTATTGATGTCAAAAAAGCAAATATTGACACAAAATTATTGGTTTAATTATCTATGGATTTTACACATTAATATAGATCTTGTCTGCTAATGTTTTTATTGACTTTATATCAGGTTTGATGTTACAATTGTTGCTTTATACTGAAAAGTTAAAAATATATTTCTATATTGATAACTCTGAAAATGCTGTTTCTTGCCAACTCAAAGTTATGCTACAAGTAATTATAATAAAATAAGAGTAAATATGAAAACTTTCCTGTAACCAATATTACAATTAAGGGACTGTATGTTTTGACTCCACTGTCTTATAAGTGAATTATGTCCAACCTTTGAAGTGTGGGCAAAAAAAAACACATTAAAAACACAGATATAAATCTACAGTTTCAGCTGCAGTTTTGAGATGACTATGATATTGTGAAACTGATCTATAAACATATTTTATTTCAGTGATTCTCACATCAATTAAAGTGTTCTTTTCATACAAGTATTCTAAGACACACACACACACACACACACACACACAGAGGGAGGGAGGGAGGGAGGAAGAGAGAGAAAGAGAGAGAGAGAAACGTCAATTTTATTAACTAATTACTTACAAATCAAGCTTCACTGAAAATATTCATATTCTCTGATATATTGAGTGGTTACTTCTGAAGCTCAGTTTTATGAAAGGAGTCACAATACTTTGAACAATTTAAATATATAAGTGCTTTATCTGACTACATTGAAAACTAATGTGATAGGCAAAACAATGGCCCTCAAAGATACCCAAATGCTCATTCCTGGAAGCTGTAACATGTTACGTTCCATGGCAAAGGGGCGTTAAGAATGAAGAAAGAATTGATGTTGCTCATCAGTTGAACTAAAACAGGGAGATGGAAGATAGAGGCAGGTAGGATGTCAGTGTGAAAACACGTGACAGGGGCTCCATCTGACTTCGATGGATTGGAATATGGATGAAGAGTGCCAAGCACCTCATGCTTGAGCATCCCCTAGAAACTGGAAAAGATATGCAAATGGATTCTGCCCTTAACATCCGGAGGGAAATGCAGCCGTGCTGATTCCTTGATGTCAGGCTGTTGTGACTGATTTTAGATTCTAACCTGCCCCTGTTTGGACATCTAACTTCAGGAAATGTAAGATAATAACTTCGTAATGTTGGAAGCCACTGAGTTTGTGGTACTTTGTTAGAGTAGTAATAGGAAATTAATATAGCTAGCATAAGGAGGTATATTAAGGTCTGCCTTTTTAAGAAGCAATGCATCATATGAGTGTTCTGAGAATGAAGATGTAACAATTATACCATTAACCTGATAATGTTATTTATTATTAAATTGGTAAAACATTTATTCTGTAGAACCTGAAGGATGTTTTCTTAAAAAGATTATAAGTGCCCTGGCTAAGTAGGTCAGTTGGGTAGAACATTGTCCCAAGGTTGTGGGTTCAGATCACAGTCAGGGCACATATAAGAATCAACTAATGGTCGAGACTGGTTTGGCTCAGTGGATAGAGCGTCGGCCTGCGGACTGAAATGTCCCGGGTTCGATTCCGGTTGGGGGCATGTACCTTGCTTGCGGGCACATCTCCAGTGGGGGGCGTGCAGGAGGCAGCTGATCGATGTCTCTCTCTCATTGATGTTTCTGACTTTCTACCCCTCTCACTTCCTTTCTGTGAAAAATCAATAAAATATATTCTTTAAAAAAGAATCAACTAATGAATGTATCAATAAGTGGAATAACAAATCAATGTTTCTCTCTCTCTCTCATTTCTCTACCTTCACTCTAAAATCAATCATTAATAAAAAATATAACATAAAATACATTTTTCCTAAGGAAAGAAAATAATGGCTCCTACCTAATATGTACTCTCTTGTCCTCAATAAGTATATTGTACTGTTATTTATATGAGTTTACTAAACTTCTGGTTCCTATGTTCAACTGTGGTTTAAAATGTACTTGAGTTATTTTTTTAAATAAATTTTATTGATTTCTTTCAGAGAAGAAGGGAGAAAGACAGAAAGTTAGAAACATTGATGAGAGAGAGAGACATTGATCACTGCCTCCTGCACGTCCCCCACCAGAGTTGTGCCTGCAACCAAGATACATTCCCTTGACTGGAATCGAACCTGGGGCCTTTCAGTCTGTAGACTGATGCTCTATCTACTGAGCCAAACCGGTTTTGGCTACTTGAGTTACTTTATACAGCTATTTTAGATAGATTACTTATTCATAATGCAAATGTTGACACATAAAGAGAGTAAAATATAGAATGTATAACATAATAAACAAATAACCCTCTCCTTATTACATGCTAGCAGTGTAGGACAAATTTATTCAAATTTGAGCAATTTCACTTTTATAAAAGCAAAATTACCATAGAACATTCTATAGCTTGCAAAGTACAAAAGATATAACCCAGTGTGATTAATAAAGATGGCTTTAAAATGAGGATGTAGAAATCTGTGTTCTTTTCATGATGTGACTACTTTTCAAGGAAGTGCCTGGGATGCTGCTTAAAATTCTTAAATGGGGAAAAGATTATTTATTCTCCTAGCTTGAATGGCTTTTTCTCACATTTAAAGCATAACCTTTATAAGAATGTTTACAGAAAAATGTTGAGCACAATGTAGATGTATAAAAATAAAATAAAAGAATGGAGTAAGGCAAATTATCTAGGAATGTTTGCCTAATTACACTTTTAATTCAATCTTTGAAAGGTCCCATGGATATTGTTTGCTCATAGCTGCTGACAAAACCATATTTAGCACATGATCCTAACAATGGCATCATATCCTGCCCACCTGCACCTGGGCTAACCTATGACAGGAGGGAGAACCCAAAATAGTAATTCAGTCCAGTCTTCATTACTCAGGCTGGTTGGTGATGTTAGAGGCACTGGGACAAATTCCCCATCTAAGCTTGGTGTTCTCTTGGTGAGTGTGGTGATCTGCTTCTAAAGGCCCAACTAGTCACCCACAGGCAGACCAGCTATGAGTCACATATTCATCCCTGGTACACGATCAAGTATTATTTTATTTCCTCTTAAGTGCTTGACTTTTCTGATTTGTTGTATTTATTCTATTAATTTCTTAAGTGGTAGACATGCAGTATAACAAGCCAAATAATGAGAATAGCCTCCGTTTCTCTTTCTTCAACCCCTTCTCAGCTGAAATCTTTAAAAATTATAATTTTTATACAACGATTCCTTTCTCTGTACACCTAGAAAACATGTATGTGTAAACATATCCTATATAATAAAAGCATAGTATGCAAATTGTTCCTTCAACAGAGAGGTCATCCAGGGGTGGACCGGCCAACAGCCGGCAGCACTCAGGACCCTCTCAGTGCACAAATGCTGAGTACTAGGCCTCTAGTACATGTATGTTTACATACATAGAGATAGAAATACGTCCATGTAGACCTTTTCAATGTTTTTAAATAATCTTCACCCTTGTTTTCAGCCTTGTTTCTGTCTTTATGTCCTGCCACACCACATCTTATCTTCCTAATTTTTTGTGTTCCCATATTAGCTCAGGCTACAATAAAAAAAACACCGTAGACTGGTTGGCTTAAACAACAGGAATTCATTTCTCACAGAACTAGAGTTTGGAAAGTCCAAAGATTAAGGTGCCAACCAATTTGGTTCCTTTGTGAGAGCTCTCTTCCTGGCTTATAGCTGGCCCCTTCTTGCTGTGTCCTCACCAGCAGAGAGGCGGAGAGCAAGCACCCTGGTGTCTCTTCAATAAGGGCACTAATCCCAGCATGAGGGGGTCCATCTAAATCAAATTCCCTTACTAAGGCCCCTCTCTAAGTACTATCACATTGGGGGATAGAGCTTCAACATAGGAATATTCCCTATTTTCGATTTTTATTATTATTTCTAAACATCCTATTTCTCCCTGCTGCCATTCGTGATTACCCCAAGCATTCTAACCTCTTCAGTCAGCTCCAGTCCTCATTCACTTCTTTCTCCAAAGTCACCCTGTGTAACTCCTAAAGAATATGCCTGGATATTCATTATAGTCAGCTGTGCTTCTGAAACCTTTCAATTGTAAAGACTAGTACAGTCCACACCCCTTCCCTATACTGTTTCAAGTAAAATCATCAGGTAGATCATCTTCAAGACAGTTTAAAGGTCATGAACACTTGACTACTGTACTCTATACTGTAAAGTGATGAATATCCAAGTCTTCTCCCTGTATAAAATTATATAGTAGATTGCCAAAATCTGTGATACTTTGTGCTGGCAACCATTTATATATGCCCCCTCCCCCTGCAACCCTCTGGGTTTATTGGATGTATTATGCAAAGTAAAGTTCAAAATTATTGTCTGAGAGTTTTTAAACAGTATTTCTGGTACTTTCCCTAAGGAAATGTTACTTTGGGCGTTTAGCACTCACTTGAGTAATCAAAGGAAAAGTCACCCGAAATGACTAGGATTGGTAGCATATGAATATCAGTGGTTTGACATTGCCAAGGCATGAATCACCTTTTCAGATGCGATGCTCTCACCAACTTCAAAGGCAACTCTTGGGTGACTCAGGAGACGCCTCACAGTGAAGAAGAGCTTGTTTCTCTGCTCAGGCATCCCACTCGTTCCCACTTCAGTGCTAAGATTTCATGCGTGTGCAAAAAAGTATTTTTAACACAAATTAAGTATTAGCATGCTGGAAATGCTGACTCTTGGAAGTGTAAAATTGTGGCTTTCAGAGAGAAGTAAAGAGGACAGATACTCTGTCAGCATCCTAGAAATGAAACTCATTCTTTCACTAAAGGAAATGCCAAGCGTTTAGAATGAAAAAGCAACACATTAGCTCAATGAAAAGGCTAGATTGCCCTAATCGATAAACTCAACAAGGATAGTTTATTCTTGGCTAATATGTATTTATGTCTCCAATGTATTAACAACAAAAGCATTCTTTGCAAAAAATTTGATTCTCTAAGAGATATAAAATATTTAAAATAACAATTGCTTCCAATCAGATTGTGTTTAATTGTTATTGATCTTTCTGCTGTGGCTAAACGTTCAACTCAAAGTCTGCCCTTCAGATCTTTATCAAACTATACGTTTTTCTAAGGAACACTGGCGTTCACTTGTGCTTATTAAGTTTGCATGTAATATTACATTTACCCAGTTTATTTCATTAAATTTGATGTATGAAAATGACATATTTATGAAATATAAAAGTTGTACATTTGAACAGAAAATGATGAATTTAGGTATAATTTTTTTCTGTTTTTTTTTTTTTTGTTAACCCTAGCCAGAGTATATTTTTCTATGGATTTTTAGAGAGTGGAAGGGAGAGATAGAGACAGAGAAAGAGAAACAGGGATATGATTGAGAACATTGATTAGGACTAAGGATTGTGCCTACCTACAACTGAACTGTGCATCATTGACTGAAATCAAAGCTGCAACCCTTTAGTACATGAGGAGGCACTCTATCCACTGAGCCAAGCTGGCTAGGGTTAGGTATAATTTTTCTAGAGTATAGAAACTTAATATCCTGAGGACACTCTAGGCAAATTATCTAATTGTACTTTGAACTCAAATTTTAACTAACCTATTGTGTAGTTATCCTTAACTGGAAGTTCTTTGTGGAACCTCTGGAGATGGGGCAGGTATTAATAACTTCATTTAGTGTAAAAGTAAACTAAAGCCATGGACGTCAGAAGCATAGACTTGCTCAGAGGAGTACACTTCCTAGTAGCTGAATCAGAATGGAACTGGCCCTGCCTCTTCTCTCTTCATGCCCCTCAAACACCCCTCCAGAACCCTTGACACTGGTTCTCAGCTGATGGCCTGCCTCACGTTACTGTTATAAAATTTCTAAAATCAATAGGATGGTTACTGTCTCATGTCACCTCCACCAAATCTGTCCATGCTATGGTACCTCTACTCCCATTCCTTGTCTCTGCTTAAATTATAGTGTTACAGAAAACCAAAGAAATACCAAGCAAATTTCCTAGAGAAAGGGGTCAGACCCCATTTATTAACACTAGTGGACTCTGGGAATAATTTCCAAAGCAGAGTGAAGAAACATTCAGAGAGTCTGTCTATATATATCACACTGGGGTCTTTGTCTTGCAGATATGCGCCCTGCGTTTGCTGGCCCTGAAGAAAGTCCCCCAGGCATCAGGACACTTTCATGTTCCATCCTGGCACCAGCATAACAATCTACTCCCTGCCCCCCCGTCCCCAGGGCTGTGCATGCATTGTTCACAGTTCCATGGCCTCTGCATTTAGATAACAAGTTCTGCAAGACCAGTTTCCTCCTCAAAAGTAAAGGAAGATCTCTGCTAATAGCCACACCCTATTCTCAGGGTTCCCTCTCCCTAAATCCTCCCCTTAACTGACTGCATTATCAAGTTATCCCTTCTTAATAGATCATTCTCTGAAGTGTGCTTGGATAATTCCATCTTAAAAAAAAAAAATCTCAGGACCTCCAACACTCATTTACTTTGCTCTGATTTAACATAGTTCAGTCATCTCAACAAAGGAAACACCATTTGCACAAATTAGAAAAGAGATCTCCTTTATGCCTTTCTCATCCTCATTCCTCACATAATTATCAAGTCCTAAATATTCTACCCCTAAACTTTATTTAATATATATACTCACTACTTTCATTTCTCCTGCTACCTCACTAGTTCACATCACCGTGACCTTCCTAATGCCACGACCCTTAATCAGTTCCTCACGTTGTGGTGACCCCCAACCATAAAATTATATTCATTGCTACTTCATAACTGTAATTTTGCTACTGTTATGAATCATAATATAGATATCTGATATGCAGGATGTATTTTCATTGTTACAAATTGAACATAATTAAAGCATAGATTAATCAGAAAAACAATATGCAATTATATATGTGACATTTATTTCTAATTACAAATAAATGGAATTTTGTCTTGAAGCATGGTGGAGCATGGGTAACAGTCTTAATAAAACAACAGTAAACTACATTGCTACGTTTTGCGACAGTATGGGTAAAAGCCAACGTCAGTGCGAAGATTGAGATTGCTTCTTTCTCACCAGATCAGAAATTCTCGAGGCAGTCTTTGCAAGAGCACAATGAAGATCATCTTCCACAAGTCTACTTCTGTATTTAGATTTGATAACCAACAAGCTGGAAAACACTGTTTCACAAAGACATGTTTTTGGAAATGGAAGAAGGTGCAACAGAGTCTCAGACAGAACAGGATATGATTACAAACACTTGATCCAGAATTTTGTAACTGGCATTGTAGAGAAATCAGTCCTTACTACGTCGCTGTTAATAAGTCCAATGATATTGTGCTGTCTCAGGAACACCTTCAACTTTGACTGAATGGGCTTCTGGAAAATGCAAATGGGATGTCTGGAAGATTTAGAAAATACAATGAAATTTCTTCTGCAAGAATGTGTAAGTGTTCTTTCACAGAAATTATCATCGTAATCCTTTTGTCTGGTTCAATGTCATGTTCCTCAAAGAAAGCAGATGAGGTAGGCTACATGTAAATTTTATTTTCATCCATTTTTTTTTGCCAAAGCTGAAGTTTCATTTGCAATGATCGGATCTTTTCAGACAAATCGAGAGATGTTGCATTTGGTCCTTGCAGTGATAAATTGAACTCATTCAAGATGGCAAAGATGTCAACCAAGTAAGCTATTTTCCGCAGTTCACTTTTATCACCGAAAAGTACTTCAAACTGTTCTTGCTTTCTGATTAAAGAACGTTTTCAGTTCATCATGAAGCTCAAAAACATGTTTTAAAACTTTTCTTCTCGACAACCATCTAATTTCAGTGTGAAAAAGCAGAGCATTGTTTGGCGCATCCAATTCATTGCACAGTTGTGAAAACAGTCGACTGTTTAAAGTGCTCACCTTTACAAAATTGACAGAACTTATGATGTTTTTTCATTACTTCTTATAACTCTTATGGCAGCATCTTCTTTGCTAATATTTGCTGATGAATTATAAAGTGAGTTCTGATGACGTTTGGTGACTTGTTCAGTACCAAACATTGAAATCCAGATCAATATCCTAGCATAGCTGGAGCACCATCTGTGCAAACACCACAAACCTTTTCCCAAGAGATCTTATGCTCTTTCAGAAATGAACCACCTATGTCAAATACATCACGTGTGGTAGTTGTTGTTTCAAGATGTTTGCAAAAAAGAAACTCATCTTTAAGTCTCCATTATTAATATGCCTCACATAAACCAGAATCTGTGAACAGCTTGCAGCATCTGTAGATTCATCAAACTGGATAATAAATATTGGAAGTGGAGCAGATTTAATTTCCTGATCAAGAATATTAGCAGACATGTCATCTATTCTTCTGCAGACAGTGTCATTAGATAAGGAACTTGCACTCAATTCCGTAAAAAATTTGTCTCCAATCATAACTCGAACAATGTCTTTGGCCACTGGTAACAATAAATCCTCAGCAATGGTGTGAGGTTTCATAACTCTGGCAATTCTGAGTGCCACCAAATATGAAGCTTCAATGGCTGCTACATTTTGTTTGGGGTATTTGCCACCAGTGTCAGGTCTGGCTTTCTTGAGTCCATCAGCTTTACTTCTAAAGTAGTTGATATCTTTGCTGGAAAAGCTCTGAAGCTTGCCATCAAAATGGTGTTTTAGTTTATTCAGCTTCATAGATTCATCTGATAGAACTTCATAACAAATAGCACATTGCAGTTTCTCAATTCTTGCTGTAATTATTGTGGTAAAACCATACTGTAAAAAATCCTCACTATATTTTCTTTTCTTAATGTTCTTTTCTACACAATCCATTGCCATGGGATGATTTGCAATAAAAATAATATATAACAATAGCTTTAATAATACAAAAGATGATACATGGCATAGTTCAGTCAATACAGTTCATTAAAGTTTCTTATGATTTACCATTCTCTGTGTTGTGTTTGTTTTTTTCTACATTCCTGTTACTATCACAAGGGGGCAGTATTCACATCAACCACGGCTGAATATAAAAAGACCGATCAGCATTCAGACTAAGTTTCCATGGTACAGATTATTTTTTGCAGTAGTTGATGATTTTACAGTACATGATTTTACATTTACCCAGTAATTATAATTCATGAAGTGTTGTTTTACCTCCAATACTGCTGCTTTCAACACAGTAGCTACTTTTAACAGAGTATCTGCTTTCAACACAGCAGCTGCTCTCTACACAGTAGCTGCTCTCTATACATGTGTGACTGGTCTGCATAAGTACATTATGGCACCAACCCTGTCACATACATCTGTATTTGTATGGGGTGTATGTGATGAAGTTGGCATGATGATGTAATCATGCCAGGTACTTGCATGTGGGCAGACCTGCCTGTAGACGGATAGAGGAGCAGTGTCTGGGTTCCTAAGACCATCAGAAATAATATATTTTCCCATGGTCTTAGGCACCCCCTGTGAAAGGGTTGTTTGACGCCCAAAGGGGTCACGACCCACCATATGAGAACCACTGTTCTGTCAGTGTAAGCCTTAAATAAACCCCTATTTTATGGATAAGAAAAGGTAAAATTCTTGCTAGGGTCTCTAAATCCCTATATGAACTCACCCAGCATTCCTCTCCAACTTGACCTCCAATTATGCCCACTAAGCTATACTTTCATGCTTTCTCCTCCTCAAATATGCTAAGCCTGCCTTGAGGCATTTGAACTAAATTGCTTTATCCTTCCCTCATATTTTTCTAAGACTAGCTCTTTATCTTCCATGCTTAATCTAATCCTTTAAAAAATAATGCCCTCTTCCCTAAATTAACTATCATTCCAATTTATTTTCTCATGCTTTTCAATGATACTTTTTATTTATTAGTTTATTCACTTCTGTATTTCTCAACTCCAAGCACAATGGTAATCCCTACTTGAGCCAGGTTCTTATAAGTTCATTTACCTTTGGATCCCCAGTGTTACTGTCTGGCAGGTAACCCAGAATATATTCCAGAAAAAAATATAAAACAAATATATTTATAGACTGAAATGGAAACATCAGGCTTTATAAAGGGAAGTTTTAAAAAAATTGAATTGAAGAATACCACACAGACATAGTACACAAATCATAGTATAAAATAACTGCCACAGACTGAACATACCCAGATATCTACCACTTATATAAAATAAAATATTATCTTCATTCCCATAGCCTTTTGCATGTGTCTTCACCATTCCTTTCCCTTCCCTACATATTGCGTTTTCCCTGCTTTCTTACAATATAGATAGATTTTTTTTAAGGTTGTATTTTATATAGTGGAGTCATACAGTATTTTTTCATTAGGTATCTTCTCAATATTACATTTATAGAATTGATTTTGTTGAGTGAATCAATAGCTTAATCAGTTTACTGCTCTTAATTATTCTATTGTATGAATATATTAAATTTATTTATTTTACTATTGAAGGACATCAGGGCTGTTTCAGTTATTAACTATTATGAAAAATAAAATACATACTTGTGCTTATATTCTGGAAAACATACATATGCCATTTTATTGAATATCTACTGGGTTGGAATGCTGTATTATAGGGTATGCATATGTTCAACATTAATAGATATATCCAAATGCTTTTCCAAAATTGTTGTACTAATTTACATTCCCACATCATCATATGGGCACCATTGTGATTAGTTTCAATCTTGTTCTTTTAGTCATTCTGACAGGAACAGAACACAATACTTAATTGAGTTGTTTTTCCCCAAAGTGTACTTTTAATCTTCAAAGCTACAGTAAAATTAAACTAATAATGCAGTAACATTAGTGTCCTACAAGTGGATTTATCATTTGCCTTTTTTGAAATTGTTTTACTTTAGTGATAAGTAACCATATTTATTTTTCTGAATATTGCAAACAATTTTTAGACATTACATACCAACTTTCAATGATTGGAAACTGAAAGATTTTCTGAATTTAGAGATTGAGCAATTTTGACATTTATTGAACATTTTCTTGATTTACTTTGACAGTTTTTCAAGTAGAATGGTAAGATGCAATATAATTACACTGTACTAAGTATATTTATTTCAGATACTAGAGAAACAAATTATGCTTTGCAACTTGTGAGGATAACATATAAATGAGAAAAACCAGAGGCGTGCTAAAAAGAAACAAGCTGATTCATTTTGTGCATCATATTTAAAACATGAATCAGGCTTGAAATACCATTTGGAGAATATTCCACACTATAGACAAAAAAAAGAATACCACTATTTTTTTGTTTTGTTTTGTAGAATCCCTCATTAAATAATACAAAGGTAGTTATGAACCACCAAAAATAGTAGTAGAATCTTCAGGAAGCAACTGTTCGCATTTTTTTAAAGATGCATACTTTCTGTTTTTTGTAACGTTTACTGGCATAATTGGACAATCAAATAGATGTGTCAGGGGCACTGATGATCAACAAGATCAGGTTCTTGCCTCTTGGAGGAAGGAATTCAACACAAGAGACAGAATATTACAGCAAGAGGCCAGGTTTTATATAGAAGTGAATGTACATCTGAGGGACATTCAAATAAATCTCAAGCGAGGTTCCACGGTTCTGAATGGGTCTAGTTCCTGGCTCTTTATCTTATTCTTGTCCCTCCCATGTTCTGTCCTTTTAAAAATATATATATTTATCATTAAAATGGAAAGATATCACCTCGTTTTTTCTTTTTTTGGTCCTCATTGACCCTCTCCACTCTGCATCCACTCCCCCACAGGCCTTCAACACACTACTGTCTGTGAACATGGGCCATGCATGTATACATACTAGAGGCCCAGTGCACAAAATTCGTGCATGGGCGTGTATGTGTCCCTCAATCCAGCCTTCACCCTTTCCAATCTGAGACAACCCTCTCACAATCCAGGACTGCTGGCTCCTAACTGCTCACCTGCCTGCCAGCCTGATCACCACTAACCACTTCCCTGCCAACCTGATCAAGGCTTAACTGCTCACTTTCCAGCCTGATTGCCTCTAACTGTCTTCCCCTGCAGGCCTGGTTGCCCCCAACTGACCTCTGCTGCTGGCCCAGTCACCCCTATCTGCCCTCCACTGCAGGCCTGGTCACCACTAATTGCCCTCCCTTGCCAGCCTGGTTGCCACTAATTGTCCTCCCTGCTGGCCTGGTCACCACCAACTGCCCTTCACTGCAGACTTCTTCCCCACGCAACTGTCCTTTCCTCCCCTGCTGGCCTGGTAGTCCCCAACTGTCCTCCTCTGCTGGCCTGGTCCCTCCCAACTGCCCTCTCCTGCAGGCCTGGTCCCTCCTAACTGTTTTCCCCTGCTGGCCTGATCTCCCATACTGTCCGCCCCTATAGGCCAGGTCACCCCTAACTGCCCTCCCCTGCTGGCCATCTTGTGACAGCCATCTTTGACCACATGGGGGGTGGCCATCTTATGTATTGGAGTGATGATCAATTTGCATATTACCTCTTTATTATATAAGATATGTTATTTGTTTAATCTCTTCCCACTCACTACCTTCCCTCTGAGATTTATCAGTCTGTTCCATGCTTCTCTGTCCCTGTTTTGTTCATCAATTTATTTTGTTCATTAGGCTTCATATATGAGTGAGATCATGTGATATCTGTCTTTCTCCAACTAGCTTATTTTAGTTAGCATAATACTCTCCAAGTCCCTCCATATTGTCTCAAATGGTAAGAGATCTTTTTTATAGCTGCATAATAGTCCATTATGCAAATTTACCATTTCTTTTTTATCCACTCATCAACTGATGGGCATGTGGGCTATTTCCAGATCTTAGTGCTGCTATAACATAGGGGGACATATAGAATTTTAGGATATATTCCTAGAAGTGGGATCACTGGGTCAAAGGGCAATTCCATTTTTAATTATTTAAGGAATATTTATACTGTTTTCCATATGGCTGCATCAGTCTGCACTCCTATCAGCAGTGTGCTAGGGTTCCATTTTTTCTACATCCTCAACAGCACTTGTCATTTGTTGATTTTTTAAGGTAACCATTTTGATAGGTGTGAGGTGATACCTTAGTATCATTTTATTTTTCATCTCTCTGATGGTTAGTGACTTTGAACATTTTTCATGTCTATCTTAGACATCTATATATCCCATGAACTTTGTAATCTTACCATTTCAATTTTTATTCTGTTAGATCTTTTAGAGTGGCATCATTTTATTCACAAACTATATAACCTCCTTTCTTCTCTTCACCACATGGTTGCATGTGTCCATGTGCTATCAACATATGCATATAAATTTGTTGGTTAATTTTTTCCCATCTCCCCAAAACCCCTTTTCTCAGACAGCTGTCAGTCTGTTCCATGTATCCATGTCTCTGGTCCTATTTTGTTCATCATTTGATTTTGTTCATTGGATGCACACATTAGGGAGATCACATGGTATTTGTCTTTTTCTGGCTTATTTCACTTAGCACAATAATCTTCAGGTCATCCATGCTGTCACAAAAGATAAGAGTTCCTTCTTTTTTAGTATTCCATTATGTTAATATATTGCATCTCTATAAATTTGTAGATGGTCCCCAACTTATAGTAGTTTGACTTATGATTTTTTTCTTTACTTTACAATGCTGTGAAAGTGATACACCTTCAGCAGCTACTATACTTCAGATTTTGCAGTTTGATCTTTTCTTGGGCTGGCAATATGCCATATGATACTCTGATTATTCTAGGCAGTGGAAGCAGGTTAAAGTTCTGTTAGCTATGCTATCATTAGGGTAAAAATCTGATACTCTACAGTATATCCATTGTGTTAGACCAGTGGTCGGCAAACTCATTAGTCAACAAAATGACAAACTGAGGCTCACAAGCCGTATGTGGCTCACGAGCTGCAGTTTGCCGACCACTGTGGTAGCCAATTGTACCAAACTAAGCTAATGAAAGTGTTCTGAGCACATTTAAGGTAGGCTAAGCTAAGCTATGATGTTTGGTAGTTTAGATATATTAAATGCATTTTTGACTTACAATATTTACAATTTATAATGGATTAATAGGAATGTAAGTTAAGAGCATGTGTAAGTAAAGAGCATTTGTAAGAAAAAATGTGCTCAATCTTCCTTTTTTTATTCTGAGACCAATAGCATGTAGAATAGAAGAGTAAGCTTTGTAATCAGACATTTTTTAAAAATATATTTTATTGATTTCAGAGAGGAAGGGAGAGAGAGGGAGAGAGAGAAACATCCATGATGAAAGAGAATCATTGATCAGCTGCCTCCTGCATGCCCTGAACTTGGGTCAAACCTGTAACCTGGGCATGTGTCCTGACTGGGAATCTAACCATTACCTCGTGGTTCATACGTCGTCGCTCAACCACTGAGCCATGCCAGCTGGGCCACATTTTCCTTTTTTTTCCAGATTTATGAGCTCTTAATCTTTTCTCAGACTTCCATGTTTTTAGTTATTAAATATTAGAAGTCCAACTAATATCCATAAAATAATGATCTTTTAGTTCTGAGCAAGAGCATTATCATATTTGTTATTTGTGTGTCATCATATTTGAGTTAAATAATCTAAACTTAAGCATACAATATGTTTTAATGACCAGTAACCTCTATTTATGTACCAAGTTTCCAGTGTCCTTTCTATTGTCTTTCTTTTTCATCTAAATCAAATCAGAATGTATAGCAGTCAGTTCAAACTCCCTATATATACTTTTACTTTCTGAAACACATTGCTTTTTTAATGATAGACATATACCATCAGTTCAGTATTTATAATAGACTAGAGGACTGGTGCACTGTGGGGAGTGGGGGCAGGTGTCCCTCAGCCCAACCTGCATCCTCTCCAATCTGGGACTCCTCAGGGGATGTCCAACTGCCTGTTTAGGCCTGATCCCAAAGGGATCCCATAATGGCCTGATGTATGAAATTCATGCACATTAAAAAGGAATTAATTAGAGGAAATATGTTAATATTGCTATTTGCCTTTTCTCTATAAAATAAGTATGAGAGATGAAAGAAAATGAGTAAAATGTATATAAAATAATATATTTATTAATAAACAATAACAAAATGATATAAGAACAACAAAGACATAAAAATAGCAAAAACATTATGTGAAAACAGCAAAAATATGATATTAAAACAATGATGGATAAACTGATTAAACTTATTCTAATATCTCCCTGTATACCATCTGAAGAGTGAAAACACTTTCAGAGTGCTTGACTAATTTCCCTTGGGATAAAGTATTTACAACTTTAAATTTAATGTCACACATTCTTTGAACTTGAGAGAAAGCAACATATAACTGGCCATGTGCAAAATGGGTTCAGGTAGGAATATTCCTACTCTGTCTAGAGTTTGTCCTTGTGATTTATTAATAGTCATCGCAAATCCTGGCATGATGGGAAACTGTCGTCAAATTAATTTAAATGGAAGGCCAGTGTCAGATGGGGACAAATCAATTCTTGGAATCAGAACAACCTCTCCCTCTGCAGGTCCTGTTAATACTTCAGCTTCGATTATGTTAGGTTACAATCTTTTGATAATAAATCTGGTACCAGTACAAAGACTCCATTTACTATTAAGATTTCTCAATAGCATGATAATTGCACTGACTTTCAATTTTAATTTATGACATTCTCAAAAAAGTAATACTCTTAAGAAATTCAATGGGAAATTTTTCCTTTTCAGTATCATCTGTTGAGTCAATGGAATCATCACTCAAATATGTGTGAAAATCTCCATCAAGTATATACAAAATTTCTTCATTTAATTTTTGAACATGCTCATTTTTTGGACAAAGAATTGTGCATTTATATATATATATTTAATATTACCCATAGATATACTATTTCCAAAGGTAGCTTCAATAATAGATCCATTACAAATCATTTCCTGGGGGATTTCAATAATATCCATTCCTAAATGAAAACTGATAAGTTTTCCATCTCAAAGTTTTATTAACCACTCACTATAAGTAGAATCCTCTGATCTCATATTTGTGTTAAGAGACAACTTTCTAAAATATCCCCAAACATCACAGTACTACTTTAAACTCATTTGTACTCTGGCCAATCGCATAGCATATAGCACAATACTGAAACATTGTCAAAAATCCCCTCCAAAAAAGGAGAACTTTCCCACCAAATGCAACATTCAAATTCATAATTTCTGTTGCTAATCTGTCTATGGTGTTTATGGCATGACTGAATGCCATAGTGCATTCATCAATAATAAGAAGTTGGGTCTTTTTAAAGGTTTTAGCAACTTCGCTCTTTATATCAAGTCTAGAAATTGAAGTTTCATTTAATGGAATTGGTAATTTATATTGGGAACAAAGTTCTTCCACCAAGAAGTAAATTTTCAGCAATTCCTATAGATGCTGTGGGTAAAACACTACCACCATGACCTCTAATATAATGTATTAAAACTTTATACAAATATGTTTTTCCACTACCACCCGGATCATCCAAGAAAAAGCATTTGGGGTGTACAGTTTAATCTTCGATGGCTGAAGTTATAGACTGAAAGGCTACTAACTGTTCATCATTTAGAGAATTTATCAAAACCTCTTCCTGTTGTAGTTTGTATAATTCATCACATGTATTTGCATTCATTAATAAAGGATAGTCCCGAAGTTTGAAATGTAAACATTTCATTCCATGCAATGTGAATACTTCCTGAATTTCATTAAGGGAATGCATTTCATAGTTCACACAGGCACTTTCTCTTCAGTGTAATTTCCAACAAAAATCTTCAATAAAATATGATTTATTCTCATCCCATAATTTGTCTGCAGCAGAAGAATCTCCAAATACACATATGTATGTAAAAAGTTGCCGTAGTTGTTTGGGCATATTAAGGATGATTGCATTGTCAGTTGTATCTTTCCAGATAGTGTCCTCGATTAATAATCCTCCATGTTTAGCAGCTTCACAAAATGTGTCATAAATTACACCTCCTACAGTTCTCAGATCCTCAAAACTTATTGCACCTTTCACATGCAGAAGCAAAAATCTAAGGTAATATCCTTCTGGTTCACTAAAGCTGACAGTGAATAGTCTACCTAATACTTTATTCCCACCCTTTTGGCGTTTTGTCCACAAAGAATTATTAAACACATAATGCTGTGAATCTCCCAATAATAATAATGTGCATCAGAATCTTCTCTATTCAGTAAGAACCAAGCCATCAACGTTGAGTTATGCCTTTTAGCCCGATCTAAAATTTCAGCAAAATCATCAGTATGAAATACAAATTTTGTTCATTTGGCAAATGAATAGCTAATCTTGGGATGGCATAAGATTGGTCATGCATTCGCATTGCAAAAAGTCTCCAAACAGCCTCAGGAGCACTCACATACCTGGAGTCAATGAAGTTCTGTACTTCGTCATGATTAATAATATTTTTTTCAGAAATTTGAATATTTGCACAATCTTGCCCTTTATAGGTGTATTTAAATACACATTGACACTTTGATGCACAGATTTTAACATTTATATGACAGTTATATTTAAGGCATAAATGTGGGTTCTAAGGGATAAGCCAAGTGTTATTGACAACTTTATTTATGATAGACATGGTGCTACCAGATCTTCGTTTGTATTTGGGATATTCATCAATATTTCCAATGGTCACATTTTGAAATTCTTCTGGATATCCCTTTGAACATTTTCCATTTTCCATGCATGGACTATTTGGATTTTGTATTCCACATGGTCCATGTACAATATTTGATTTTACAATTTGAATAAGTTGAGGATACTGGTCTTCATCTGGAATTTCTGCCTTAACTATATGGTCAATGTCCTCTTCCGTTCATAATTTGGACTCATTATCAAATATCAATAATATGTGAGCGTGAAGCAGTCCATGTTTCTGAAGTTCAATGGCATAAATTTTAGCTATTATTTTGCTAAATAAATGGAACTTACATATATCATTTAAAAGAGCATTCAGCTTAATATTAAAAAGGCCGGCTACCAAGTCAGGTCTGGTTTCAACTTTTTGTCAGTGTTATACATTGTTTGTAATATCTGCCCATTCGGGGTTGCATGTCATGGTTATGAATAAATCGGGCTTGCCATACTTTGTTACAATCGCCATAGCATCCTGATATCGCTGCTGCATTATTTCTGGGACTGCCCTCAAAAAATGATGGAAGTATTATCATTTTACCAATCGGCACCTTGTCATTTTCAGATCTACATTTGAGATAATCCATCAAACCACTATATTTTTCAACTCTTAACTTAGATTGGTTTGCTTTAATGAAATTTATCTGATTGGCCTCCATTTTTGAATATGGATCCACAATAAACTGTTGAATTAACTTTCCTGCATTTAAAATAGGATTGAACGTATCCCTCACAGAAAGAAGAAATCCATAATATTGCATTTGTGTGACTTGTGTCCTTACATTTTGTCTAGTATTATTGTTGAGTACACTGTTGTCTCTGAGTCTTAATGCAATATCTGTTCCCCAGCCTTTTTCACCATGTGAAAAAAAGAATAGGATATGTTATTGCATCTAATGTAGGAAACAGGATGCTGGTTTGTTTCATTTGGATTATTGGGATTTGGTTTACAGTGGATGAGCAAGTCCCTTTCAAAAGGAGGTTCTCTATCTTCATTTCTGAATATGACAGCGACCTCAGTTACATGGTGAGAATTATATCTACCGGGGTCACTGTTAGGATTGTATTTAATTGCCATAGGTACCTCCTCAGGAGCTATACCTTTTGCTGCTGCTTCAGATTGGGCTTCCTTTTCTACCTCATGTAACATCTTGTATGATTTTGTTAATTCATTTATTTCATGCGTGTGGTTGCTAATGTTGATCATGAGTTGTTCTGAGCTGTCCTGGTTTTCTGGCATTGCTAATCTTTTACTTGTCACTTCAGCTGGATCCAAAATACAGAGTTGAGCAAATTTCTGAGAAACACTATCCGAAAGATGTAAAGTTCCAGTATGGTGATAAACTTGTCCGTGTATTCTAAAACAGTATGGCCCATGGCATATTTGCACCCATGGAAGCAAAAGCAAAAGAACTATTTTTGGAACGAGTATTTTCCATGAAACTTTTGCTGTCAGAATCTTCGTTTGTCATTAATCTTTTTAAATATGCTGGGTATTCTGGAAAATGTATATCTTTTGGACAGACTTTACCTTTACTACAACATTGAGTAAATTCTCATCAGATGGTTTTTCATCGGAGAAATTTAGTGATAGGCAAAATTGACATCTTTCAGTCATTCCACCACAACTATGTTTGAGAATTGCATCCTCATGTACTCCATGTTCAATGAGAAGACAGTTCCTACCATATTGGTAGTAGTTGTGGATGACTGTTCTTTGGACATATCCTATCGACACTGCCGCCTTTTTTCAAGTTCAGAGGCATGTCGATCGTTAGACGTTTTCTGTCAATGACGCCGGCTTCTTTCGGCTTTAGAGCGACGTTTTTCCAATAGCTGCTCTTCAGATACCTTCTGTCGCAGGCGCCGCCTTCTTCAAGATCAGAAGCACTTTGGTCTTCAGGCATTTTCTGCCTATAATGCTGGCTTCTTTCGGCTGCAGAGCTACCTTGTATCAATAGTAGAGGTTCGGACATAGTCCCACCTCCCTGCTGTCAGGTGAATGAGAGTCCTGGCTGTCAGGTGGCAGAGAGCTGTCTGACCCACTGCTGGTTCTCTAGGGGTGGGACTTCTTCCTCCTGCTGTCAGGTGGCTGTCAGGCCACTGAGAGCTGTCTGACCAATGGCTGATTCTGGCTGATTCTGTGGCAGTGGGACTTCCTCCTCCGTGTTGTCAGAGTCTGGGCAAGCACAAACTGGGACACAGTATTAAGTCTCCCTGCACCAGAAGACCCAGAGTCAACTTCCCGCCCACTGTGTGTCCCCTGGACGTAGCATCCAGCCTCATGGAGGGGCTGACAGGCCCAGAAATGCCAGAGGCTGGGGAGCAGTGAGGCTGGATCTGGCACTGGAGTGGGCAGAGCCTGCCTGTCCACTTGGTCCCTGCAACCCTTAGGCCAACAAGCGCAAACATTCCAGCCTCACTCCTCAGCCCCAGACACGTCAGAGGCAGCAGAGCAGCCAGGCGAGATCTGCTACCTGAGTGGGAGCATCCCGTGTGACCCCTGGCCGGACACCCCCGACTGCCTCTGCTGGCAGTGGGATTGGTAGGTGGGGGCGTGAGTGCCTCCCAGACAGACTGGGGGACTCGGGCAGGGCTGAGAGCACTGGGCGCCACCATCTTGTGGCTATGGGTGCCGCCAATTTTTTGCGGAGTGATGGTTAATTTGCATATTACTATTTTATTAGATAGGATTATTGTCATTGTAGTAAAAGAAAAGAGAAATTTTGTGTTCCATTGTACTGCATCACACCTTCTCCATTGTGGAAGCGTAGCTAAGATGGGTGAAGGTGTTTATTGCCAATGCAGTTCTGTTCTCTGTCTGGTCAAACTCTCTCTCCCCAAAAATGTTACAACCCTCTCTTTTTCTAGTCTTATTCTCTTTTCCCCCCTCTCTCCTTAAACCTAATCACATGGGAAAATACAACCTACAGGAGAGTGAAACTGGTGATGTCCTATATAGTTTTTATACTGCCCCTCACTAATTAGCAGAGTGAAAAAAATATATGAAATGTAATCCCATAATTTTAGCTCATGAATTCAATTTTAATAGGTACTTTACTAATATATATTGTTATCTATTTACCCTACTCATGAATATTATTTTGTTGGTCATCTTTATCAGGATAGTTTGCTTCAAAATTTTTAAATTATGCTAATTTTGTTTACACATGGTTCATTTTAGAGTTTCTCAAATGTTTGGAAGAATTTGCCAGGAAAGCAGATTGGTCCTGGAATTTTCTGTTGGGAGTTTTTCATTACTGATTCAATCCCTTTACCCATTAATTGTCAGTCAGATTTTCTATATCTTCCTTTATCAGTCTTGGAAGATTGTGTGTCTAGAACTGTATCCATTTTTTTTTTACTGTGTACCATTTTGTTGGCATATAGTTGTTTATATTACTTTTGATACAATGTATTTTCTGTGGAATCAGCTGTTATGTCATCTCTTTCACTTCTGATTTTATTTATTTGAGTCTTCTCTCTATATCTTAGCATTGTTAAAGGTTTGTCAATTTTATTTATTTAAAAAGGGCTGGGAAGAGATGAGGGAAGAGGTCATTTGGGGGAAAAGGAGATGTATGTGAAACTTTAGACAATAAAAATTATATATATTAATAATAAATAAATAAAATAAAAAATAACCTTAGTTTTATTGATCCTTTCTTTTTTTTTCTGTTTTTGTATTTCATTAATTTCCACTCTGATCTGTATTATTTCCTCCCTTCAGCTGATGTGCTTAATTTGTTCTTCTTCTAGTTCTTTAAAGTTAGGTAGTTTATCTGAAATATTTCTTATTTCTTAATAGTTTCTGTTGCTTTTCAGAATTGTGGAAAAACTCTATTATGTTGTGTCCCTCCCTGTATATTCCTACATAATATTATTATACTTATTCACTTATATTCAAGTAGGACTTATTATGCATTATAAATTTCCAGAGAATTAGAGTTAAATTTTATAGAATAGGTTACAGCATTAAGATACAATTGCATTGCTTATTTTTATTTAATGCTATGTTAAGTAATACAGATTTATTTTTAAAAGTCAGGTGTAGAAAATGCATAAAGTACAAAATAAAGATAATCTTTGAAAGTGTGAAATACTTTGAAAGAATGAGTACTAGAGGCCTGGTGCACAAATTTGTACCTAGGTTGGGCCCGACTGATCTGAGGGAGGGCCGGCAGCCAGTGACTGGCCAGTCCCACCCCTAATCAGGATGGGGGAGCCGACTGGGGCAGGGTCAGCTGGGGAAGGGGCTGCAGAGAGTTGGCCAGTTGGCTCCACCCATGATCGGAGTTAGAGGGGCCTGATTGGGGATGGGTCTAGCTGGAAGCAGGAGCCATGGGCAGTGTGGCCCTACCCCCTGGTCAAACTCCCAGGTGAACTCCTGGTGGAGGGACAATTTGCATATTAGCCTTTTATTATATAGAATAGGATAATCACTTTATTATGTTATACTGTATATTGCACATATACCACTTTAAAATACTTATGTGCCAAATAATGCATAGTTGAATGTTCCAATAGCCTTAAATATTTTAGTATAATTTAATTTAACTTTTTTATCCATTGAATAGATATATCAAAATGCATTTATCCAAACCATTATGACTATCTCTTTAGTTTATTTCTGTTGCCACTGCCAACATTTCTACATTATTTTTGTTCATATATTTTTGCATTTCTAATTATTTTTCTTAGCTTAGTTCTTATAGTGGAATTACCCAATACAGGAATATTTTTACAGATTCTAAATTATAGTTCCATATGATACTTTAAAACATTTGAAAATTGAGGACATTTCTTTGCCTTTGTCTTTCACACTAACTTTATTACTTTTCAACAGCATCTTAGTTCTATACCTTTAAATGAAAAAAATAGATTGGGATGAAAATCACTTAATAATTTTCATCCTTTACAGAAATCTTTGGAAAATACATAAAATAATGCATGAAAATATATTGTGAAATAAAGTTTTCTGGCAAGTTTTAACAAGATGTCATGATTAGGAATAACTTAAACTTATAATTTTGTAAGAGGAAGTAAGTGATTTTAATGAATGAATAGTCCATGTAACATATTCTTATTAGCTATGTTGTTGCTGTTTCTGTTTTTTCTTCCGATCTCTTAAAAGCAATAATCTGGCCCAATTTTAAACTTGACATAAAACACAAATTTTAAAAATCTAATATCCAAGGATATACAATGACTTTCTTTGTTATTACATAGTGTCAGTGAGTCATAAAAAGAGATACTAATAAGCTCAATAATACCTTTCCTGCCTTGGTGAATTACATGGAAAGTCATATAATTTTAAATGGATTATGTATAATGAATACTTTAAATAGTATTTTCTGAGACTAAAGAATTATACAAAATCTCTCCAATTTTTTTTTTTTTTGCAAAATACAGGATAATACTACATGACATGAAGTTTGATAATAGACCTAAATATGTCACATAACCAAAAAGGAAATGAGTCTACTGATTCTTTTCTCTTATAGATTTATCAATTTGTGAACTTATCATTAGTTACAGATAATTATAAATCCATTAAGTATGGCTTTATTACTGAGTCTGTATTTCTTGTCAAATTTACTTATTAAATATTTGTAAATAATAACTATGACTTGCAAATATATTTCTTAATCATTATAATTAGAATCTGACACTAATAGAAGTAGAGCAGAAGAGACAAATCAAGGTAATAATATTCCCTAAATAAATAATTATACACATAAACATTTGTCAGGCAATTATAGAGATACTACACTTAAAGTTAAAAAGAAATCCTACAATAAATTATGGCAATATTGGAGAAACCAATTAAAATCTTACCTTTTCTAAAAAAGTACTGATGTACTGGGAATTGATTATAAACAGTAAGATCATAGAAAACCAGAAGTAATTATGATGAAATATGTATAATGCCTATGGGAGGGAAGGTTAGCATACACTTAAAACTTGTAGAAAAAATGTTGCAGATGAAACGTTATGTTTAAAAATACACGTCTTACAACTCTAAAGAATAAACTTTATGAGGCTAATATATTTACTGCAATCTTGATAAAAGACCAAAATATTTATTATGTGATAATAATAAAAATTTAGAAACCTCATGATCCATAGTCATAATTTTAAAGTAACATTATTATATAAATAATACATAGAAATATGAAAATAAAAATAGACAACAGACAAAACAAAATAATGCAATCACAAAAAATATCATCACTATGAACTCCAGCCTTATATGTAATCAGTACCAGTAACATTATGTCAATATATTATTTTTCCAAGTTTAACTTTAAAACAAATAGAAAGTACAGTGCTAGTGACATTGTGTTGAAGTGACCACCCTCTTACTTTGCCCAAGACACTGTTTTAAGCACTTGGAAAGCAATTCAATAATTGAAATTGAAAGCAATACAATGCCTAAATACTTTTGCTCATTCTTTCCACTTTCAGAAACTCATCTCCAAGCAAAGCCTTAAATACAAAAAATATATGTTTAAGGCACCTGCTTTTATAATAATGAAACAGTAGAAATAATCTGTTTAACAAAACCTGGAACCCTTCAGTCAAAGCTCTGTCCACTGAGCCAAACTGGCTAGGGCAAGAAAATATTTTTTTAGTTACATGCATTACACACATCATCCCTTTCTCTCTGAAATAAATGAAAAATAAATAAAATATTTTCACATAGGTTGCTTATATGTTTTATATTTCCAGGGGTCTGAAATCTCTACGAATATACAAATTGATTCTCAATGGTTCTCTTGCCCATATTCCATCAAATTAAATACAGATTTCTCAGGATTGCTATCTCTTTAAAATGATCAATGAAAGGATCAGAGATAATCAATATCTATAGAATGAGAATCATCAAAAGAGACACTCAACACTTAACCAAAAAGGAATAAATTTTCTTTTCCCATAATTTTCCTTTATTAGGGCAGAAATGGTGAGAACCTAATTAAAAGGAGCAATATATATATATATAATTTTTATAATTTTTAAATATTTTTATTTTATAAATCAGATTTATATTTACCTTTAGTACTTGAGAATTTACCAAAGTATTCTTAGTTTACAGTTTTGTGCTTTTGAGATTTGTCTATGAATTATGTATGACAATTGAAACAAGAAGAGTTGAAGTGTGAAAATCTGTGAGAGGGATTAACACCCATGAATAGTCTTAAGGTTAAAGCTGCATATGATTCTCTACATCAATATTCATCATATTGTTAAGGTTATGAAACTTTATGATACTTAATGACAAATGTGTTTCATTTCAAAATATAGCAGGCATATGAAAAACTGGCCTGATATCTTGTCAGTGCTGATCTCTATTGTACTGGAAATGAAATAGAAGGAACCGACAAACTGCCATCTTTTAAAGAGAGACTAATCTATCTGAGGCTGGGGAATAGGTCTTGAATCTTACTCTTGTGCCCTTTTTGCTTAACATATGCCAAAAATTCAGTAGGTACCAAGTAGTATTGGCAAAACAAATACATAAAATACAAAAACGTAAAAGAGCGCACATAAAATAGTCCCTATAACATCCTAAAAGCCTGTAAGGATGATCCTAAAAATCCCCAGGTAAAAGACCATCATCCTTTCAACTCTAAAAAGAGTTTTCCCTAGCCAGTTTATTAAATTTTGGGGACACAGGGAATAACAAATAAGGCATATACACATACATGAAGCTATGTGTTTAACCATTTCTGGTGTTACATTTTATGCAGAATTGTTTAAACTTCCAAACCTGTGTGATGTGGCATCATTTTGTCAGGTCATTTCCAATAATGTCCTTGAAGAAAGTTGCTGCCTATTCTGTTATATGTCCTACTGCTATAACTTCCTGGAGTACTTTGAAATAATTTACCTAGTTTGATTAACTCAATAATAAGCTCATATTATTATAAAATATATATATATATATAAATTCTATTTGACTTCTAGAACTCTGTTCAGATTGATCAACTTGACCTCTGCTGTGTGTTTTCTTTAGATGTGTGGAGATTTTTATTGTTCCTACGTATGTATGAATTAAGGACATGTTTACTATAATCTCCATAGGGTTATATCTGTAGTTGTGCTGGGCTGATTCCAAAATATGACAGCCCAGTTTGACATCTTTTTAATTCTACTAAATAAGAACTTTGTCATATGTCAAATATCTATACTAATAAAAGGATAATATGCTAATTAGACCAGGAGACCTTCCAAATGTCCTTCTGGACAAAGCCATGATGGCAGGGCTGAGGCAGAGGTGATTAGGGACCATCAGGCCAGGAGGGGAGGGCAGTTGGGGGTGAGATCAGGCTGGCAGGGGTTGGGGGTAGTTGGGGGTGAGCAGGCTAGCAGTAGGGACAGTTAGGAGCAATCAGGCCAGCAAAGGGGGCGGGGGGCAGTTGCAGCCAAGCAGGCTGGTAAAGGTGGGGCAGTTGGGAGTGAGAAGCCTGGTGGGGGAGGCAGTTGGGGGCGAGCAGGCTGGCAGGCAGGTGAGCACTTAGGAGCCAGTGGTCCCAGATGTGAAAGGGATGTATGACTGCGGGTTTAGGTCCAATCCCTGATCGGGGACCTCCCCAAGGGGTCCCAGATTGGAGAGGGTGCAGGCTGGGCTGAGGGACACCCCTCCCATGCACGAATTTCATGATCAGGCCACTAGTCTATAATAAGGAAAATGTAATGTGCTAATTAGACTGGGCATCCTTCCGGACGACCTTCTGGATGGAGCCAGAGCTGCAAGGGAAGCCTAGGTCCCAGGTGCTGGAGGAAAGCCGGTGCCGGCAGCTGGGGAAGGAAGGCCCACTCTTACATGAATTCCATGCATCAGGCCTATAGTAGATGGATATGTCTAGACTATTTTTCAATTTTAATAGTGAATATGCATTTAATACATTTAATGGTGCATGTACATTTATAGGTTGTAAATCTTACTTGCTGCTTCTTGTCACCGGATTAATGTATACATCTATAAAGCAAAACAAAAAAATCAAGTCGTTGCTATTTCCAATGTTTTCCCCTATTTTTCTAAAGTTAAATTTGTTATATTAACAGATAGCAGCATGCAGTTAATAGTAGCTTTGAAAAGCAACATTTATTTGTGGATATTAGTTCAACATCATAAATGATCCAAATACTAGATTTAGTTGGTATTTTTAGAGTAATTACTAAGAACAGATAACATAATAGTCTGAAATGAATACAAAGACATGGTAGAATCAAACTTTATAAATTTATTGATTATAGTTTCCTGGAAATAGGTACTTAAGTGATAGCTATAGCTTTAATAGCTTTCATTTAAAAAATTTCCTTTTCCTAGAAGCAACTAGAATGCCATCACTAAATTGATTAAATTATTTTTCCTTTTACTTTCCCGCCCCACTCATCCAGATACTCATTACACACAGACTGAGGCAGGCAAACTTTCCCATATTTTGATAAGACTCCAATACTCCAATTTAACTAAAGTTATTCCAACTCTGCTTTGATGTAAAGACAGAAAGCTATGTCAGGATGATATAGAGCAACATCCTAATTTTCTGTGCTGTTTTATAGTCTGCAAAGTAATCTACACCGTTAAATCTACGTCAGGAAACAAACTATGTATCACTATATCAAAGCAAAAGATTAACAGCAAATGAATTTATTTTTCTGTCAGTGAAGAATATACGTGTTATTCATTAGTTGTAGTGTATTGTCTCTTTTTAAACCTCTAATCATTTGATATTTTTATTTGAATGGAACTATTGTTTCTACTAATAGGGCCTATCAATAAACTAAAAAATACTAATAAGTATAATTAATAAACCAGAGAAATTCTAAGGATTACTTATTGTTACCATTCATTGCTTTGAGTCAAAATATTGTGAACCAATACAAAACTATAAACTGTAATGGCAATTAATTCATTCATTGAGTTTTTCCTTTCATGGATATTAAGCTCATCTAATTTTTTTTTTGGCCTTAGTATACTCAGTATTGATTCTGAACACAGACTTTATGTATTTTTATTTTTATCTACTCTATAAATAATTTATAGGATATTTGTGACTATGTGTTTATTAACAAATATTCTAGGATTTTAGGATACTGCTGAGATTTTCTGTTCTTTCAAAGTAATCTGTGAGTATTGTGCAAACATCTCTGCCTTGATCTTTACATAAAATAGATATTTGGGATTCAGTTTTATAAATTTATTTTCTGTTTTAGAGCTTCTAGTTTCAAGCAGTTGAACAACCTCAAAATTAAATTTCACGGTTGGAATAAAATTTCATTTTTCTATGACAGAACTCCCCTCCATATTATTCCCATATAGGTAAATATGTTAATGGGGTTTGAATATATATTGAATATTTGGAGCTATGGAATTGCTAAGATTACTATGTAATGGCCAATTGTATGTATCATAAAAATGCTGACAGCTTAAAAGTGAAATACACTATATATTGAAATACAGTTTACTTCAGTAAAATACTTCTTTTTATTTTGAAGTACATAAATGTTTGCTTATTCTATGAAATAAACCAAAGAGATTGCATGTGCTAGTAATGAATGACGGAATGCCATGGAGAGAGCCAGATCATCAACAGGTATGATTTGTGTTTGTCATCTGTGTATTTTGGCTTCAGATCCTCAGAAGGTAGTGGAGACACAGAAACAGATGAGTAAATCAGAAGTCTTGGGACACTGATCCTGGAAGTAGAGCTATTAGGTTACAGTTCAGCCTCTGTTGTAGTTTGAAAGAATAATCAGGATGATCATACATAATAACAAAAAATCCTTTTAGATTCATAAATATATGTATATATACTTATATTTTTCATATATATGAAAGCTGAATACATATACAAACTTTGTGTCATTATAAAGCAGTGCTTTTCAAAATATATTTCATTTTTATTTAACATCTATCAGTTGTTAAAGAATGTATCTATTTTTGGGACACCCTGTATATTGCTTCTGTGGTTCTTTTTTTTTTTTTACTTTTTAATTGAATTCATTATGGTTAACAAAATTATACAGGTTTCAGGTGCATGGTCCCACATCATCTGTACACTGTATTGTGTGTTCATTACCCCAAATTAAGTCTCCTTTCATCACCATTTATCCCTGCTATATTCTCATCTTCTACCTTCCTCCATCTCTCCCCTCAGAAATCACCACACTGTTGTCAGTGTCCATGAGTTTTTCTCTTTTTTTCTTATATTTTTGCTCAATCCTCTACCCCCATCTTGATTTTCAAATAAAGAACTACTGAGTTACATTTGTATTTAGAATCAACAGTTTCCATGATTCTGAAATACCTCAGATTCGTAAATATTTATAACCATCTGGATATAAAAAAGAATGCTGATGGTGAAGCAAAGTAGGAAAATGATAACGAACAGCTACAACCTTGCCTCACACTCACTCACGCTCACTATACAATAGAAAAATAGTGAGGGTCCAAATAGACAAGTGTGTATTCTTATATAAAGTGTCAAATGTCCTTACAATATGATAATTTCAGCACTTTTAGAAGACATATATGTATTACTTCAGAGTTATATGCATCATAATATAACATACATAATTAGCTTAGTTTTATGATATCAGATCCCCAATTAAGTCTATTCAGGTTTCTCAGGTACAACATAAGCAGGCTCCAAATTAGATTACATTCGCCACACTTACTATATTCTTGAGGATAACTATAAACATAAAGTACCCCATGTTAAATACTAAGTGTTGTCAATTACTAGTATATTTTTAATAAATAAAAAAATCTATGAATAAATATCAGAGAAAACAGAAACACAAAAGCCTGTGGATTCATAATCCTTTAAAAGATTTTATTGCGTTCAGCTTAAGATTTCTGTTAAAGTAAAATGAAATTTGTTTTGTCACAGATATATAAGCTTTCATCCTCATTTATATTTGTGGTATTGAAATGTCTCATCAATCAGGAAAAAAGTACTTAAGTATGCCATGACAGGCAGTGTCTCATACTTGGAGTACATCCCTAATCTTCTCTATTGAACGTTGGATTTCTTCTCAAAATTGCACTCAGGGCTGCAATAGCCAATTGGGTGGACCAAACAGTGACGTTGAAACTTATTCACTCCAGTTCTAATGATCATTCATTCTTAAAACAGCCAATCACTGTCACTGAACCAAAGCAACCAATAATCTAATCAAAGTTAAGAAAATATATCCTGCTCATTTTATTTAGTACATAGAAATGTGATTTTTAACAGACAAATATGTGAATTATAAATATTTCTGTAAACTGATAAACTTAGTATTTTTAAACCTTATAGTAAAAATAGCATTTACTTCTAATTAAATTAATATTTATATGCAATTATAAAACAGGGCATTAAATATTTGTTATTTTCAATAATTATTTGTAGTACAGTTCTTTTTTTAATTTTTTTAAAATTAATTTCAGAGAGGATGAGAAAGGGCGAGAGAGACAAAAACACCAATGATGAGAGAGAATCATTGATCGGCTGCCTCCTGCACGTCCTCCACTGGGGATTGAGCCCACAACCTGGGCATGTGCCCTCAACCGAAATCGAACCCAGGACCCTTCAGTCCACAGGCCGAGGCTCTATTGGCTCGGACTGCAGTAGGGTTCCTGATTTTTTATTTAATGTATCAAATTGTTTATTGAAATCAATTTTACATAATTTATTTATTAACTTAAATTCTAGACAGTGATTAACAGATATTATTGGTAAGAAGAAAAGTTTTGGTCACAAAATATTTTCATGGTTGCAGTTAATATTTTCCATATGTAGTGAAACTGAGTTATCTCCATAGTAGCTTTTTGAAAATATTATAAACTAAGGTTGTTTTGTGTGTGTGTGTTTTTTTAACTGTAGGACTTTGGTAGACAAAAAATGACTCAATAATTTATAATCATATTTTATCTAAGCAAAGTAGATATATTATGGTTTAGCCAAAAATTATAATAACCTTTTCTTACTTCCCAGCAAAATTGCAACAAAGGAATTCAATTTGAAAAAGAATAATGTAGTCATTTAAAATATTTTCTTACCAGCCTCATTTATAAAAAAAAGACACATTGATTGGCTTTATATTCTCTTTTTAATCTGGGGGGGGTTATTATTTAAATTTAGAACTTCCATATGGTTTCTAAATAGAGGAGATGGCCTTGACAGTACAAATCTAGCCTATATATTGTTAAGCTCTTTAAACAGGAGTGAGATATCCCATCTATATGCCTTTAAGCCAAAGACTCTGCCAGGAAATAGGAAGTGACTGTGAAGTTCAATCTGTCAAACACTTTAATGGGTTTCTCTCATGGAACCTTGAACTGGGAAAATTCACTTACCTCAACACTTTTTTTTTCCTTTTTCTAAATACAAAGCTCAGATCTCAGTGCGAGCCCAAGGAAAACTCATTCTGAGGTAGAATCTTTTGAGAAATATTAAGAGTAGACTTAAGAGTTATTTTTTTTTATGCCTAGAGAAGAAAGGTCCTGAGGAAATACAGTTTGGTGATTATAACCAATGTAACCTTTGATTCCCATGTTTTAGCTGTTTTGCCTTTATTTGTAAAACATATCTTTCTTATGTTATGAAATAGGTTAACATTTCAGTCATATGAAAGATGGAAAACTTGAATTAAGTATTGCTTAGTCATACTATGGAGAAGGGCAGTCTTGTACACTTTGAACATTAAACTTCCAATAGTTTGCTAGTTTTCTTTTATGCGCATGAGTTCTTGAGCAGTCTTTGGGCACATGTAATCTATTTCCCTTACCCGTTTGTCTTTTAAACCTATAGTTTTATTGATTACAGAGAAGAAGGGAGAGGGAGAAAGAGAGAGAAACATCAATGATGAGAGAGAATCATTTATCAGCTACCTCCTACATGCCCATCACTGGGGATTGAGCCCAGAACCCAGGCATGTGCCCTGTCTGAGAATCGAACCTTGACATCTTAATTCATAGGTTGATGCTTAATCATTGAGCCATGCCAATCAAGCCATATTTATTTTGAGATTATTGTAGATTCACAGAAAGTTTTAAAATGTAGAAGGAGCCCAGCCAGCATGGCTCAGTGGTTGAGCATGGAACTATGAGCTGGGTTGGGGGCTCCATCCCCAGTATAGGGCTTGCAAAAGATAGCCAATCAATTATTCTCTCTCATCCTTGATGTTTCCATCTCTTTTCCTCTCCCTTCCTCTCTGAAATAAATAAAAATATATATTTTTAAAAATGTAGAAGGAAATGTGTGCATTCTTTATCCTTCCTACCCCAGCCTTAACATTTTCCATAAATATAGAATTCATATTTGTACAATCCACAAAGACAGTTCCAACAATTGTATGTGCACTATTGGTGTATGCCTGAATGCATAGTCTTTGCAATTTTGTCACATGTGTAGTTTATATAATTACAACAGCAATCAAAATGCAGAATTGTTCTTTCATCCCGGCTCCCTACTGCTACCCTTTATAGCCACTTCCCAAATTTAAACCCATGCACATGGCAACCACTAATATGTTTTCCAGCTCTATAATTACTTTATTTCAAGGATGTTATGCAATTCCCTTGAGGTCTTTCAAAATTGTTGCATTTGTCAATATAGCATTTCCTTTTATTGTGAGTAGTATTCTATGGTAGGAATAACTCATTTGCTTAATTATTTACCCATCAAAAGGTGTTATTTTTCATTTTTGATTATTAAATATTAAAGGATTTCAAGTTCTCATCATATACTAATTTCAAGATCTGATTCAGGTCTATATTGGTGTTAGTCAAATAGTGTTTTCTCATCAGAGAGTGAATTTTTCATTCTTGTTATGACTAGAGATTTTTTTTTTTTAATTTTATCCTGGATATTTGAATAGTATGTTAGGAGACTCGATCCTGTTATCTCAGCAATTACCCTTTCAAGCTTATGGTGTATGTTCTGGCTTTCTTTGTGGGCTGTGGTTCCAAATTAATTTTTAGGATCTTTGTGATGTTTTTTATCTGCATTTTTACTGGTACTCCTGGGTCTCTGGCTTGATCACAGATGGTGGGGCAGAGGCCATGGGGGAAAGCCACCAGGCTGCTTTTGCTCCCTTGCACTAGTGGGGTGCTGGCTGATTGGGGTCTGAGTCTCCTCATGCCTCGGGTGCGAGCCTGGAGACACCAGGCTCTGCTGCCACTGTGAAAGGATCAGCCCATCACCACCCTGATGTGGATTGGGGGAGGGGGATGGAGGTCTCCTACATGGTGTCTGTTGGGCTTTTATTCTGGTCATTTGGCCAAAGATGTAGGCTCCTAATGGTTTATTATTGTTGGTTGCTCGTTGTAGGTCTCTGTGGTGCCTGAGCCAAGATTAATGGTAAATAAAAAGAAAGCCCCAGCAATTCACTATGATATTCTTCCTTGAGTCTTGAAGTCCTTAGCCAGTCACCCTTTGTCCAGCTTTCAGAGCCTTTTTATAGTTGTCTTCTGGATTATTTCCAGGGTGTTTTGGTTTATTTAGAATGGAAAATAGAGGGGGGGAACTGAATCGACATAATCTCATCTGGGTATATGTAATACTTATTGAAGAAATGGATATAGCATGCATTTATCCAAATCAGTAAACATATTAGCTTTATGTGCAGCTGTTAATTAAGTAGGTAGTTCATTTTTAACAAAAATATTGAGTGAAATGGGAGAGAACAGAAAGATCAACTCCACAAATGGAGGCTACCTTCACAAAGCACAGTGCATTCATTCCCCAGGTGTGTACCAAATTGAAAGAACTTTGGGATTCATATATTCCTATCTTTAAATCCATCTTAACAAATAGTGACCACTGAAAGCAAAATTTTTAGCATGGGAAGTGATAAATCTAGTGCCATTATCAAATTATATGCAGGATTTAGTGATACTGGTTTTCCTTCAATTGATATATTGTCCATTAAGCACAGGATTTTGTTTTATTGTCTTTTTTACCTAATCCTAAATTAATGTTGAATAGGTGAACTTTTGCCTTTTTATTTCTTGTAAAATATAATGCTCTTAAAAGACATAGGACAGTTAGATTTTTAGTTATAAATAAATCAAAAGCTTGATAGCAATGGTATTGAAAGTTACTTATTGGGAGGTTTAGTGTGAGACCACAACAATCATCTGGAGAATCTAAGAAATATATTAAAGTGGAAAAGGAAAAATAAAAGATGTCAAGAGGTACTTTCATCCCCACACATTCAACTCATATAGATCTTTAAGTTATAAGTAAATTTTATTTTGTTTTATTGGTTGAAATAGTTAACTTGGTGTTTGTCATAGTGGTGTTTGGGACGTCTGCAGTCAGAACGGATACAAGTAATTACTGCTTTTGTTAGCAATACAAAATGATTATTGAGAAAAGAAAACCCTGCCTATATCTCATTTCCTTTTTATGAATCAATGAAAAATATGTCTAGAAATACCACAGCATTGGATGTTTTTCTTTAAGGAAAATGTTTAAATATTTTACTAGTTTTTCCTGTTAGTACATAATTAAAAATAGAACACTGTAATGGTCTAAGTGGTAAGGAATCAGGAAATGGACATGTCTTAAACAGTACTCCCTGAGACCTCTGGTTCTTGATTCTTAAAGGTTCATAGACTATTATAGAACATTTATATGTTGGCATGAAAAAGGGTTAACTTGTTTGTTTTCATTTTCTGTAAAATGAGATCTTGAAATGTGTGACAGATGATGGATCAGAGGACTGTTATTCAAATATGACATTTAAATTACATCTCAGTTTAGAGCTTGGAATGGCTTTCCTATCTTGACAAGATTGGTTATTTACAACCCGAGCTCTATCTCAGGATTCATATGTTTGGATTCATTCTATCTCTCTTTGAAATATTGCATTTAGCTTCATGTTTCCTTTCAATTCACTTGGAGAACGGAATTACTTAGACTAATATGGGATAGGGGAATGAAAATGGCATTTGGCATTCAGGAGACCACATGTGAATTCCAACTTAACCACATAGCAACCGCATGCACTTGCCAAAAGCTTTTAACCTCTCTGCTTCTTACATTCCTTACTGAAAAATGAGGATTACAGGTATTTCTGCCCTTTGTACTTTGAGGTCTTGTTATGAGGATCGAGCTGAAATGAGATGATATAAACACACTGTATAAATTATTGTGTTATTACTATGGTTTCTAAAATAGTCTCTTTAAAACAAAGTCATGGTTTTATAAAATTAAGCTTAAAGAGGCAGCATGCTTTCTTTTAGGCGTAAGGGTCAGCTAGCAGAGAGTATGTCAGAAGGCAGTCTTACCATCTTTGCTATGGGTCACCCAGTCCCATCTCCAAATCCTGTTTGGTGGGCACCGGTAATCAAGTCCTATCAGTGACAAGAAGTGCAGTCTACTTCTGCCTAGACTGCTTTTCTCTGAGGGTCAGGGCTTGGCATGGCACTGGCTGTGCACTAAGGTTTGCCACCTGCTTCTGCCTTGACCTCTGTTTTGTTCTCAAACCTTCCTCTGGCTTTTGGCCTGATATCAAATCAAAGTCTTGTAACTTACTCTGTTTCCAGCAAACACTCAATGGGGAAGGTCAAAAGAGGGCAAGGAGTGTGACATCTGCCAGCTCTTTGGGACCCATTTGGAAAAGGATTCAGCCTGTTGGTTGACTTGTTTTACAAAAATATTAGTGAAGTGGCAGATTGAATCTCGAGGTCAAGGATCAAATAACACTGTAGAGTATTTCAGAACAGACATATTGTCCTTTGCAAATTCAATGCTTTATGGAAACATAGCTCCCCTGTTAAAATTAAAGAGGACTTTTGTATGTGTATATAAACCCAGGGCCAGAGAGTCACTTCCCCATGGCAGTGCTATTTGGCTGTCAGTGATTCAGTGGCTGAAGTAAATTGCCCTTTGGTTCAAGGGCCAAGGCTGTAAGCAGTTGGAGGCTGATTTAGCTTATTGGAGGTAAGGAGAGAAATCTCTTGAAGAGAAATCATGTCGGACTCAAGTCAGGGAAAAATGACCTAAGTGAAGGCTGCAAATTCTTCTCCCCAAAGTGGGGTCTATATGCTCCTGAAAGTTCATTGCTGTTTGAATAAGGAAGCACACATAATAATCGTGACCCAGAGCTTAATATACTTCTCAGTGTGAGTCATTATTTAACTGCCTTCTTTGTATCAGTGCCTATTTGAAATCCACTTTGCTGATCATGTCTTCATGCCCTGGACCTAAACTTACCGGCCGTCCCTTGGTTCACATGAAACTCCAGGAGTGTGGCTTCAAAGGAAACAGAGTGAAATGAAATGAACAGGATTGGAAAGACAGGACATTCACCCCCGTCAGGTTCTTAGCTAGCTTGATACATATACTTTGGCAAATGTGTCAATGATGCAATCTTCTTTTCTCTCTGGTAGAACAAGGAGTGTGAGGAAGTTGTTAAATATAAAAAGGGGTGGTCTAGAGCAGGTTTTCAGGCTATAGGCAGTGAAGTAAAAGACCACTTGTGTTCAATCCTGTCTCAACCAGATTCTTATTGTGTGATCTTTGTCAAGTTGAATACTTTCCTTAAATCTTTTTTTTTTATACCTTCTTTTTCTTATAGGATGATAGAGGAGATTGTATTGATTCCTGTAATTGGAAATATGAAAGTAGAGAAGAAAAATACAGCCCCCGCATTCTAAAACTTGCATTCTATTTGGTGTAAATAAGCAAACAAACAAGATAATGGGTGAATATTTTTCGTCTCTGTTGGTAAATGCTATTAAAAATAAATAGGTGCTTAGAGAAAATATACTGGGTGAGGGACTTCATTTTAAGCAGCTTAGTTGGAAAATCCCTCTTTGAGGTGATGCTATTTCAGGGCACCATGAAAAGTGAGAAGGGACTAGCAAAAGAATTTTCTAGATCCATAGGACAGTAAGTACAGAGTTCATTAAGGGTCTTGAATGGTTAAAGCAAATGAAAAGAAAAAAGTGCTTGAGTGGACAATATTTTCTTATTTTATTCTGTGTTAAATAATATATATTAGTCATGTGACATTTTCCAATTTCCATGCCTGAGAAGTTTACCAATTCATAGGCACTTGACCCATAAACAAATATTTAAAAGATGACTTTTACATCATTAACATACTTTAGACATTTTTACTTTAAAATACTTAGTTCCTGAAAACTTAAAAGAGCCAAGGCTATATTTAAAGGTGAAATATTGTTATAAGGGAGTAACAACAATAGCCCTCATATTTTGGTCTGAATTTTAATCACATTTATGGGAAGGCTATTCATCACAATTTTTACTGCACATGGTAATTTCAGAGGAAATAATTTTTTTTTCAAAATCAAGTATTTTTTTTCTATTTAAGACTATAAAACTGAGAGAGAAAATTAATCTGAAGATATATATTAGCATTTTAACTAAGTTGAAGTTACTTTAATAGATGAAATCCCAGCTGATGTTAGATTGGGAAGACAGACAATTATCATTGAAGAATCCTGTATCAGAACTAAGAAACTAAGATGAATGATTTTAATCATAAAATATGTGAAGGGTTATGATGTTCTTAAATAATAAGACATGACAAAATTAGCACAGCAGTTTACCTAAATGCTATACCTCATGTGAGTTCATTGGCATTGTATGCATAATACTAGTTGACCAACATGTCTAACATATTTGAGTACATAGTGAAGTGACAAATAACTGCAGTGTATATTTTGAGTAATCTAGATAATAAAAGTTGTTGAGAAAATTAGATGCCCACAAAAAACCTGAAACTAGACCACCTTCTTATACCACATATAAGAAGAAACTCAAAATAGACTTAAGACTTAAATGTTAGTCTCAAAAGCATAAAAATTCTCAAAAAAAAACCAAAGGCAGTAAAGCCTCAGACATTTCTCTTAGCAGTAGTTTTTCTGATATATTGCTTCAGGGAAGGGAAACAAAAGAAAAAATTTAAAGGAAACCATCAACAAAATGAAAAGACAGTCCACTAAATGGAATAGCAATTTGGCAATGATACATCTGAAGAAAGGGTTGATGTCCAAATAAAGAAGTTGGAAAACTCAACACACAGACACATACACACACACACACACACACACACACACACACACACACACACATAAAAGTAAACCACCTAATTTAAAAAATGGAAAAAGGACCTGAATAGACACTTGTCCAAAGAAGAGATACAGGTGGCCAATAGACATAAGAAAAATGCAAATTAAAACTATAATGAGATATCACCTCACATGTGTCATAATGGCTGTTATCAATAAATCAATAAAAAACAGGTGTTGGTGCCCAGCCTGCTTGGCTCTGTAGCTGAGCATTGACTTATGAATCCAGAGGTCATGTTTTGATTCCCAGTTAAGACACAAGCCCAGGTTCTGGGCTCTATCCCCAGTGGGGGATGTGCAGCAGGCAGCCAATCAATGATTTTCTCTCATCATTGATATTTCTATCTCTCGTTCCCTCTTCTCCCTTTCTGTCTAAAATAAATAAAAATATTAAAAAAAACAACAAGTATTGCTGATGATGTTGAAGAAAAGGGACATCATGCATTATGTATGGAATGCAAATTGGTGTAGCCATTGTGGAAACATTATGGAGTTACCTCAAAGAATTAAAAATGAAACTGCCGTATGGTCCTTGATTCGACTTCTGGGAATATATCCAAAGAAACTTGAAATACAAATTAAAAAGAATATGTGTACCCCTATCTTCATTGCAGCATTATTTACAATAGCCAAGAACTGTAAGCAGCCCAGTGTCCAGCAGTAAGTGAGTGGATAAAAAGCTTTGGTTCATTTACACAATGGAATACTACTTGGCCACAAAAAAAGAAGGGAATTTTACACTTTGCAACAGCAAGGATACACCTGGAGAGCATTATAATGAGTGAAATGAGCCAGTCAGAGAAAGACAAATACCGTATGAACAAAATAAACTAACAAACAAAACAGAAACAGACTCACAGAGAAAAAAACTGACATTGTTAAAAGGGAAGGAGTTTATATTAAAAAAAAAACCACCAAAACTTATAGACACATATAGCAATATGGTTATCATCAGAGGGAAAGGGCATGTGGGGGACATAAAAGAAGGTATAGGTCAGTGGTCAGCAGACTGCTGCTTGCGAGCCACATGCTGCTCATGACTCTGTTTAGTAATGAGTTTGCTGACCACTGGTGTAGGTGGATAAATGATCATGGAAGGAGATTTAACTTGGGGTTGTGAACACACAGTACAATATACAGATGATGTATTATAGCATTATACAACTGAAACCTATATAATTTTATTAACCTAGTAGAGGCCCAATGCACAAAGATTCGTGCAAGAATGGACCTTCCTTCCCTTGGCTGCCAGCACTGCCTTTGCTCAGGCCCAGAGCCACCTTTCAGCCTTCCCACGCTGCCCACAGGCCCAGAGTTGCTGCGGTGCAGAACACCTGTGCCGTCACCATCTTTGTTGGGTTAATTTGCATACTCATGCCTGATCGGCTGGTGGTTGTCATGAAGGTACGGTCAATTTGCATTTTTCTCTTTTATTAGTGTAGCTGTCACTCCAATAAATCCAATAAAAAATTAAAAAATAAATTGTATCTCTCAAGATGTCATACATTACAAAGTCTTGATCAGGTTTATTTTTTATTCTTAGCTTTAATTTCCTTCTTAGATTTTCCCCGCTTTTGTATTTTTCTGTATTAAAGTTCAGAAATATCTTAGGACATAGATTTATTTATTTTTTTAAATTTTGAGGTTTTTTTTGCTTTGTAAGCAGTGATGTCCGAGATCTCTTTTAAATATATGAGGAATCTTATGTGATACAGGAAAGGCCTGTTTTATAATCTTAGATTTATGGTTGGCTTGCATCCAGCTTGTTCCCTTAGCAGTACACTAGGCATGTTGTTATTGAACCACTCTGAAGTCTTTGGCCTGACTATCTTACCTTTTTAGGTCTTCTCACGTACCAGTATCCCTTGGAGCTTTATGGAGCCTCTTAGATGGTAACCACATGATCAATATTTCCTCCTTGATTGATAGGTCATAGAAAACAAATTGCTACAGGAAATGTAGGAGGACCTTCTGTATCATGGTTCAGTTTTCATAGGATGAGGGGATTTATTTCTTTTTAATATGAGTTATCTCTCACCCCCAACTTTTCTCTTTTCTTCTTATTTTTTTTTTTACTCCTATGTTGTGACTCTGATTCTTCAGTGTATACACAAGTGCGTTTCTCCTTTCTTTTTACCCCCAATATGTTTTTATTGATTTTTAGAGAGACAGGAAAGAAGAGGGATAGAGAGGTAGAAACATCCATGAGAGAGAAATACCATCAATTGTCTGCCTCTGGCATGCTCCCTACTGGGTATCGAGGTACAGCCTAGGTATGTGCCTCCATCAGGAATTGAACCCCTGACCTCTCGGTTCATGGGTTGATGCTCAACTATTGAACCTCACTGGCCTGACATCTTCTATCTTGATCTACATTTAGCTTCTTAACACATCCCACTGGTGATATTTGACAGTAATTAAGAACATACACTTTAGCACCAGGTTCCCTGAGTTGGAATCTCAGAATTACTCATTATTAGGGGTGTGTGTATGTGACCTTGTTAAATTACTTAGCTTCTCTATGATCCATTTTCAGTGTCCAATTAGGATGTGGCCCTTAAGGCTCTTTTAAGACCAACTGAACTAATTATTGAAAGATCTTTGAACATTGCCTGCATGCGCTATCATCCTCTTCTAAGTGGGTGTTGGTCACCATTCTTGTCTTTTACTCTGCCTTCTTATTATGCATTTGAAACTTTTTCTCCCATTTAAGTTTCTATTTAAGCCACTATTCACTTTGAATGCTGATCCTAAGCAATAATATCCCTACCATGGAAAGCCATTGTGCTTTTATTTCCAGTAAATCATTGGAAATATGGCCATGCTGAGATGAACATTTATGGTTATAATATGAAAAATTCAACCTATATAAATAAGTTTGAATGATTCCAAATTTAAAGAACCAGTGCAATAAGCAGTAAGGCCTGGGCTACAAAACTCGGCTTATGGTGGTCACATTAACACGCCAAGATGTAAAGCTCTGATATACCGGGATCTTTCTTGATTTAAATGTCCTATTTTATATATATATATATATATATATATATAATTGATTTTTTACAGAGAGGAAAGGAGAGGGATAGAAAGTCAGAAACATCGATGAGAGACATTGATCAGCCGCCTCCTGCACGCCCCCTACTGGGGATGTGCCTGCAACCAGGATACATGCCCTTGACCAGAATGAAACCCGGGACCTTTCAGTCTGCAGGCCAACGCTCTAGCCACTGAGCCAAACCGGTTTCAGCTCTCCTATTTTTTTTATTTTTTATTAATTTTTTGTTGTTGTTATCTAGTACTGATGAGAAGGAATAATTGGTGACACATCATTATGACAGTGTTTGTCCCAAAGATGGGTCAGGGACTTTTTCTTTTCATTGATCATAGAAAACATAAACAGATGTGTACATGGCAGGCTTGATGAATCCCACTGATTAAAATGTTGGAAAATCTTTTTTGTAGTACTAAGTGTTCCAAGGAATTTTATGGAAGATTACTTCTACTACACAATGAGATTTTTCTGAGGCTGAAACCTGAAAACAATAGAAGAAAAACCATTTGTGAGGCTGAAACTTGAGAACAATAGAAGAAAAATGCTCTATGTTTCTTTCAACCCAGTTTCTGGAATTTTCTCTTGACTATATTCCTTCAGCTATAAAATGGGTGGTGAGGATGTAACAAGGGAACATATGAAAAGAGCTTAGCAGAGCCTGACACGACGTAAGTAGTTAACAAGTTGATTAACAGGCCAGTAGCCCTGCTCATGAATCCATGCGCCAGCATCTCTCTGCGGGGCCGGCCACTCTGTGCCCACTGCCCAGAGGCTCTCCACGGCCCAGGGGCCCATCCATGGCCGGGTGCAGAATGCCATCTGCTCTCAGCAGCCATGCCCCTGGGACTGGGGGACTCTGGCAGAGCTGAGCCAACTAGGCACTGCCATCTTGTGGCTATGGGTGCCACCATCTTTATAATGGAGCGATGGTTAATTTGCATATCACCCTTTTATCAGGACAGTGGTAGACAAACCACGGCAAACTCGCGAACCAGTTTGCCGACCACTGAGATAGGACATTGAGGTTTAAGGTTTGCATACAGCTGAGAGATGATTCATTGTGATACCAGCTTTAGACTCTTATCTTCCCAGGGCCAGTCTTGCATCTCTTCCTACCCTGTTCCCCCAAAAGTAAGACATCCCCCGAAAATAAGGCCTACTTCCAGTTTTGCCACTCGCTGTGATATAAGGCATCCCCCCCAAAATAAGACCTCCCCGATAATAAGGCCTCCCCAGAACATAAGGCCTCCCCGGAATATAAGGCCCCCAAAGCTAACCGTAAGGCATCTGACTCCTGATTTAAAGAGACCTCGCATTGCCTGAACAGCTCCGGCTGTGCTGCGGCCAATTAGTGAGCTGGTGTGTGATGAAAACTACTACCTTACTGTATACAGGTAATAAATTTCCTTTTTTTTTGTTGTTCAACAATAAATGTTCACCATATTCTTCTTTATAGAAAAATAAGACATCCCCTGAAAATAAGACCTAGCACATCTTTGGGACCAAAAATTAATATAAGACACTGCCTTATTTTCGGGGAAACAGGGTTGTACTTTGCCCTCTTTTTTCTATTCTTAGTTATGGTTCATTTCCTTCTTTAAACATGTTCTATTTCTTGCATGCAAGGATCATGCATTGGAACATACTGCATTCTATGTTTTATAGGGCATTTAGGAAAATTGTTTATTTTTTCCATGTGGAATTTATATACTGTTTGGCGATTTCTAGACAAATACAAAAGTAAATAGCCTTGAATATACCTGGATTCCCCATCTTTTATTTTGTTTAACAATTCATATAGTTTTTATATCAAGCTCTCTGTGCCAAGCAATGTTCTAAGTGTATGCAGACATTAATTTATATATATTCCGGGTTTCTAATACTGAAAAATAATAACACTGTGAGTAGCATATTGAATAAAAACCCTGCTTCAATAGTATTTATATTAAGTATCTGCATGCAGTTTAATCTGGTTTAAGTATCTTTGGACTGCAGCCATTGAAAGCCATGAGGGTTCTCACATGTAATCTGGGGAAGCTTTTGTCCTCTTTGCAGAGTTTGGGGATTATTGGCTTCTCCATGGCAATTAATCATGCAGCATAGGGCCTGGTGTGCTGTGTTTTTAGGAGCTCTGTGTGATCAAAGAGAAAGTTGTGTAAATAAATAGATTTATCTCAAATAAACACAGCAAAATAGAATGGATTGCGTAGACACATATCTCTTGTAGGCTCAGTGGGCAAATTCTCTGTTTAAAGGCTCAGAATTACAATAAAGTGGAATTTGGAAAAGGCATGCCAACTCCTGGGTCACAGACAGAGCAGAGACTTGCAATTTATTTACACACTCAATAGATAAATGTGTGCATCATATAAATTGTTTTGTGTGCTAGAAATAAATTGAAACTGACATTCTCAAACATTTTCTTGCCCATGTCAAATTTGTAATTTTTTTTTCATAAAAAGAACTTCTTCATACATTGTGTTGACAACATTACATTCCTTCATCAGAAGGTATGTAAGCTACAATTCATCAAAATATGATTTCACCAAAACCATATATATCATACTAATTTTTAATGTATTCATATTTTCTAAGAATTATGTATCTTTAATATTAAAGGACATTGTTAAAATTATTATTATTGATAGTTTGCTGGATACTTTAAATTGTCAATGCAGTGGTAATGTTTAAGAGTTCAGTATCCATAATTAGAGAATTCCTGAAATCAGTTCAAGTCTCCACAACTGTACATTTTGACTTGGGCAAGTTACTTAATCTCCTCTACAAAGTTAGTACAAGATTCAAAACTATCTCATAGAATCTTATGAGGATGAACCAAGTTATTGCATGCAAACTAGTTAGCAGGATACCTGGAACATGTTTGGGGAAAGAATCCTATATAATAAGAGCCTAATATGCTAAGTGCCTGGTCGATATAATAAAAGCCTAATATGCTAAGTTCCCAGCCAATGAAAGCATAATATGCTAATGATGAATGATGTGCTAAGGCCACTGAACTGCTTGTGATGACATGCACTGACCAGGGGGCAGACAGTCAACCAGTTGACCAGTCACTCTGATGTGCACTGACCACAGGGGGCAGATGCTCCGACCAGTAGGGTAGCTTGCTGCTGGAGTATGGCCAATTAGGACTGAGCAAGATAGCTGGACACTCCCTGGAGCCCTCCCACGGTTCCTCCCCAACTGGCCAATCTCTCGTGTCCCTCCCCTGTTCCAACCATGCACTGGTGGGATCTCTTGACTTGACCTGTGCCCTCTCACGTTCCAGGACCACTCAGGGATGTCTGAGAGCAGGTTTCAGTACAATACTACAGGCCAGGCCAAAGGACCCCACTGGTTCATGAATTTGTGCACCGGGCCTCTAGTTCAATAATAAGTCTCCCGTGTTTCTGCACATCTGAGCAAGAAGGATTGACATCCCTTTATAAACCATAGATTAGACATAGAATAGAGATAAGTAGAACCATAGATCATAGATTGAGCTTGTGACTAGGAGCTAGCTTGAAAAGATCAGGGTTTTCTAATCTTAGGATTCTTTAATACGTGCAGTATACACATGAGCTTTTACCCATGGTCCTGTGTCACTTGTGAGACAAGGATAACTAATGTGAACATGTTTCCTGCTGTGTCCTGAGTAGTGATGTTCTTTTACTCTGAGTTAAGAAACCCATGTTGTATGCTACCATATATAAAACTGGTAAGCAGGTTAAATTAGAATACAAGTGGATAAAATCTTAAACCCTTCACAGTCATTGATTACATGTTTAGCACTCAATAAACATTAGTTATTATAATAATAATTAGTAGCAGTGTTTATTATATAAGGATATCATAACATAAGAAGTACTTAGTGTTAAATTTCCCAAAGCATCATGACCAATAGTGTGCTAACTGGCTAAAACAGTCCTGCACCAATCCATTTAATGTTGATTTTCCTTTTCCTGTTTTTTTTTTTTAATGAATGATAATTTGTTTCAGTTAATAAGACTAAGGTCTAGCTATATTGTTTCTTCCTTTAAATAATGCCTTACTTGTGCAAATGTTTTCAGTATTGAAAATAAAGATGGTTATTATACTAGTGGCCCAGTGCACGAAATTTGTGCATGGAGGGAGAGAGGCATTCCCTCAGCCCAGCCTGCACCCTCTTCAATAGGAACAAGGATTGATTGAATTTCTAAAGCTTCTCCAAATTTCAGCAAAATATTTTTAAAAGCCACTGTGCTGCTGGGCCCTGGCTCAGTGCTTGAGTGTTGAACTATGAACCAGGAGGTCATGATTTGATTTCATTCAGGGCATATTCCCAGCCTGCTTTTGGGCTCAATCCCCAGTAGGGAGTGTGCAGGAGGCAGACAATCAATGATTCTCTGACATCATTGATATTTCTATCTCTCTTTCCTACTCCTTTTCTCTCTGAAATCAATAAAAGTATTTTTTAAATAAAAAATAAGATAAAAGCCACTGTGCCAAATAGGTAGTGTCCAGGTAGTACTCAAACTGTATTCACTGTAGGAGCTGTTTGACTTGCATGTGTTATTTTTTTCACGGGCTCTTGTTCTCTTCAGTCATCTCTCTGTGATCTTATGCTCACCAGCTGCCTCCATCTGATAACCTCTTTCTTTCTTATACTTACCGGAATTTTAGCCTGGTATTAGATGATTCCTAATATCCTATCAAAATTTAAAGTGCTATAATTTTAGGAATTTGAAAACAGAGGCAAAGAAAAATAGAAAACAATACAAGGAGATATTTCTAAAATGGAGAGTGTCTCTGAGTAGTGGGGAGAGGAAGGAATATATATGCTGGATTGTTGATCTAGGAAAAAGGATCCACTGTCATAAAAGCATAACTCTGGAAGCTTCTCTCTTCTATAGTTGTTCCTCTCATCAAGTAAAGACAATGTGTTTTTTTCTTTCTGTTAATAAGTGTTTGTTATGAATTAACGATTGAAAAAGCATTATATTTATAGCTTGCCTCAGTGTATGTTAGTTGCATTGTAAGGTATAAAATGTTAATGAACTATGGCCATGCCCCCAAGAAAATCTTTATGTTACAACTTCACTATACAACACACCCTTCTTGCCTGTTCATCATTTGGCACAACTCAGACCTTATCTCACTGCGGGGGGTGGGGGGGAAGGGTGTGGCACTAGCTTGGCAGTACTTTTGCACAAGAGAACAATTGCTTTAAGGGGCTGCAGAATTCCTCCAGTCTAAGCATGAATCTTTTGGAATCTATCCATTTGAGAAGAATATGTTATGATATAATGGGAAAAATCTTAAGTATGGTTTCAGATTTTTAAAGGGTTTTGAGCATGATCTCTGGTTTTATTAATAACTGCATTGTCAGTTTAAGATACTATCTAGTATATTCGTATTTAATACTAGAGGCTTGGTTCATGAGATTCATGTACTGGGGGGAGAGCCCCCCAGCCCAGCCTGTGCCTTCTTGCAGTCCAGGACCCACTGGGGATTTGGCCTTAAGCTGGCAGGCAGACCTAAACTGGCAGTCAGACATCGCTCTCGCAGTCCAGGACCCCTTACTCCTTACCACCCTTCTGCAGCGGAGGTGGGAGGGGCTCCCACCATAGCTGCTGCACTCCCCAGCCTGGTTTTTGGCTGAGTGGCACTCCCCCTGTGGGAATGCCTTGACCACCACGGGCAGCTTCTTCATTGAGCATCTGCCACCGGGTGTTCAGTCGCATCATAGTGACTGGTCGGTCCACTCTTTGGTTGATTTACATATTAGGCTTTTATTATATAGAATACAATCAATTCTTTGGCTTGAAGTAGAGATATGGTGATAAGAAGTATAGGAAGCTGCCGAGACTGGTTTGGCTCAGTGGATAGAGCGTTGGCTTGTGGACTGAAAGGTCCCAGGTTCGATTCCGGTCGGGGGCATGTACCTTGCTTGCAGGCACATCTCCACTGTGGGGCATGCAGAAGGCGTCTGATTGATGTCTCTCTCTCATTGATGTTTCTGACTTTCTATCTCTCTCCCTTCCTCTCTGTAAAAAATCAATAAAATATAAAAAAAAAGAAGTATAGGAAACTGAGACTAGCCAACTTTTTCACAACTTACTTTTTGAGAATGTATTTTAATATTTTTAATAGACTCCTAGAATCATAGGCTTGTAATTTTCTGCTGTATGTGTGATGTTGGAGATATAGTAACAAAGGGAACACAAATTTAACCTATCTATAGTGACAAAAATATTTAAGAGAAATAGTCTTTCAGATACCTATTTAGGTGTAACAAAATGACCCATACTTACTGCTATAGAACAATAATGACCTCTGTTTCTATGCTCACAGTTTCTATGGATCAGGGAATCAGATAGTGCACAAAGGGCATGACTTGTCTCTGCTGTGCTTGTTTCTGGAACCTCATAAGACTTGAATAGCTTGAGGTTGCCTAGCTATTTGGCTGCTGAAATCTGAAGAATTCTTCACTCACATATCTAGGGTGGAGACTGAGACAACTTGAAGGCTGGGATTTTATGGTCCTGTCAGCTCGAGTGGCAATACATAGCCTCTTCATGTGACTTGGGCTTCCTTGCAATATGGCATCCTACGAATGATGGCTCAGAGCTCAAATTTCTGAGAGGCAGTCGCAGAGCCTTCTGAGGCCTAGCATTGCAAGTCACAGGTGTCACTTCTATTTACACTATTGCTCAGAGCAACCACATGTCTGCCCCGATCTAAAAGGAGGTACGGAGTTGCCACTTTGCTGTTGGAGGACTATTACAGAGTTCATATTAAAAGTGTCACCTAACCTGTTTTTTATTTTTAAAAAGAGGAAAGATATATCTTATCAATTGCTTAAGAATATTGCAATCTGTAATTAGAGGATAAGTCCATTTCTTTTTCCTTTTTCCTCAAAATATCTCATAAAGTGGGAGCATCTTGGTCATTTTTAATGGTACAAGAAGGTATATAATAATATTTTGGTTCAATTTTTTAACTCCTTTTTACTTATACATGTCTTCTTCAGGAGAATCATGACAAGATAAGTGTTTCAAAGACTAGTCAAATTAAACACAGGGAGTTTAAACAAATTTCCAAGGATGAAAGAGCAATTTCCAGGTAGAGAAGTGAGATTAAAAGTAAATTCACTAAATTGCATGAGACCCCAGTGTGTGTGTGTGTGTTTTCTTTTTTCCTGTAACAAGTTCATGGGGTATTGTTAACAACAGATTAGGGGAGGAGGTTTTGCTTGATTTTCATGTCAAAAACTTAGATCTGACAGGATAAAAGTATAATGTTAAACTGCATGATATCATTTGATGCTTATAGGTATGACTGGCTTGATCTCCTATAATATCCACAAAATTCTTTAACTGAAGGTTTGATGCTTCTATATTTAGCATTTGTGAACATTTCAGTGCTTTTGGAAAACCACCATTTTGTAGTAATTTCAAGCTCATTTAACCATACCACAACCTGATGGAGAGAGGTATTAATATGGCTTCAGGTGACTGCCTAAAGCAGATTACGGTGAAACATGAGTAGAACGAGAATTGTTTTGGTGTGTAGTCTTCTAACAACTACTTCCATTGACAGTTTATTTTATGTTAGAGTGATGAAATGAAATACTCTGAATGAAAAAATTTACTCTCTCCTTGCAAACTGAGATTACTAGATGTGACAATTCACTGAGAGAAAAATAGTTCATCTGTAAAACAGTGTTAAGTTAGAAATACTCTTCTTCTTCCAACCCTTCAACCTCACGTTCCTAGAATGACCTGGTGTTGATGTTATCTTTCTCCACAACCAAAGGCAGAGAGTAATGTGAGGGACCTTTACTCTAGCCGGTGGTCTTCAAACATTTTGTTTTCAGGACCTTTTTTAACTTTTAAAAATTATCGAAAACCCTAAGGAGCCATTTTTTATATGGGATTTATCTGTTGTTGTTTATATTAAAATTTAAACAGGAATTCTTATGAGAATGTCTCTCTTCATATTTCACTACTAACATAATTTTTTTTAAAAACTATTTTTGCCAGTTGAAGTTGTTAAAAGTATCTGCAGTTTAAAAAAATATTTATTGTTGAAAGCATTATAGATGCCCCTTATTTTTCCTACCATTATCTCCCTGTACCCAGTTCCTGCCCACCCCAGGCCGTCACCACACTATTCAAGTTTTGCTAATTATGACTGAAGTTGCATGACTTTTCAAAAAATTTAGTTTTTGTGGTAAAACTTCTAAATGCACAATTACATATTGAGATTTCAATTTTTCTTTATTTTTCAGGAACTTACATATTTCAAGAAAATAAATTTATTTTTTGAGATTAATTGAAAATGTTTATCCAGTTTGTTTTTTACTTTGTCATTATTGTTGCTTTCTGTGGATATTTGTATTTTTTTTGTTTGTATATCAGTATTTTCATTTGTGTTTTCTAGTTTATAATTGCAATGTTCTTTTGACTTCATGTCACAAAATTTTCTCCTAATGGTTCTTTTAGTGCAGTTATTATTTATGTCTAAGTTTTGCTATCTCCAGAATTTAGTTTTGAATCATGTTTGAGGTAGTAATCAAATTTTATTTTTTATAGATCACTAACCAATTGCTAATTTGAAAGAATTTATTTTTCTCATTGCTTTTAAATGTTATTACCTTGCACTAAATCCCCCTGTGGTTGTGTGTGTGAATGTGTGTGTGTCTACTTTATTCTCTGTTCCGTAATTTCAGAGTAGAAAGAAGTAAGGTTTTATACATATATGTAGTCTAATATGTATGATTTGATTAAAAGAAAGTCATGTGAATATACTCTTGACAAATGGTGATTTTAGATGAGGCAGTGGTAGGAACAGCAGTGATATAACTGTATAGCTGCGACAGAACTGGTAATTCCTAATATCCAATCTACAAACTGTACCTGTTCAGTGTACTATACATAATAAATCATCATGGCTAAAAAGAAATGATTAATTTGCTTATATATTTTTATATTAATTGTGTAATGAAATTCAAAGGGCACAATAGGATTTTCTATAAGATTTCATGAATTACAAATTTGAAGTTGCAAAAATAGCAGTAGTTTAACCAAAGTTTTATTATGGTACTGTAAATATCTATACTAATAAAAGGGTAATGTGCTCATTAGACCAGGTTGACCGGCCATCTTCCAGACATCTGACTTCCTTTTGGACAATGCCATGGTGGAGGAAGCCAAGGCAGAGGCAGTTAGGGACATTTAGGCATGCAGGCAGAGAGGTCAGGGATGATCAGGCAGGCAGGAGAGCAGGCTAGGGGAGTTCAGGCTGGCAAGCAGAGGGGTTAGGGGTGATCAGGTAAACAGGCTGAGGGGTTAGGGGCAATTAGGCAGGCAGGCAGGTGAGTACTTAGGAGCCAGTCATCTCAGATTACGAGAGGGATGTCCAACTGCTGGTTTAGGCCTGATCCCCTAAACCGGCAGTTGGACATCCCCTGAGGGTCCCAGATTGGAGAGGGTGCAGGCCAGGCTGAGGAACCCACCTCCGTGCATGAATTTTGTGCACCGGGCCCTCTATTCTCTCTCTCTCTCTCTCTCTCTCTCTCTCTCTCTCTCTCTCTCTCTCTCTTTATGCAAAGTGTATCCTTGGGAGTTTGACCAAGACACTGGGAATTTGATCACTTGCTATGATGGGCACTGATCACCAGGGGGCAGTGCAATATATGGCAGGACACTGAAGGAGTGAGGGAAGGAAAAGGCAAGGAGGTGGGGAACATGATCGGCCAAATCACTAGCCAGACCTAAGACCTTACCCATGTACGAATTCCATGCACTGGGGCTCTAGTTATACTGTAGTGTAGAAGCTGTTATTTTCTAATGTGTGTCTGCAGTTACTTTAAAATGGGTTCGGAGAGTTAAACTAAAATTATAAAGTAACTTATTAATGCAGAACTTGCTACTTGTTAGGCCCCGTTAGGCTGTTATTCTATCTAATAAAAGGGCAATATGCAAATTGACCGCACTTCTGCTACAACCACAAGCCATGCCTACCAGCCAATCAGGATTGAGTATGCAAATTAACCCAACGAAGATGGCTAAAGCCACAAAACGAGCAGGAGGCTTGGGTTTCCCCAGCAATGGAGGAAACAAAGCTTCCTGCAAACCCTGGCCCAAAAAAATGGCTGTGGCCATGGAAGAACAGGAGGCTTGGGTTTCCCTGGTGATGGAAGAAGCCAAGTTCCTGGCCTGCCCTGCCTCTGCTGAAGGCTGCAAAGTTTCAATTAAAGAAGATAAATAAATCCTAGATACCAGGACCTCCACTTGGGTCACCGGGGGATGTGGCTAGCCTGAAAACCATCACAGGCCACATGCTCAGGCCACCCCACACCTCAAGGGAACCCCCACCCTGATCCAAGACACACTTCTGGGCAAACCAGCTGGCCCCCATCCATGTACTAGGGCTCTCTCCTATCTAATAAAAGAGTAATATGCAAATTGACGATCATTTTAACACACAAGATGGCTGCCCCATATGGACACAAAATGGCCACCACAAGATGGCCAGCAGGGGAGGGCTGTTAGGTGTGACCAGGTTGGCAGAGGAGGGAAGTTGGGGACGACTGGGCCTGCAATGAAGGACAGTTGGGGAAGACCCAGACCTTCAGGGAGAACAGTTGGGGAGGACCAGGCCTGAAGGGAAGGGCAGTTTGGGGTGACCAGACCTACAGAGGAAGGCAATTAGGGGCAAACAGGCTGGCAGGGGAGCAGTTAGGCATCAATCAAGCTGGCAGGGGAGTAGTTCGGGATCAATTAGGCTGGTAGGGAATGGTTAGCAGCTGATCAGGCTGGCAGGCAGAAGCAGTTAGGGGCAATCAGGAAGGCAGGCAGGGGAGCAGTTGGGAGCCAGCAGTCCTGGTTTGTGAGAGGGGTTGATCCCGGTAGGGCAGTTGGACATCCCTCGAGGGGTCCCAAATTGGACAGGGTGCAAGCTGGACTGAGGGACACACCCATCCTCATGTATGAATTTCATGCACTGGGCCTCTAGTAATATAGAAATGACTATTTTCCATTGTAATGTAAGAAGAAAGAATCAGCATACAAACACTTTAATACTCTTGGTTTTTATAGGCCTATTTCTTCTTCACTTTTTTTTTGTGTATTTATTTGTGAACAGAAAACAGAACCCAGAAAGCCTTTGTAATCCATACTTTGTAATTATATCCTCATCTTTGTATTCATACCACCAATTTTTGCTCACATTAGATCAGAACTTCAATCAGATATTCAAAATAGAAATGAATATTCTTTCTTCCATGAAAACATTTGACATCTGTAAAAATTTAAATACAATAACTAGTCCACCACCTGAAAAACCTTTATTTTAACTTTAATTACATGATGATTTTGAGGTCTCTTTATATTTTTTCAAGGAATATTCTAATTTTGATAAAATAGTTGTACAAAATATTAAAACATCTCACCTTATTTATTTACTAGTATAAGATCTTTCTATTATATTTTATAGTTGATTTTTGATGGAAGACATGGATAGTGCAGCTATTAGTGCAATATATATATATATATATATATATATATATATGTATAAATTTTGTGTTAATCTATGTCTATGACTCTTGATACATTAGGGCAACACCTAAGCATATATCATGATGGATTATGTTCACTAAGAGAGAAATTTTTTTTAAAATATATTTTATTGAGGAAGGGAGAGGGATAGAGAGAAACATTGATGAGGGAGAAATGTCGATCAGCCACCTCCTGCACACCTCCCACCGGGGATGTGCCCAAAACCAAGGTACATGCTCTTGACTGGAATTGGACCTAGGACCTTTCAGTCCACAGGCTGATGCTCTATCCACTGAACCAAACTGGTTTTGGCCAGAGAAATTATTGAGCCATATTGTATGTTGCCCAAATTTGAAAGCCTTATTTCTCATGTATGAGAATTATGATGATGAGTGCAATAAAATAAAATTAGTAGATAATAAATTATTTTTCATGTGGATTCATATTATCTTAGAGTGTATAAACTTTCTACAGTTAAATTTTCATATTGAAAGTTATTCATTTTCTGAAATCATCCCATTTTAATAAGAGATTTAGGTTGACATTGACATATTTTGACAGTATATCTGTGCCCTAATAAATGTGCAAGTTTTTATAAGTACACAAAATTCTCCTTATTTAACAAAATGATACTAACACATTTAGGCAGATAGCATTTTGATACATTGTAATACTGCTCACTTCCCTATAGAATTATGAACTTCTGGAGACAGGGTTTCCTTTACTATTGTTTTCTTCCACATCCCCCTTCTCTCTTTCACTATCTAAGGATTAATACCTATTGGCACTTGCCTATATAAAGGCTTTATCCAAATTTGTTGAGTTGCATCAAAGATTAAATAACACAAATGGATTTTTTGCCCTCCCCAACCCCATTGTGTAAAGCATAGTTAGCATACATCATTAGAGTATCAACATGTATACTCTTTCAGGTTTGGAGGAAATGTGACAATAAATAATGTAGTGCTCTTCTTTCAAAGAGCTTACAATATAAGGTCTTGGCTTAGTATGATGTGTATTAATGTGCATCAGCATCCATTAGTTCTTGTTGACTCATATGAGGTACGCTGAATGAATATTTCTTGCTGCCTTTATATAGAAGAAGACATTGCACCTCAGAGACATTAGCCAAGTCTCAAGGACCATTACCTGGGGATACATGGATGTAAAACCAAGCTTTTACAATCTTAACCTAAAGTCTTTCCTAGTATTCTAAACTAGCTCACAGCTGGCAAGCAGAGCCCTTCAGCTGCTTAAATTAGTTTAAATCATAAGAACCAAGATTCTAAAAGAACACACAAATAATGATATTTAAATCCTCACTGCTATCCCCCCAATGAGAAATTTGGAAGAATAAAAAGGCCTGAATACCATATTTTCCGGTGTACAAGACGACTTTTTAACCCAGGAAAATCTTCTCAAAAGCCGGGGGTCGTCTTGTACGCTAAGTGTTATCTTATAGGGCGAGTATATCCCAAATTCTATATTTTAACTGGAAAAGTTGGGAGTCATCTTATATGCCCAGTAATCTTATACGATGGAAAATATGGTATATTTGATACAAAACATTTCCCATTTTTAAATCACATAAAAAAGTAAATTCTGATCACTGTATGCCAATGTGTTTTTTAAATTCACAGATAATTTGTGAATACTTGTAAGAGGAAATGAAAACTGTTGGATGTCATCCTGTGCAGTTATGTAAACTGGGGGGAAATGGTATTGTGGAAAGAGTAAAATAAAGTTAAAATGTAGGCATGTTATATGTGACATATGTCATACAGCTGACACATTTCCTCAAAATAGTTCGGGAACACTTTTAGGAAATGAGGATTGCACTGATTACTAATGTGTATACTATTTTAATGGAATGAAAAAGAGCTTCTAGGGAGAGTACCATCTTGGCTAACATGTGCATGTTACACTACTCTATCCTTGGCCTTGCCTGTAAGAAACATAAATTCTTAGCAGCAAGTTCTCTTGAAATCATGTATATAAAAATACCCAAGTTCACCAAAGTTGCTAGGTTTTTATTTTTTTACATCCTCTTTTGTCTTACTAGGTATACATTCACATTTGTAACCACTTTTGTCAACAACAATCACACACAAAACGCTAAAATATTTACTAGCGTGTGTGTTGATATAGTCAGGTGGAGGATGGATATATCCAGATATTAAAATAAGCAAGTATTTGATTTCTTAACCTTTAAATGTATTGCTAACTGCATGTTCTGACAGGGAACAAGGGGTGGGGGGAGAAGGGGCTTACAAGACTGGGTAGAATATATGTCTTTATATAATTGACTTGGACCCAGATATTTTACATTGCTGTAAAACTGATATAATGGGATGGTTTTCTATTTTCCTGTAGTAAAAGATACTGGAGGTCATGGTATTTTTTTTTTTTTGCACTGCAGGACACTATTGGATTTTGTTTCTAACATAAAAATAATGTATCATAACATTTCTTCCCCGTTTTTTTTTTTAAGGTGGGACATCATGTTTAATCTAATTATGTATAAACTAGAGGCCTGGTGCACAAATTTGTTCATGGGTGGGGTCCCTCAGGGTGACCTGTGGGGATCAGGCCCCAGCTCAGGCTTCCAGCCTTGCAGCCCTGCAGCCCTGCCTGGCACCCTGCCATGGTCTGGCACTGCCCCCTCACTTGCTCCACCATCCTGCCTGTGGGGCAATCGATTGGGGCTGGGCCCACCACTGCCACTGCTGGTCACCATCTGCGAGGCAATCGGGCCCCTGCTCACACCCGCCTTGGCCTGGCATCGCCCACTCACCATCCCACTGGTGTCCTGCTCTTCTCAAGGTCATTGGGGCTGGCAGCACCTCCACTGCTATTAGTGCCGCATTTCCAATGCTCGCCACGTTCCATGCTGCCCTCTGGTGGTCAGTGCATGTCATAGTGAGCTGTCGAACTCCAGGTTGAACAATTTGCATATTAGGTTTTTATTATATAGGATGCTTCTGAAGGGTCAGTTTCTGAGCTTACAGGCACATAGTCATCACATCCTCATCGTTTCTTGCACTGCCATGGACATATACCAGTTCTCTAATTTTAGACCCACTTTGAAACCATAAAAGAAAAAAAAATATTTATGTTACTGACCAAATATATAGGCAAAATTAAGGTCAGTGAAAATTCAGAATCTAGAATTCATTTGCATTTTCAATATAAGTCTCTTTCTAATTATTTCCTCTTGCAAGTTTATTATTTCTCACTCTGTCTCTTTCTCTCCTGGCCCTTCTAAAAAGCTTAGGAATAAGTATGATTTCAGTTGATACATTAGTATGTTTTCTCTTTCTAGAATCAGAAATTTCACAAGAGAAGGAGTATGGCAAGCATTGTATGTTCTTTATTATCTGGACTTAAATTATTCATTATTTTAAATTCTCTTATAATAAGGCTAACATGATGATAGCCCATTTTTTTCTAGTACAAAATATAGTCTTGTATATACTTACTGCACCAAATTCTGCTTTTAAAATATCACTACCCCTTCTGTCTTTTTTACTTGATCTTCCCACAGTGACAGACAAAGGAACTGATTTTCTTTAAAAATACTCATATTCTTCCTACCACTTTCCTGACCAGATGTTTCACAGGTGGCTCAGTATCTCTAGGAAATGTCTGTCTCTCAGGCTTCTTGAGAATCATTGAGATGCAGCATTTTCTCAGGCTCAGGGTCCAGTCTTCCCTTTGGGGTACCCTCATGGCTCAGTATCTTCTCTGATAGAAATTTCCACTCCACTTGGACATATGACACTGAGCACTTGCGGCATTTCCTCTGACCCATTGCATTTTATGTGGTGCCGTTCATTCTTTGGCGAAGCTCCAACACATCTCTGTGACTATGCAGTTTTTCCTCATTCTTCCAGGCACACATTATCCTTCCCACAGCATCAATTCACAACACAGACTAGGTTGTTAGCAAACTCATTCAACTCATCGCTCCTTACTCACAAGTGGACCATTTCTGGGAGGCAGAGAAGTGTGGACATGAAGAAACGAAGAGATGATCTCTAAAATTAGTTTCCCTGAGAAAACTGATTTTATTCTCTAAGTAGAACACTGTTCCCAACCTAGTATGTGGCCCTCATTGCTTCACAATAATGATTCCGCAAAAGGTGGCCATGTTCCCCAGGGGACTAAATCCATGGATTCTCACAGTTTTCATCTCCCTTAATCTCTTAGGAGCCCAGGCCCTGATTTGTCTGCCTTATTCATGAGAATTTCCAGTGAAGTCATTGGATACACCTCCTCCTCTGCCTCTGCCTCTGTGGCAGCTCTTTTCATCAGCTTTGATTTGCAAAGCCTTTTAATGCTGTAGGTTGTTAATAGACAATCCTCGATCTCATGCCTTTAATTATTATCTCGAACGGATGACTCCCAAAGAGTATCTGTAACCCAGACACATTCTCTCATTTTCCAGAGCCACTGGCTGCTTAGCTGGCACCACATCTTAAAAATCACAAAGGCAGCCCAGGTTCCACCACATCTGAATGTGTGTATCACCCCTCAGCCACCAACCTCAATGGAGGTTGTCCCATGGCTCCTTTTCTCTATGGTTTTCATTGTTCAAGCCATTTATCCAAAATATATATATCCTTCAGCAACTCACCCCTACTACTATATTCAGTTTTATTTCTTCTATGGCATTGTTTAATCAGTTCATTGCTGTAACAAAATATTATAGGCTAGGTGGCTTCCAGTACAGACATTTATTTCTCACAGTTCTGAAGACTGGGAAGGCCACCGTAAGGGTCTTCACAATGGCCCATAGAGTGAGCACTGATATTCCTTTTTATTTATAAGTAGACTAATCTCATCGTGGGGGCCCCATCCTTATGATCTCTCAAAGGTCTTTATTATCTCCCAAAGGCCTTACTTCTAAATATTATCATATTAGAGGTTAATGCTTCAATATATAAATTTGGGGGGCACACAAACATTCAGTCTAGGAGAGATCTTATTGTCTACTGTTCTCTGGGATCCAACCCCTTCTCTCCATCTTCACCATCAGCATTCTTTTTTATATCCCTATTCTATATTATCTAGACTCAATCCTCCTTCCCCCAACTTGCTACAAGAAAACAGGTGTTTTAATAAGAATGTGAATCTAATCATGACACTGAGATACCAGTAAGTTTCCATGGCTTCTCACTGTAAGAGCATAACCTGAGCATAACCTAAAAGATTGCCTGGAACTGCCACTCACTTAGATCTCGGTTTCTGTTCACACCTGATTTCCCCGCCTGCCAATCTTTTGTTCTATCAAGAGGCAAACACAACGGCCTTTTTTTCTTGTTCAGTTCCTTAATATGTGCAGACATTTGAAAATGCTCTGCTCTCGTCCTAACCGGTTTGGCTCAGTGGATATAGCGTCAGCCTGTGGACTGAAAGGTCAAGGGCTTGTACCTTGGTTGTGGGCACATCCCCAGTGGGAGGTGTACAGGAGACAGCTGGTCAATGTTTCCCTCTCATCGATGTTTCTAACTCTCTATCCCTCTCCCTTCTTCTCTGTAAAAAAAAAAATCAATAAAATATATTAAAAAGAAAAAGAAAATGCTCTATTCTCTGCCTAGAATTTTCTCCCTTCTTCTAATCTGTTTACTTGGTAAGTACCAACTTATCTTGTTTTTTTATTTTTTTCTATATTGATTAAGGTATTACATATGTGTCCTTATCGCCGCATTGCCCCCCTACCCTCCACTCATGCCCTCACCCCCCTTATCTTTAACACATCAGCTCAGCTGTCACTTCTGCTCAGAGATGGATAAATCCCCCTTTATGGTGTACTAGATATTTCTTCCCCACATTTGAAATATTTTAAAATGATAATTGTTTACCTGGTTATTGCCTTAACATCTATCTTCACCCCCACACAGACCCTAAGATCCAAAAGAATACAGTATTTTTCTAGTTGGTAGTTGGCTTACCTTTTACCTCCATTTCCTGGGACACGCAGTGGGCCTTCCTTAAATACTTCTGACTGGATGAGTCTAGCAAGTACTGGCTTAGATATGCTTGTATTTTTACTTGACTTTTGAAGTACAATCCATTCTTAGAGTACATACTTTGTCTCCAAGTTTCCGTCTCATCATGCCTATAAAGTTTATTAATTATTAATATAAGTAAAGGAGTATTGATTGATTGCCTAGAAATATCTTTGACCAGATCTATTTGTGAAACCATAATAACTGAATTTACATATGAACGCAACTGTGATAGACAAATTCTGCAGACAGGAAAAGCAAATAAGTCCCCACAAATTCAGTTCATAATACTAGAGATTAATGCAGCACAAGCTGCTGCAGCTGACGCCTTAAGGAAATTATGCTTGTTTGCACTCTGGAGGAATCTAAACCTGTACAGAGTTGTTTTTATTTAAGTAGCTGGGCTACTTTAAAAGAATGATTGTGGTGTGGCTGACTAACTTGGGTTCCAGTTCATTAGGCTATATTTCATAATATATTGTATTTCCTCAATAAATGTAAATAATACCAATTTGCAAGCAGCACTTTTTTACATTTCCTCCTTATTATATCCCATTTTGGCCACAGTTATTGAGCAGCACTGGGACTGATTTATTTTCTCAGAAGAAAATAAACTATCCACAATTCGGAGGTTAACTGATACATTAGCTAAAGAGAAAAATCTACTTAATGGACCCCTTCAGGATGATTGCCACAGCAAGGACGAAAGCACAGACAGAACCAAAGTCCGTCTCTGTAGGAAAGAGAAGAAAGAAATGGCATTCAGCACACACATTTTGAGTTTTAAAGTGTGGTAATTATTCCTGAAAGAAAAACAAAAGCAGGCACTGGGATTCTCTTATCATACTTATTTTATTTAGGTTATTGAGTCCCTTATATATTTACTGTCACATGATATTTGGGGAGAGGACATGTGTATCTGCTATGAGTTGTATAGAGTGAGAATATTTGGAAATGGTCTTCCTCTCCTGTTACAATGATCATTTAAGTGAAGGAAAATTCAAAACACACACCAAAAGGGTTTGTTTCTTAATTGTAATATTTCCTACAAACTTGAAGTAAACGATAATGCAAAATAAGAATAACTACATGCAGATATTCACATGTGTGTGTGTGTTTTTCCATTTCGCCTACTGGGTATCTTTGGCATCAGATTTCTAATGCAATAATAATCATTACAATAATAATAACTTTCACCAATGAGTTCCAACTGAACGGAAATGTAGGAAACCACTTTACTTGCATCGTTTCATTTAACTCCGCAACCACTCTGTAGAGTTATTGTTATTTCCGTGGCTGAGACACATTAAGAAAAGCTTGTGAAGTTGCTAGCTAATTTAGGTTCCAGTTCACTAGGATAGATGTCATCGTGTGTTGTATTTTCACAATAAATGTAGCAAACACACATTTCTCTTCCCTGCACCACCAAGATTCTCATTTTGTGGTCAATAAAGCGGATGTTTCTGAGGTGAGGAGAATGCCCAAAATAACAACATGGAGTTAATAGGCAGCTAAGCCAGGCTGTGGATCTAAGTCTCACCAACTGAATCTGCTCAACCTAATGACCAGACATGAATCTTTTTATTCCATTTGGCATTTAGGGAAACCAGCTCTCTAGCAAGCAGATTTAATTATTAGATTTTGTTTTAGCCTTCATACCTGAGAAAAAATAATTTACCACTGTAAACAACAGTCCTTATACTACTGCTTACTTAGAAGAATGGGAAATATCAACAGAGATGCACATGGCCAAAGATTTGGGCATTTACAGCACTCCCAGGAAGTGCTTTCAACAACCTGGAAAGATGGGAATAAATTCTAGAATTTTTGTTTTAACTTTTCAATACCCTCCAACAGTCAGAAAGCAATTTGTAAAATTATACAAATTCTTTTAGAAGAATAAAATTTTACTGTAGCAAATATTACTTTTATTTTTAATTATCTTAGAGTCAAGTATAATTATATTTTTCTTTATATGTAGTGATTAGTTACTAGCAGCACAGTACATGAAGATTCATGCAAGAATAGGCCTTCCTCCCACTGGCTTCACTCCCAGATGCCTAGGGAGCCTGCAAGTCCTCAATCCTTGCAGAGCACCACCCCTGTAGCTCCCTCTGACCCTTGCCCTCCCCATCATAGCAGGTGTCCCACCATGCCTGGCCGCTCCACGCCTGTGTATGCAAATTAACCTGCCATCTTTGTTGGGTTAATTTGTATGCTCACTCCTGGTTGGCTGATGGGCATCACAGAAGTATGGTCAATTTGCAAATTTCTCTTTTATTAGTGTATATAATACATATAATTTTGTCTCCTGACTCTCATTGTACATCTATAATTTTAGGCTAGGATTGTGCTAGATATGCATAACATAAAAAAGAACATTTTTAACCAAATGAGATTAAAGATTCCATGTTTATCAATATTGGATCTCATCAAAACAACCTTGCTTTGAAACACATGAGTAGTTGGATTCCTTTAATAGTGGATATTTAATCATATTAGTTCTGTTGGCCTTCTTTCCCATCAAAAAAAAAATGTTAAATGTTAAATGAATGATTAGGTATTTCTAACAGACAGTAAGTAGGCTTTCTAAGTCAAGATTTTTATTTCCTTACCAACTTGAACAGAAAGCAAAGCAGAGACTAGCCTTTAATTGTTGCTGGGATACATCATTGAGAAATATTAAAGGAAATTATATATTAGTCTGATTAGTGCTTCTTTATCTGCAATTAAAGACTTTAAAGCTTACATATCAGGTTGCTAATTATAAGATGTTATTTTATTTTGAGTCAGAAATTTCAAAAATTGCTCCTGAATATTGAATGAGTAATTGGTTAAAAAAATATGATAGTTCAAGAAAGTAATAAAATCCTTGAACTTGGCAAAATATCTAAGCAAATTAAGTGAGGCAAAGTACAATTATATAATTTTATACTGATTAATTTTGTAAATACGTTGTTTCTAATTTTTTAGATCAGTTTTTTGTGGTAAAGACACACAAAAGAAAGATCAGAAATTATAGGAGGGAAGCGTCTATAAAATGTCTATCATAATTTATTTAGCTTTATATAGTTATTTAAATATTTATACTGTTATATTTCCAACCAAATACAAAATATATTGTCTGTCAATCTATAAAAGTGGGTTGTATCGGGCAGTCTTTCTCAAACATACATACATAACTATAGATTTTCTTAATTGAAGATATCTTGCTACAATGGTTTTGTAAGAGCCTATTAAGGGTATTTGTAAGAGCCTAAAGCAAACATAGAATAAAAATCTTTCTTTTGAATTTGTTGACAATTTTGAGCAATTATTATGTTCTCTTTGAATTGTAGCCATCTTCTGATAGACAAACCACTGTAATTTTATCATGAGTTACTAAATATTTCTCATGACCTTTATCCATAAAGTTATCTATTACTGTGTTTTAGTTACCAACCTCTGACATCTGATATATATGATAGCACAGATAGAAAGGCAGATAGACTGGGCAGATGATTATTAATTATATTGATTGGTTATTGGTTTATTTGTCATTCCTTAGTCCAATCATGGATATAATTATATATTCTCAAGCATTCAGTCTTCTATAATTGATATTAGAACAATGAAGAGTTTACCTTATTTTCTATTTTACATAGTATCCATTCTTTTCTGAATAAGCTTCTTCAAATGAGTTTGAGTAAAAATCAGAACTCTATGGTTCAAAGTCTTGGAATCTTGGATATTGTGGGTAGTGTAATACTAAATTTACAATAAAAAGAATCTAGGATTAAAAGTTGCAATGACACAGATATTGATATATACAATTTAATAAGTTGCACATTTCCATTAGGTATTTTGCATGAAACTTTAAACAGATATTGCACATTTCAACTTAATGGGAAAGATCAATGGTAGACAATGTTTATTTGAAGTTTTTTTAAAATTATTAGGAAATTATAGTAAATACATATGGATTACATTAATCCTATGAAATCTCTGCTGTCACATAATTTTTACCAAATTTCATTAATTATTTTTAAGTCTTTTTATAAATATAAAAACTACTGACATAGAGTTTTCATTTCTGAGATGGTTTTCTGTTCATTAATTAATGAAGTATTTTTTCCCTACTCTCTTTAGGGACTGTTATAGTGAATTTAATTTCTGAAAACATACATTGTTGAGGAGTATGTTAATGGCTAGAAGAAGAAAATAGTGTGTGTTAATTCTTATAAGTAAGTGTACTCAATTCATAATGTAATTTTTATAAAAATTATTGTAGTGACATTGCTTAATGAGATTATATATTTCAAATATATATTTCTATGATATATGATCTGTATATTACATTGAATTCCCACCACCCAAAGCCAAATATCTTTTAAAAAAATTAAAAGTGGTGTTATTAAGGATGACTAGTCTTAGGGCTTACATCTGTATTTTCCCAATAAGAAACTTTGTAAAAATAATACCAATTGTAGTAAAGATTATACAAATCTAACTGCTCTTTTTCTGTTTCTTTCTGGATTCTCTGCCAGTCTTTGTTTTTAATAATTCATAAGTACTGTTGATTTTAATGCAGCTCTTTTTATAACCTGAGACCAATTGGCCTGTATTAAGCTCCCCCAACTCACACTTCCCATCATCTGCTAGACTTTTCTAAAGGGTTAAAAATCAGTATAGGTATAAATATATTGTAACTAATTACTTTTTCCTTTCTAGTATTTTAATGAAATATTATTAAAAATAAAGAATTGCTAGTCATTCCCAAATTGCAAATAGCTTGTACTCTGCCAGGTCATTTGTAAGCCACTGTTAGAATTTGAAACCTATGTCCCCATAAAGCCTGTGTGATGAATGTGATTGGGACACAAAGCTAACCTGAAAGATTCTATCTAAATCAAAATGTAATTAAAATGTAACACCAGTATTATTATAGAACCTGGCCATTATTTATCCAGCTCTTCTTTGAGAAGCAGTTTCCAATTTTAAAATTGGAACACTTGAACTTCATCTTTCTGTTACATATCTCTAATTGTTCACAGACTCTCCCCTTCCTTTCTTCAGTACCACATTTCAGAAGCTCCCTCTTTGATAATGTAAATTGAGGTACTTTATCAGTATGGAGAAAGCTTCTCTTGGCAAGAACCCATTGGAAGTTATAAGGGCTTCATAAATCCTATGGTTATCTTTCACTCTTGCTTTTATGACTTTACCAGAGGCCCGGTGCACAAAATTTATGCATGGGGGTGTGTGTTCCTCAGCCTGGATCGGGCCTAAATGGACAGTGAGACATCCCTCTCACAATTCAGGAATGCTGGCTCCCAACTGCTTGCCTGCCTGCCTTGCTGATTGCCCCTAACTGCTTCTGCCTGCCAGCCTGATCACACCCTAATCACTCCCCTACTGATCTCATTGATGCCTAACTGCTCTCCTGCCAGCCTGTTTGCCCCTAACTTCCCTGCCCTTCTGGCCTGGTTACCCCTGACTGCCCTCCCCTGCAGGCTTGGTCATCCCTAACGGCCCTCTTTTGCTGACCTGGTCCTCCCCAACTGCTCTCCCCTGCAGGCCTGGGTCCATCCACAACTGCCCTTCCCTGCAGGCCCAGTCACCCACAACTTCACTCCTGTGCTGGCCTGGTCACCCCTAACTGCCCTCCTCTGCTGGCTTGATCACACACAACTGCCCTCCCTGGCAGGTCTGATCCCTCTCAACTGCCCTCCCCTGCTGGCCATTTTGTGGCAGCCACCTTGTGTCCACATGGGGTCAGGATCTTTGACCACATGGGGACAGCCATCTTGTGTGTTACAATGATGGTCAATTTGTATATTACTCTTTATTAGCTAGGATAGAGGCCTGGTGTGTGGATGAGGGCCATCTGGTTTGCCCTGAAGGGTGTCCTAGATCCCAGTGGGGGTTCCCTTTGGATGTGGGGTGTCCTGGACAAGGGACCTATAGTGGTTTGTAGTCTGGCCATGCCCCCCGCAACCTAAGTGGAAGCCCTTGTATCTGGGATTTATTTATCTTCTATAATTGAAACTTTGTAGCTTTGAGCGGAATCAAGCCTCCTGCTTGCTCCATGGCTGCAGACATCTTTGTTGGGATTTATTTATCTTCTATAATTGAAACTTTGTAGCAGAGGCCAAGGTAGGCGAGTGCTATAGGAGCTTGGCTTCCTCCATTGTCAGGGGCAATCCAAGCCTTCTGCTCTCTCTAGCTCTAAGGCTCCCTCTATTTTTGTTAGGATTTATTTATCTTCTGTAATTGAAACTCTGTAGCCTTGAGTGGAGGCCTGAACTCACCAGGGTATGTGGAAAGCTTGGCTTCCTCTATTGACAGGGAAATCCAAGTCTCTGCTTGCTCCGTGGCCGCAGCCATCTTGGTTAGGTTAATTTGCATACTTGCTCCTGATTGACTGGTGGGTGTGGCTTGTGGGTGTAGCAGAGTGATGGTTAATTTGCATATTACTTTTTATTAGATAGCATTCTGTTTTGTGATCATTTTTGCATATCTATATTTTTCAGGAAAACAGATCCACAACTGCCATTACATTTTACATTTTTATAAGTTCAGGAAACTAATACATATCATAGCTACATCATAATCAAATTAAATCTGTATCACTATACAACATAATTTATCATAAGAAGATATTTAAAGAAAGTAAATCCAACACTTACTTTTGAGATGACAAAAGCAAAAGGCAAAGGCAGTATTCATTTAACCAAGCATATGTTTCTAGCTAATTTACACAGCTGAGGTTGTATCATATTATATGAATATGCATGTGAAAATGCCTGTGTGTTTTTTTTCTCTGGTAATATTTTCCTATATTCACTTGGTCCTTGAATAACAAAGAATTTAAGGGCACTGACACCCCTGTACCTCCATACAGTTGAAAATCCATATAAAATACTTCATTCCCCAAAAAGTTAAATTGTTTCTCAGAATCTCTGGGAGATTAGTTCCAGGACTCCTGTGGATGCCAATATATGTGGATGCTTAAGTCCTTTATATAAAACTAGAGGCCAAGTGCATGGGTTGGTTCCCTATGTCTGGCTGGTGATCAAGGCAGATTGGAGCCTTCCAACTGACAACTCGGGCTTTCCTTCATTCCATGCTGCCCCCTGATGGTCTGCGCTCATATGGCAAGGGATAGAACTCCTGGTCTCCCAGTAAAACTCCTACGGGAACATTTTGCATATTAGCCTTTTATAAATATAGACCAGAGGCCTGATGCACAAAAATTATGCAAGATTAGGCTTTCTTTCCCCTGGCTGCTGGCACTGGCTTCCCTCTGGCACCTGGAACCCAAATTTCGCTGTGGCTGCGGGCAGGCACCTAGGACCCAGGCTTCCCTCACAGCTCCGGGTTTGTCAGGAAGGACAGAAGGATGTCTAGAGGGACATCCAACCTAATTAGCATATTATAATTTTATTATTATCGATTGTATATATCATTGCATATAGTCATTCTTCTGTACCTGTGGACTCCCAACCTTGGCTAAAAAAAAAAATAATAATAAGTATAGCCCTGACTGGTTTGGCTCAGTAGATAGAGTACTGGCCTGCAGACTGAATGGTCCCAGTTTCAATTCTGGTGAAGGCATATACCTTGGTTGTGGGCACATCCTCAGTAGGGGTTGTGCAGGTGGCAGCTGATCAATGTTTCTATCTCATCAATGTTTCTAACTCTTTATCCCTCTCCCTTCCTCTCTGTAAAAAAATCAATAAAATACATATATTTTTTAAAAAGTACAAATATTTATTGAAAAAAAAAGTCTATGTGTGGACCTGCCTGTTTTTTGTCCAAAAGTCCACAGTATATATTTATGTTATATTCTCAAGTGCTTCCCCAGATTCCCAATGCTAACAAGTTCTGACAACTTGTGGTCACAAGTATAAACCCCTCACTTTTGTATATGCTATTAGATTATGTCCTTTTTGGGTTACATCCTCTTATAAAATAGAACTATTAAATTTGCCCATAAAGGAGCCAAGTATCATGCAACGCAGTTGTCATATCAGCAAATGACAAAGAGATTGTTAAGAAGCTTATAATTTCCTAGAGCACAGCCATTTTGGTGAGCATTCACCTGGAAGAATCTTGTTGTATCCTCTGAAGTAGTGGGAGGAATGGGGGCATTGTTTCTCTCTTAGAGATAAGCAGAATCTTCTTCAGATACATGTCTAAATTTTGTGCACCTCTTTTCATCTGATTTAAATGCACAGTCCTTAGGAAAATTAAACAACAAAACAAAATCAACTTTGCTTACATTACGGAAAAACTAGAATGAGAGCTGAAGCTCATGATTACATCTTTAAACATTTTCCTAATGTGTTGTTATGTTGAGTGGTATCTGTCAAAATAGTGTTACTAGGTATATGTTGCTCTGTTTATAATGAGACACTTAACTCTTTTTTCACCTACCTTTTCAAAACCACTTATAATCTAGAAGATAACAAAATGCACTTTCTTCACAGAATTGTTTTGAAAGGAGAAGCGAGTGCTTTTCCTAGTGGTAAGGTCAATCACCTACGAAAACAAAGTTCTAACCCCTCTGCTATTAAAAATCCTGAAGCTAAAAATGTTAAGATGACACTTTTCCTTTTAATTGTCAACTTAACAATGTCTAATCCTTTCTTATGATATTGAGATTGAGATAGTTTATATTTTGTGGTGGTATTATAGTTCTTTTTTATTTTATCTAATTTTTTTATAGGTTTGGAACATATATGAAGATTATCCAGGCCAACATGGTTAAGATATCATGGAATTATTCTGTTAGGTTGAGATATCATGGAATTATTTTAATTATTTTTATTCTTCTGTTTTGGATAGTTTAACAAAAAATATGATGTTTGAAATAATGCCTATTATATAATATATATGCCTAAGCAACCACCCAAATGACTGTTCAGCCAGTGGCTATGATGTGCACTCAACACTAGTGGACAGACACTCAACACACAGGCATGGAAACATGGAACATACTGAGGAAAGAAGGTAGGGGGATGAGATTAACCAAATATCTTATATGTATACTAGAGGCCCAGTGCACAAATTCATGCACTGGTGGGTCACTCTACCTGGCCTGTGCAGATGGGCTGAAACCAACAATCTGACATCCTTCATGGGGTTCTGGATTGCTAGAGGGTGTAGGACAGGCTGAGGGACCCCACTGGTGCATGATTCTGTGAACCAGACCTCTAGTACTCAATAAATCATAATATATACCACTCCATAATATATATCAAATTATAATATACTAGAGGCCTGATGCACAAAATTTGTGCATGGGGGTGGGTGGGATGTCCTTCAGTCCAGCCGGCTCCTTCTTCAATCTGGGACCCCAGAGGGATGTGCGACTACCCTTGTATATCTTATATAACAAAGAACTAATATCCACAGAGGAATGGGCCTAAATGGGCAGTCAGACATCCCTCTCACAATCCAGGACTATTGGCTCCCAACTGTTCACCTGCGTGCCTTCCTGATTGCCCCTAACTGTTTCTGCCTGCCAGCCTGATCACCTCCTAACCACTCTGACAACCTGATTAATGCTTAACTGCTCCCCTGCCAGCCTGTTTGCCCCTAAATGTCCTCCCCTATGGGCCTCATCACTCCTAACTGCCTTCCCCTGCAGGCCTGGTCCATGCCAACTGCCCTCCCCTGCTGGCCATCTTGTGTCCACATAGGGGCGGGATCTTTTGACCACATCTTGTGTGTTGGAGTGATGGTCAATTTGCATATTACTCTTTTATTAGATAGGCTAGAGGCCTGGTGCATGGGTGGGGGCCAGTTGGTTTGTCCTGAATGGTGTCCTGGATCAGATTGGGTGTTCCCTTGGGGCATGGTGTGGCCTGGGCGAAGGGCCTGTGGTGTTTTGCAGGCTGGACATGCCTCTGGTGACCCAAGTGGAGGCCCTGGTATCTGGGATTTATTTATCTTCTACAATTGAAACTTTGTAGTCTGGAGTGGAGCCAAGCCTTCTGCTGCACATCATTGAAACTTTGTGGCCTTAACTGGAGGCCTGGGCCTGCCAGGCTTTGTGGAAAGGTTGGCTTCCTCCATTGCCAAGGGCAACCCAAGTCTCTCTCCTGCTTCTCTGTGGCCATAGCCATCTTGGTTGGGTTAATTTGCATACTCACTCTGATTGGCTGGTGGGCGTAGCTGTTATGTGACTTGGGGTGTAGTGGAGGTATGGTCAATTTGCATATTACTTGTTTATTAGATAGGATACCACTTATTGATTTCTTTTTTAAAAATATATTTTATTGATTTTTTACAGAGAGGAATTGAGAGGGATAGAGAGTTAAAAACATCAATGAGAGAGAAGCATCGATCAGCTGCCTCCTCCACACCCCCTCCTGGGGATGTGCCTGCAACCAAGGTACATGCCCTTGACCTGAATCAAACCTGGGACCCTTCAGTCCCCAGGCTGATGCTCTATCTAGTGAACCAAATCGGCTAGAGCTATTGATTTCTTTTTATATGCCCATTTGTTTGATACAAAATATGAGATACTTGAGAAGATTTAAATATCAGAATTACTCTGCAAGATGTAGATAAATAAGACTTGTTTTTGAGAATGGGAAAAGTCTAAAAGGTAAAATGACATATGCCATAGCATTTGGGCATCTGAAGTTATATTAACAAATTCTATATTTTTCTACCTGCATCAGTTTTCACCAAACTTCATGGCTTAAATCTTTATTTATTATCTCATACAATTTCTGAAGATTTGGAATCTAGAAGTGGCTTATTTGTGTGGTTTGTACTCTGGACCTCTCACAACAGCTCAGTTGTCTGCATTCACCTGGAGCCTTAGTTAGGACTGGGAATTCCACTCTGAAGCTCACACATAGTTGTCTGTGCACTTCAGTTCCTCCCTGGTTATTGGATTTAGGTTCCTAGCTCTTCAACACATGGGTCGGCTTCTCTGTAAGGCAGTAACTGACTTCTCTAAGAATGATTGATCTAAGAGGGAAGAAGGAAGAAAGGGAAAGACACCCAAGATGAAAACTGCAGACTTCTTGTAACAATCTCAAAAGGGATATGGCCTCAGCTCTGCTATATTGTTATTAGAAATCAGCCACTGAATCTAGCACACACTCACAGGGTAGGATTAGAAAGTGTATAGTTTTATTTTTAAGATCACACACTACTACACATAGAATGCTTCCATCTATGTTTTGTCACATGTAAATTACTATATTTAAAAACTGAAGTTAGTATTGCCCTCATCTATCCTATATAATAAAGAGCTAATATGCTAATTAGATGAAACAGGCGAACGACATCCAGACAACCTTCCAGATGACCATCTGGATGACCTTCTGGACAAAGCCAGGGCTGCAAGGGCCGAGACAGCCATGGCTGTGAGGGCCAAGCCCCTTGCACAAATTTTGTGTATCAGGCCTCTAGTATATGTGTGTATGTGTGTGTGTGTGTGTGTGTATATATATATATACACATACATATGTGCATATATATATATATATATATATATATATAATATATATATATATGGCTAATATGCTAAGTGTCCCTCCACCCATCCGAGTCGCTGCTCTGATGCTCATTGACCACCAAGGGACAGGTGCTCAATGCAGGAACTGCTGTGACATGCACTGGCCATTTACAGAGAAACAGTAGCATGGACTTGGCTCTGACAAAGCATCACTCCGCTTCCCCCAAGTAGGACACAGGCCCCACCATCACCCTGGAGTGACAGCCCACTAAATCACAGCTGACACTGCCGATACCCCATGGTGCAAAATACACCCCAGCCCAGCCCAGAAACGGTTGCTATCTGCACCAGGTAATGATATCATATAGCAACGCCCAGCTTCCTCTCCCTAGCAACTAGCCTCTTTGCAGTTTCTTCAGCCCAGGAACATGACTTGCTTTATAGCCAGGGGGAAACATTTCACACTTTAACCAAATGTTTGTGAAGCATTTTTCTGTGCCTCATCTCATTTGATCCTCACAGAAGTCCTGGAGTAAGTAGATAGGAGACTTGATGGAGTTCTATTTTATTTTCATTAGTGGGAAAATGGAGACCTAGAAAACTGAGAAACTTGACCCGACTAAAAAGATGTAAGAAATGGTGGACTTTGAAAATGACTTCAGGTTTTCTCACTGAGCAGAATATAGTAAAACACTGCTGCAGTTAAATATATTTTACCCTTTTTTCTCCCTGTGTGATCTACAATAATAATTTGTTTTGTGTTGATATTTACTGCTGGGTGCTGACAATTACCTGAAATAGAAGTTGGGGTGCTTCATTGGGCTGGAAAAAGTTTAGCTAAATCACAAAGCAAGTCTAATTAAGCAAGTTTATATATATATATATATATATGAAGGCTAAGGTGACTCTTACATGCAAGATACATATAAAGCTCTCTCTGGCATCAATCAAATATGTATGATTCAATCTGTCACTGTCGATCATGAAATGTGGTTGATACTTCTTTATAGAGAAAGGGAGAATAGTGATATTAAAATATTTCTTCTAATTAATTTCCTTTCAACGTGAATGAATTTTTGCACTGGGCCACTAGTATTATTATAAGAGTGAAAGTGAATTAACACACTGATGGTTTAATGTATTTTGTTTGAATAAAGAAAAAGTAAGGCTTTGAAAGCCAATGGTACTTGTGATGAATGTTTAGAGTATAATGATGTATTCTGAAAAAAAATTAATTATTCCTTTATGTTAAAATCCACATGCTATTTATTTGGCTTTTGATTTAGATACTGGAATGGATACCTCAATCATTTTGAATGTGAAAAATAATTATTCAATAATTGATTGATAATGGCCAGTTATTTCACAAAATGTCATATTTACTACAGAAGATGTCAGTGTTAACTTTCTTCTTGGTCTAACATTTTATTTATAAAGTATTTGTGTCTAATATTTCCAATTGTATCTAGCTCAGTATAATCTGAGTTTCTATTTTAAAGATATTTTAATACTTCTTATGTGAATATTTATTTTATAAATAATTTAAAATATATTTCAAACATATACTACTTCATACCTGAAACTTGTTTTATATTCAGTGAGAAATCCAGACCTACTAAAACTTGCAATTATCCATAGAAAACGTAAGGCTTATTCTCCAGTTTATTTTGTCTCCATTGCAATTAATTCAAGGGATTCAAATGTAAGTGGATAAATTGAAGGATAATTAGTTTGGCTTATTTTAAGATGAAGAAGGATTTTTTGGAAAGAGTGAACAAAAATGATATCAAAGTAATAAAAATGAAAATGCATGATGATATATACTTATCTGTGATAACTATTAAATTTAAAAATTATTTAGTTTATTCTTTCTTCAATAATAAGGGGCATTTAAAAGTATTATGTCAGAATGAAGTAAACTATCTACTTAGATATATAATGTGTTGATTTTTACCTAAAGAAAGTGGTTATTAACGTATTAAAACATAATCCCTAAGTGCTTCTCCACTATATTAATAATAATGACAATAGTCATAATATAAACCACAGTTTATTGAATACCAGACAATATTACACTGGCCAAATATTATGTGATTATTTGTTTTCTAATTTTAGAGAAGAGCATATAAGATCACAGAAGTAACTAGTAAATAAATTCCCCAAAGTACAAATAGTAACCAAAATAGGATTTGCATTTCATCTGCTTGATTTCAAAGTCTGCTTTTGATTCTACCTCTTACTTGGATGACATTTTTGGAAAGTTCCTCTTATACAAAGGCTTGGTGGATATTTTCAATAATAAGTACTAGTATGTATCCATTCATATTTTTTTCACTTATGGATTTTAAATGGATTTAACAGATACATTGGCAAAATTGTTCCACTTAGCAATGATTTATCCTTATTTTCCACATAATTAGATGTTCATACATCATGTTATTTTTTTAAATATTTCTCTCATTTTTAATTTTTTTATTGATTTCAAAAAGAATCATTGATTGACTGACTCCTATACACCCCACACTGGTGATCAAGCCGGCAGTCCAGCATGTGCCTGACCGGGAATTGAACAATGACCTACTGGTTCATAATTCGACACTCAACCACTGAGCCATGCTGACTGGGCACATCATCTCATTTTTACTGGCTCATTATTCCTTTATGTGCTTGTACCCATTTTATATAAGCAATATTTTATGAGTAAAAAAAATTCCATTGGGATGAATCTCCCTAAAGTTCTCAATTTTTACACATCCATGATTATTTTTTATAGAAAGCACTTTGGAATTTGGAAGATGTTTTCTACACATCTTTATTAACCAATTAGAAAATGTGATACATTGAAATGTTTCTTTTACAATAGCAGTGGTTATTGCTATACATGTAAAATTAAGTAAAACATCTGAGTAATAGTATTCATGATCTTTAAAAGCCATCTGCTACCCAACAAGCTCAATCTTTCCACAGGAGGAGACATTATCTTTATTACTCTGGTCAGGAAATATTCCTTTTCCTTGAAGAAATATTTGATCTCTATGATGTATGGTTCTACCTGTCTCTATTCTATCTCTGGTCTATGGCTTTTATAAGGACATCCATCTCTCTTTCTCATGTTCTAGGTAGCCTCATGCAATAACTTGGTTCATCCTCACAATACTCTATAAGATAGTTCTGAATCTCGTACTAACTTTGTAGAGGAGATTAAGTAATTATGGCACTGCTTCACTGAACTGATGAATATAATTTACACAAATATTTGCTATTTACACAAATAAGTATATTTACATGCTATCTAGTAGCTATTGCTACATAACAAAACTCATCAATGTAAATAATAATAATAATACTTAATATCTCTCTTTCTCTGTGTATGCCAAGAAATCAGGAGCAGCCAAATTGGGTATCTTTGGCCCAGGTTTTCTTATGAAGTCACATATAAGAAGTGTTGGCAGGAGCTTCCATCTTCTGAAATTTTAACTGCGTGTGAAAGACACTTACCTATCTGTTGCTGGCGGTTGGCAGGAGACATCAGCTTTTTTCCATTTGTGCTTTTACTTAAGTCTCCACCTGATATAGAAATTGATTTTCCCTAGGTCGAACAATCTAAGAGAACACAAGGTAGAAACCTTCATTATTTTCTATAATATTCTTTTTTTAATATATTTTATTGATTTTTTACAGAAAGGAAGGGAGAGGGATAGAAAATCAGAAACATCGATGAGAGAGAGACATCGATCAGCCGCCTCTTGCATGCCCCACTGTGGAGATGTGCCCGCAAGCAAGGTACATGCCCCCAACCGGAATAGAAACTCTGACCTTTCAGTCCGCAGGCTGATGCTCTATCCACTGAGCCAAACCGGTCTCGGCTCTGTAATATTCTTATTGGTTGTACAGGTTGACCCTAATCGATGTCAGAAGAGACTACACAAGTGTGTAAATACCAGGAGGCAAGAATCTTGTGGGTCACAGATCACTGGTGACTTTATCTTCACTCAAATGCCTAATTCTCATTTAAAGAATATTCAACTGTGTCCTACATAAATATTTATTTCCAACCCATTCTTCACCCTGGAAAATTAAAATGAAATTATATTATTATATTGATATGTCAGAAAGTACTGGTTAGTATATGTCACAGCATTTTCTTTTCTTACTAAAGGTAAACTCCTATTAACTAAAATACTTTAAAGATGGCATTGTACTTTGTCTACTAAGCAAGTAGAATTCTAGCTGAGTGGTTATTTTAGCTCTCTGGCACTGACATTGAACTTAGTTTTGAATAGAGTTAATCACTTATTATTTCTTTATTTATTGTATCAAATGTGCAAACTACATCTAGTTTTAATTTTGCTTTCTTATTCTCTCTGGTAGCCACAAAATTCTGAATTTACTACTGACACTCATATCTCTCTAAGTGCTAGGACTAAGAGAACAGAGAAGTTAGCTAAAAACACAGCCAATTGAAATGTTGGCCAGGCAATGCCCTTTAAGGCATTTCATATATGGTAAGTCTTCAAGTTATCTTTCTTTCCTTTTATTAAGACTCCCTCTCTTCTACTTTGCTCAAAATGTTTTTCAAATAAAATATGTAATTATATTCCATTCTCTTCATCAATGTGTGACTCAGTTAGAAATTGAGTTTAAATATAACATAGAGATCAGCTCTGCCCAGGCTGGTGTTTGTATCTTTTCTAAAGCTGATGTTTCTATTCTAAAAACAGAACATCTCAGCTTTGGGAGAAATTCAAAGGTTATAGGGACTTCACATGAATCTGAAACTAGAAGCTTCTGTGCCAAAGATAATTCAGTTAATGTTTGAGGCCTTTTAGTCACAGGGAACTCAATTATATCCTGAAGAAACCTTGGCCAATTTGGGGAAAGTGTAAGTTGTTCTGTGAGTTCTTCCTTTTACTGAGTCAAAAATTAGACTGTTTTTCAGTGGGATCATTTTTCATTTTTGTGTGAAGCATATCATAAGTGAGTGCTGATGCAGATGTAATATCTCGACTTCCCACACTGTTTTTCATGAGAAGTCAGGGCCATGCTCATGGTCATGAACCATTGGCTCAGATGTGATTCCTGCTTGCACTTCATCCCAACCCCATTTCTCTGCTGCTCCAGAAATAAATGAAACACTGCTATTATAAATTAAAACTCTAAAGCCAGCACATTTCATAGTGAAGATGTACTGAGATTTTAATGATTTTCTCAGGCTGGTAAGCACAGGCATACTGGAGACTATCTTTAGAATAAGGATTGGTAAAATGGAATGATACAGAGAAGAGTCCCAAAACCAGCGTTTATTATACTAATGTTATAAATTCACGAGAAAGAAATAATATTCAGTAATGAGTTATGAGTATTGCTATTTATACAAATAAGTATATTTTACATGGTATCTGTTAGCTATTACTGCATAACAAAACTCATCAACTTAATAATAATAAATATATATTAAAATTTTTGGATTGACATTGATTAGGGTCAATCTGTACAACCAATAAGAATATTATAGAAAATATGAAGGTTTCTCCCTGTGTTCTCTTGGATTGTTCACCCTTTCAGTGATGTCATCTGCTGGTAGACATGTGGGTGTTTACTACATGTTTTTTTATTAACAGTAAAGCATTTTACTTTGTTACTAAATTTTGTTTTTCTGATTCCATACTCAGAACCTATCATTTTTTAAATAGATATTATTTTATTGATTTCAGAGAGGAAGGGATAGGTAGAGAGAGAAATATCAATGATGAGAGAGAATCATTGATTAGCTGCCTCCTGTGTGCCCCTCACTGGGGACTGAGCCTGTAACCAGAGTACATGCCCTGACCAGGAATTGAACTGTGATCTCCTGGCTCATAGGTTGATGCACAACCACTGACCCACACTGGCTGGCAGAACCTATCATTTTTTTAAATTGGTATTCTATGTAGTTCCATCTATAAGGAATGGGTGTTCTGCTTATTTTGGAAAAAGTATTGCAGTCTGAATATTTTGAGTACTTATGGTGTTCTGGACTAAGACTATCCTGTGCCAGATTAATATTAGTGGGCTGCATTTTCTATGTGACATCAAAATTATATTATTTCTCAGCAAGCCACCATTCTTTGGACTGAACTTAGCTATTGAATATTTCTATACATGCAACAAATTCATGGTGGCAGGCTGAATGATGATCCCTTAGATACCCCAATCCTCAGGGTATGTAAATTTTACAAATGTGTTTAAGGATCTCAAAATTAAGAGGATTATTCAGATGGGCCTAATATATGAGGGTCATTTATTTTTTTAAATTTTAAAAATTTTTTAAATATATTTTATTAATTTTTTACAGAGAGGAAGGGAGAGATATAGCGAGTTAGAAACATCGATGAGAGAGAGATATCGATCAGCCGCCTCCTGCATGTCCCCTACGGGGGATGTGCCCACAACCAAGATACATGCCCTTGACTGGAATCAAACCTGGGACCTTTTAGTCCGCAGGTCGATGGACTATCCTCTGAGCCAAACCGGTTTCGGCTATGAGGGTCCATTTAATTGGCGGATCAATGTTAGAGACAATATGTGTGACAGTAGAAGCAAAGGTTGGAGCAATAAGTTTTGAGATGGAGAAAGGAGCTACCGGCTAGGAAATGTAGGTAGCTTCTAATAGCTAAAAAGAGCAAGGAAACAGATTCTCCACAGTCTCCAGAAGGAACATAGCTCTGCCAATTAATAGGTTTTAGCCTGTAAAACTCATTATGGACTTTTAGCCTCCAGAACTGCAAGCAATAAATTTGTGTTGCTTTAAGTCACCAACTCTTCGTAACCTGTTATAGCAGCAATTATAAACTAATACAACAATTCATCTTTTGACAACTTTTAGATGGTACCCAATTGGCCTTTTTCTTGTTAACAGCTACATCTTACAATTATTCTTTTTTCTTTCTAAACATCTACATATATACCTGGTACCACACAAAATTATTTTCTGAAGTAAACCCAAAATGTTAGACACAGTCTGACATCTCACATTCTTTTTTATTAGTTTCTACAGTGTGTATTTGCGTTTTAAAATCACAACTGCTTTGGAGGTGGCCACACGATCTGGTAAGACATTATAAAAATCAACATAAATTACCGTATCTCTTTATACTTAGAGATCTTTTGACTTAAAGTCAGACACCACTAAAATCTTTCCCTAAAGAAAAACCCTAAGCCTTCCAGCATTAGCTACAAATACTTTCAAATATTTAAATTTGAAACAACAGCATTTTTAGAAAAAATTTTCCTAGAAAATAAGAATGATTTATTAAGGCCAAGTAATATTACAAAAATACAAAAAAAGGATCCAGTTTTTAATGTAAACATAAATGCAAAAATCCAAAATATAGCAGCACAATGAATCAAGCAACATATAAAAATAGTAAAATTGAGTTTGCTTCAGAAAACACATGTTTGGCTTAAGTTTGAAATAAAATAAATTTCAAAAATATTTATAGACTATAAGAGATTTCTTTAATTATTTCCTCAATACATAGGAAACAATATTGGATAAAATTTTACACAAATCATAATAAAATTTTAAGCCAACTAGATAAATAAGATCAATTTCTTTAGCAGCTACAGTATCTAAACTAAACATTTGTATTTATTGGTAAAATAATAAAAAAAATATGCCTGTATTTATTAATCAGGCTTCCCCAAAAACAAAACTAATACGATATATATGTAGAGAGATAGAGATAATATAAAGGAGCTTATGCTATTGTGGAGGACAAGCTATACCACAATATAGTATCTGCAACTGGAGAAGGCAGAAAGCCAGTGGTATCACTCAGTGAAAGCTGGTGGTATCACCCAGGGGAATTACTAGGATAAGTCTTGAAGTTCAAATGCTGGAAGACCAGGAATTGCTATATCTAAAGGCAGGAGACTGTATGTCCCAATTCAAGAAGAAAGTGAGCTAATTTTCTCCTGCTTCATCTTTTTGTTCTATCCAGGCTTCAAAGGATTGGATGAAGCATGCTTATATTGGTGAGGGTAGATATTTACTTAGTCAACTGAAAGAAATACTCATCCCTTTGCAGAAACACTCCCATAGGTACGCAGAAATAATGTTTTATTTTATCAGTCAAATTGAGGAATAACTCATTATACATCCTCTAAAAATGAAGGGCAACTCAAGAATGATTCATTAAAAAAAAAGAAAAAAGAAAAAAGAATGACTCATCAACACTTCCACTTAACATTATATAAGAAGTTCCTAACAGTACAAAGAAAATGAAATAGGAATGTAAGAAATGGCAAAGAAAAAATAAAAATGTTATGGAGGGTAAGATGACTAAGTACATAGCAACTTAACAGATATACAGATATATAATCAAAATTTATACATAAGTTTAGCAGATGTGCTGATAAAATGCCAAAATTTAAATACTAATTTTATATATTTTTACATATCAGCTAAAAATTAGAAATTAAACATACTATTTATATGTACAATGGATAGCATTAAATACTTAGGAATGTTTATAATATAAGGTATGGCACACATCTAAATACAAAATCACTCAAAATATTATGTAGAGATAACAAACAAAATGAATTATGACAGTTCTTTCCAAGTAGATTTGTAGATTCAGTGGAATCTTCATTTAAAATAATTCATGCAGCTGAAACCGGTGTGTCTCAGTGGATAAAGCATTGGCCTGCAGACTGAGGGGTCCCAGGTTCGATTCTGGTCAAGAGCATGTACCTTGATTGCGGGCACATCCCCAGTAGGGGGCGTGCAGAAGGCAGCTGATTGATGTCTCTCTCTCTCATTGATGTGTCTGACTTTCTATCCCTCTCCCTTCCTCTCTGTAAAAAATCAATATATATATAATTTTTTTTAATAATTCATGCAGCCAAGACTGGGTTGGCTTAGTGGATAGAGCGTCGGCCTGCGGACTGAAAGGTCCCAGGTTCGATTCTGGTCGGGGGCATGTACCTTGCTTGCAGGCACAACTCTAGTAAGGGGCGTGCAGGAGGCGACTGATCGATGTCTTTCTCTCATTGATGTTTCTGATTTTCTATCCCTCTCCCTTCCTCTCTGTAAAAAAATCAATAAAATATATTTAAAAAAGTAATAATTCATGCAGCGTATCTACACTTGTATGTTTATGTAAATTGACAATCTGAATGTAAAATTTATGTGGAAATGCAAATATTCAAGGATAGTAAAGACAATTCTGAAGAAAAATATGGTTGGAGGGCTAACGATGTTTGATATCCAAAGTAATTAGAATGCTACATAGTAAGGGAGGGAATAGTGTGATATAGATTCAAGAACAAGCCAATAGAATAATGAAATAAAACCAAGACCACAATCATTTCCCACATACAGTATACAGCCATCTGACTAATACAGTGTCAGTAGGGTCATGCCATGCAATGTTATAAACTTGATATTTTAACAAATGGGTCTTCAACAATTAAACATACATTTCACAGAAAAGTCGATCTTGACTCTCATTTCATTCCATAATCAAAATAAATTAGATCTGAGTGGACTGTAGGTCTAAAAGTATATGTTAAAACAATATAGCTATGGAAAAATACATTATAAGAATATTGATGTGTTTTTGAATGGCCACAGAAGTCATATTTACAGAAAACATCATTAAACTGAAGTGTTTTTAAGTTAATAACTCTACCAAAACATGAAGAAAGTAAAAAGCAAATCACTGCAGAAATATATCCTATATAATAAAAGGCCAGTGACCATGAATGTAATGAAGAACGACCGCTTGACCAGTCGCTGTGCGGTGCACTGACCACCTCTTGGTTCTTCCCCTGGACTGCAGGTCCAATCGCAGCATGGTGAATGGGGAACAATGGGGAACCGGGATGGGTGGGGTGGGGCAGGACTGGAGCCTGATGTGGGGGCAGGAGATGGCCCTGATCTAGATCTAGAGACCCTATCCACACTCGATTTTGTTCCCTGGGCTTCTAATATATACATATAATTGGACTTATGGCAAAGTAATCATATCAGAATCTGTAGAGTCCTACAGTCTAATAGAAAAAGAGGGACGTTGCAAAACTGAGAATATTTCCAGGCATTTACTCCTAGATATATGTGTATGTATCACAGAAATAACTCATACATATCTGCATCCCAAGATGAGTACATGGATGTTTATAGTGCCATTACTCATTATAGCTCCCAATCAGAAATATTGCAATGTGCATCAATAAATAATATATACACTGAGTGGCCAGATTAATATATATATATATATAAACAACCTGGTCACTCAGTGTATATTAATATGCAATATATATATATATATATATATATATATATGTGTGTGTGTGTATATATATATATATATATTTGTTTATTTATTTGGGGTCCAGCCAGACTGGCCAGGGGAAGGGGACATGGGCAGTTGGCCAGCCTGCTTGCTGGTTGAAGTCTTGGTAGAGAGAACAGTTTGCATGTTAGCCTTTTATTATATAGGATATACACTGAGTGGCCAGATTATTATGCGTTTAGAAATCATAATAATCTAGCCACTCAGTGGATAGGTCCAGTGCAATACTGTACAACACTGAAAAGATTCAGTTACTGCTATATATTATGGCATAGGTAAATCTCATGTACACAACGTTGTGTAGAAGAAGCCTCTTACAGAGATTACATCTTATATCATTTAATTAATTTATATTCATGTATAACTGAGATAATCTTTAGAGATAAAGAGGTTTAGTAGGGGAACCAGTGACCTGAAGAGGGAATGTGCGAGGCATCTAGAATACTAATAATGTTTTAATTTTGGAGCTGGCTACACAAATGCTTTTGCTTTGTAAACATCATTATTGTACATATTAAAATCTTTATGCCCTCCTGTGTGTATTATATTTCAATGAAAATAAATTTATTACAGATAGATACATTCTCAATGTAATACATATACTAAAGAAAAAAATTGATTGGAAAGAAACACAGCCAATTTAGGAACATCCTAAGTCAGGAATTAAAATTTAGCCAAGCCCAGGGAGATTGGGTCTGGGTGTTATTAATCAAGTTTGCTTTTCCTTACTTGGCAGCCAAAATGATTGTCTGTTTCTCTCTCCATGTTCTCCTTTATTGTGCTTGTTTCAATTTATGGATATAAAGCTGTGTACTAGGAATGCCTGGTGGGGGGTGGGGCGGGAGGGGGGTTGGGAGTGGGGGGTATTGGATCACTCACCTAGGCTCCTAGTCATCTTCTCATAGACACCCCCCTTCCCAAAGCATTGTAATGAGTGAACTGATTTTTGTGGTTCTTTTTGTTGTTAATCCTCACCTGAGGATATTTTTCCTTTTTTTTCTTTCTTTCTTTCTTTCTTTCTTTCTTTCTTTCTTTCTTTCTTTCTTTCTTTCTTTCTTCTTTCTTTCTTTCTTTCTTTTTTTTTCTTTTTTTTTTTTTTTTTAGAGGGGGGGGCAGGTTGGAAAGAGACAGAGAAAGAAAGAGAAACATCAAAGTGAGAGAGCGACATCAAACTGGTTGCCTCCCGCATGTGCCCAGGGCCTCGATTTATTCTGCAACCTAGGTATGTGCCCTTGACCAAATAGAACCCAGGACCCTTCAGTTCAAAGGCTAACTCTACCCACTGAGCCAAATCAGCTAGGACTTGTGGTTCTTATTATGAATGCAGTATCTATCAGGAAACTTTGAAGGGAAAAAAATGTTTATTACTTACTGGCCCTGAAATAAACAAAGCACCTGGTGAAGAAGAGGGGGACTTAGCAGGGTCACAGGAGAATGGGGGACAGTGCCTTGGCCTTGTGTTCTGCTTTTATTATGGTCCATGGTTGGGGGGTACAGTTTTGTAGGCCACTTATTATTGATGAACTTAAAACATAAGGGAGAGAATTTAGAGCTTAGAAGAAGGAAAAGAGAGAAAAGTAACCCAAATGGTCAGTTATCAAAATCAATCAGGATCTCTTGAAACAAAGGCGCTTCAATGGCTCTTTATCTTGAAATAGGCATCTTTGAAGCTGATGTCTTTTTGAAGTGAATGCCTTGGCAATCAAAGCTTAAGTCAAACACTTGCATTACAAAAAGAAAAGCCAACTGTCAGGGTTTTCACTATTCCTCTCCAGGATTTTGATACTTTTGCCAACCGGCTTTCTTTGCTTACCCAGGCTGTTTCCACTCCTGTGTAATTTTGGAGCTTGCATGTGACCTGTGACTGGCTCACCGGGTCACTAAGGCTGGATCATATATTAGGTGAGTTTTCATTTTAAGTTCTCACAATCATTTAATTACTTTACTATCAGATTCTAAATTCTAGATTCCCAAGGGAAAGTCTAGCTCAGGTCAGGTGGCTAGGTAGGGCCCAGTCTTAGGTGAGGAAGACTGAGTAGTCTAATAATTAGGGATCCCTTAACCAAGGATGCGAGTTAAGCAGTTTTGGTGTTGTTTTTTCTCTAAAAAACAAATAAACAAAGAAAAACCAACAACATATGGTTGAGAAGATCCATTGAAATACCTGTTGTATTCACCATCTGTGTGGCTGATTGAAATAAAATGGCATCGTGTATTGATTCCAAAAACTTTTTTTCTCAGACACTCGTTTTTGTCTATGTGGATTATATCTATCAATATTTTCCATATAAGAAATCAAAAGTAAGGATTTATAAAAATATTTATTTTAATTCTATAAGATAATAATAATCTGTTTTTCTTATCACCTGTTTTTGAAAAGTAACTATATTTTCAGGAACAAAATATAATATGAAGAGTGATGTTATTTTACATTTTCAGATCTTTTTAATTTCTGACATAATAGAAGGCAACTCATGGATATTTCTCTCTGTACTTTTTTAAAAATATATTTTATTGATTTTTTTGCACAGAGGGAGGGAGAGAGATAGTCAGAAACATGGATGAGAGAGACTTAGACCAGCTGCCTTCTGCACAACCCCAAATGGAGATGTGCCTCTGATCAGAATCAAACCCGGGACTTTTCAGTCTGCAGGCCGACGCTCTATCCAAACCGGTTTCAGCTGTTCTTTCAATCTGTTACATCAGTAATACTTCACTCATGGTCTCTGGAGAAGTCAAGAGGGAATGAAAATGGAAAATGAATCTAACATTTTAGTAGAGTTATACAACTAGTTTTGATCTGTCAGACCCCTTCAAGCACTCCCACAATTCCCTGGACAGGCCCATGATCTGTTGATGTAATGGAGGGAGGGTATTTCAGGGGCCAAGTTGACTTGAGTTCAAATTCTGGATGAATCAACTATAATGTGTGTCTCTGAACCATATTTTTCTCATCACTCAAATGGTCCCGATAATACATCACAAAATTATTGGGAGGTAATTCTCAACATGGCAAGTGAAAGAATAAGAAATTATACAGCACCAGTAAGAACATGAACACTAATAGTTTCTCTTCCATTGAACCTTCACTATACCTCAGGCTTTGTTGTATTTGTTTTCCATGAATTAAATCATAATAGCTCTGTGAGGTAAGTTACGTCTTGACTTCCATTTTATAGCTAGAGAAACTGAGACAAAAACTTTAGTTGCTTAAGGTAATACAGCTAGTCAATAAAAGAATAGGGTATGAACTCAGATATTCAATGCCAGAGCTCTTGTTCTTAGCTATGATATGCTAAATTTTTTTGGCAATTAAGACATAAACAAAAAAAAATTAGTGCATTGTCTTTAATGACATACTTATATAAAACCTAAAAGGTATTCTTATTGTATCTAATTTCATTAAGTTCAATAATGATTCCAATTTTCACTTGTGTTTGGCCTCATGTGGTAGCACATCGCTACAGATTTACTATTCCCCGTTAGGCCTCATGCCAAATGCAGTGTGATTTGCTTGATTATAACTAATCCTTCAGCAGTGTTTAAGATAAGCTGGGCACCATTCTAATTTAATGATCACAACGTTCTAAAGGACATGTTATTTTGTGTACACTTTACAAGTGGAGAATGAATTATTATAACGTCTAAATCTTCTTTATTTACCTATAATATTGTAGAGAGTGGGCAACAGAGACAGAACTGTCATCTGAATCTCTAAGCTTTTTATAACAGCTTACTATTTTATTTGAACTGTTATCATCTCAAAACACCAAAATTACATAGCAGAAACATATAATGTCTGACAATGTGGAGTATCAATTGCAAAGCATCCCTTTCACCAGTTTACTTTCATCGGTTGGTTATTCATAAGTGATATTTGATAATGTTGTTTTTGTTGTGCTATATTTGTATATATTGAACTGCTTTAGTGGTAAAAATTCAGTGAGTGGGAGGAAGCAAGAGAGAGGGAGGGAAGAAGGAGAGAAGGAGGGAGGGAGAGAGGGGAAGAGAGAGAAGAGAGGGGAAAGAAAGAAGAGAAGAGAAGTGAAGAGAAGAGAAGAGAAGAGAAGAGAAGAGAAGAGAAGAGAAGAGAAGAAAAAAGATTGAAAATCCTTACAGAACATTTCTAGGAATAATCATTTTCTTTCCATTGACAATGAAATGGTTCCATAACAGAGGAGGTATGTGTTGGGAGGCCCATAGCTGGTGTATTAAATTAAAAGTGACAGATGCTGAGTGTGGAGGCACAAGCCACCTACACAGGGTGGGCAGGTAACTTCCTCAGCATCCGAGCTTCTGTTTAGGGAAGCAAAACCTCCAGGGTCGTTTTGACTGAAGGTACAGTTTCAATGCACTCACAACCGAGAAATCAAGTCAGATGATTTGTTACTTACAGATCCCAGAATGGGGGGCACCGCCAGCCAGGGTAAGAGCAGTCCAGTCCTCCATCCAGATCACAAGCAAGCAGGAGATGGTGAGCAGGGTAGCAAGCACTAGTTACTGAAAAGGCAGTTGGGCAGACCATTCACTTTTCTTGGGCTAACTGCAAGTGTTTTTTTTTTATTATTTTTTAAATACATATATTTATTGCTTTCAGAGGGGAAAGGAGAGGGATAAAGAGATAGAAACATCCATGATGAGAGAGACTCATTAATTGGCTGCTTCCTGCACATTCCCTACCAGGGATGGAGCCCACGACCTAGACATGTGTGCCCTGACTGGAAATGGAACCATGACCTCCTGGTTCAACCACTGAGCCATACTGGCCGGGTCAGTGGTTATTTCAAAAGGTGCCCTGGGAAAAGCAAAGCAGGAGCTGATGACAAGAATGGCAGAAATCCTGCTGAAACCGGTTTGGCTCAGTGGATAGAGCATTGGCCTGTGAACTGAAAGGTCCCAGGTTTGATTCTAGTCAAGGGCATGTACCTTGGTTGTGGGCACATTCCCAGTAGGAGGAGTGCAGGAGGCAGCTGATCAGTGTTTCTCTCTCATTGATGTTTCTAGCTATCTCTCTCCCTTCCTCTCTGTAAAAAAATCAATTTTATATATATATATATATATATATGGCAGAAATCCTAAACTCAAGTCCTTACATAAATGTCCATCCTGACTCGGTGTGAGCAGGGTGGTCACACTGTAAAATACTTAGGCAGCAACTCAAAATAGCTGCTTCTTTCCTCATCACAAGGTCACCCACACAGATACTATTTTATTAAACACAGAGTTGTTAAGGTCTTCAAAATCACATGAATAGTTTAGCATATTTATATTATTTCCCATATCCCTTTTTTAATTGTATGTATGATTATTGTTTATAAAATTTACGTGCAGCAAAAATTCCTCTTTGCATGGTTTGTTTCTATTTTTATGATTTTAATATTTTCTATAGCAATTCCTATTAGTAAGAAACAAAATGATAGATGCCAAGTTAAAATAGGAACTAGCCTCGAGGGAAAATAAATAGTGGCTATGTTAGGCGGTAGTTAATAACTTTTCCACATTTCTAATGTCTCCTCCCAGGCTTTCACTCTGTTCCATTAAAAGGTCTTAAGTTTACTTCATAGTCTCAACTGCCAAAATCATCAAAGGTTTTAGTGAAAACAATTTTTTTAATAGTCTTTTAAATCAAGGGATAATCTGAAGCAGGCAAGCTTGCTGCGGAAGTTATTTTCACACTTTTTAATAAAAAAGCATGGGCTCCAACTGTAGCAGTAATTTTAACTTTCCATTGACTGTTAGTTGAAACTATATAGAAAAAGATGTGCTATTTGCAGAGTTCTTCATAAAAGTTTAAAAGATCATACATTTCAACATATTCAAGTGACAACTCATGCTTTATTGTACATAAAAATAATCAGACATTGGAATGAAATAAACAATTTATGGGCCATAAACCAAATGAAATAAATTGTATTCCTTAAGCATTTCTAAAGTCAAATGAAATTTAAATAAAGATGGCATGAATAACAGCTCAATATTACATATCATAGTGAGGTAGCTTAATAGTAAACAATAGAATTATTTTAACATTTTAAAAATTAAGGATATATTTTTCAGTAAACCATCAGATCTTCTCTTGTATATTTATAAGTGAAGATTTATTTTTTTGCATTTAGAAGTAAAAACTCAGCTACTATCCATATTTGGCCTTAAAAATGAACATTAAAACCCTTATTTTTCAGATTCCAATTTATGACTTTTAGAAACTCTACTTAATGTTCAAAATTTAATATTTATATAATATATGCATTGAATATATATAATACAATTACTTTAAAGGAACTATATACAAATTTGAAAAAAAAACAAAATTAATGATTCCAAACAATAATTCAAATAAAATGGCAACATAGAAATGTTAAACTATGCCTCTTGTTAGAGGTATTAAAATATTTTTGTGATTTTGAAAGAAGAAACAAATAACTTTCAAAATATAATGGACAAAACAATTATGACTTTATAAATCATTAGAAATATCAGGGCAAAATTCATGCTTAAAAATCCAAATAAATCATATATATCTAAAGAGAAAACAATTTAAGGACATTTTGGACATAATAAATGACTGGTACTCTTTTTGTGGGGTACAAAAAGTCCATGGCATGGTTTTAGACTATAAATTGCTTAGGACAATGCCCAACAATTGTGATTCTATAAGTCTATGTTGGGGCTCTAGAATCTGCATCTCGGGCCATCTGAAGCATTTAGTAAGCAGGATATGTTTGCAGGTTATTTGTTTGGGTTAAACTACCTTGTAAAGCAAAAACATACATTTCTTTTATGGGATTAAATGTAATCAGTAGCCTGTTACTCCCATGATCGATTTGAAAACACTCTAGGCATATACTAGTAAATATGATTATAATTTTATAAAGATAAAATGCACCCAGTGATATCTTATAACTGATAAAATACATCTGAATTTCACATTTCTTCTTTCTTTTATTAGGGAAGGTTAATATACAGAAAAATCAACTCCTGATCTTGCATTTGTGTCTTCCTCGGGCAGTAGTTGGCAAACTGTGGCTCGTGCACCATATGCGGCTCTTTGGCCTCTTGAGTGTGGCTCTTCCACCTAATACCATGGCCTGGGAGAGTCTATTTTGAAGAAGTGGCGTTAGGAGTAGTTTAAGTTTAAAAAATTTGGCTCTTAAAATAAATTTCAATCGTTATACTGTTGATATTTGGCTCTGTTGACTAATGATATTTGGCTCTGTTGACTAATGAGTTTGCCGACCTCTGTCCTAGCGCATTACTTCTAAGATGGTAGAGATCACATATTCACAGAAAAAAAAAGTTGCTTTTTTCCAAGCTTTGATACCTTCACTCATATCGCAATGAATATACATTAAAGCTATGCAGTCACAGTATTAATACCTCAGAGAGTTTAGATACAAACTATTTTGAAACCAAAGTGAAACAGTGAAAAGAATTGTTGTTTTATATTTTTAATTTTTACTTCCACCATTTATAGCTATAATTCAATCTATTATTCCTAATTCACAAAGTACTCAAAATATTTATAATTTTAAAAAATGTATATAAATTTATCTTACACAATTTATTTTATTTAATTATCCTAGGAAAAACTTTAAAAATATGTATATCTTTATTTATTTCAGATAGGAAGGGAAAGGGAGAGAAATAGAAACAATGATGAGAGAGAATTGTTGGTGGGCTGCCTTCTGCACAATTGATGATCAAGCCCGCCACCTGAGCATGTGCCCCGACTAAGAATTGAACTGTGACCTCTTGGTTCATAGGTTGACACTCAACCACTGAACCACTGTGGCTGGGCCTCTGAAAAACATTTTGATGTAACTTTTGAGATAATACATTCAGAAGAGAGTTGGTTTTTTACATCACGCATATAATTTTTTATAATAAACATCTATGTATTACTAAATGTACATCGATACTAATGGTTTATACTGTTAAATATAACAAATTAAATTGGGTGCATTTAAAGATCAATTTGCTCTATTAAAAGATTCATTAACAGGCAGCATCTCAACTAGCAAAAAAGAAAATTGCTCTGGCCTGGCTGGCGTGTCTCAGTGGTTGAGACCTGACCTATGAACCAGGAGGTCATGATTTTATTCCAGATTCCCAGTTAGGATACATGCCAGGGTTGCAGGATAGATCCCTATTAGGGGGCATTCAGAAGGCAGCTGATCAATGATTCATGATTCTCTCTAATCAGTGGTCTCTCTCAAAAAGAAGAGGTATACTTGGTGGATTATCTCTCTAGTGCTCACCAGATAATTTCCAGGTTGATTGGTTAAAGGTTACATTCTGGGAAGCTGAAGCTACAGTAGGTTAAGTATTAAATCTTGGCTTGCTTACCTGAGGTTCGGCATAAGTGACTTCATTTCGTGACTGTTGTCTCTTTTTAATAATCATGATTCTCAGCTTATTGGAGAGATGTGATAAAAATGTAAGACATAGTGCCACTCTCAAGTAGCACTCTAAATTCTCTCAGCTTTACAAATTTTGTTGACTCTGTTTTATCCATAGGTCACGAAGTTTTGTTGTTGCTGTTTTAATCCCTGTGATATTCAAAGATCATGGTTTCGGATTCATGTTTAAGTCGATCATTCTCTTCTTTCTTTTTCTGACATTTAAATCTTAGGGAGAACATTTGATTAGTGGTAACAGGCTGCAAACACACATTTAAAGCTTTGGAGAGAATACAATTCATCTAAAGCTCATGATAATTAGAAACAGCATAATTCCTAATGTTTGGAATGCACTCTGAAGCAATGGTCCCCAAAACCCAGAACAATCAAAGTCAAATAAGTCAAAGAACTCCTCTCTACCCCCGCCCTCTCCCCTGAAGGAGTCTCCTTTAAGCTAAATGGTTTGTTCAGTGATCTTATTATGTAACTGATTCCAAAGTCTCCAGAAGTGTTAACCCAACTGCAGCAGGTGGTGTTGCCCACAGCATGGCCACCTCCTTGCTAAGCTAAAAGATGCTCAAGGCTCCCCTACTATCAAGGACAACTTTGGCCAGAATCTAAGGATCTTTGTTGAACAGTAATTGTATTAGCAATGATTCTTCAATATTTTCTAGAGTTCAGGAAGGAGTTCTGATCATAGATTTATTTACATTTACTTCTAACCTCAAAAGTATAGCCTGGACAAGGGAAGCAAATCCTAAATCATAAATGCCTCCTGGTGGGTCATTCTAATACAGTGGTACCTCGAGATACGAGTTTAATTCGTTCTGTAACCTTGAGGCGTGGGAAACTATGAGATGCTCGAGTCGCGGTAAACTGGTGGGTCGTGTGCAGCCGGTCGATATGCGCGCTTACTCCTCTCTCAAATGTTGCTCTTATTTCAAAGCAAAAATCGCTCGCTCAGTGGCTCGTATCTCAAAAATCTCATATGTTAGGGCACTTGTATCTCAAGGTACCACTGTATAGTGATGTAAACCTATGGGTTTTGACTAATTAGGGATCTCACTTCATTTTTTGGAAATTTAGGGACACAGTTGGATAACCTAAGAGGCATTGCCCCACTAAGCTCCAACTAGCTAGACATTCATAAGTCCAAGGAAACTTTACCCCAGACAGAGCAAAACACTGTGAAGCACAAAGCGTTCTGCTAAGGAACTACTGTTAATGGATTTGTTTTTAGGGTTTGCAATGTTTACCGTTCAAGCTGAAGGTCAGTCAGGTTTTTAGGTCATAGATGAAGAAAATCTGCTAGCCTGAAATGAAGAGTTGTTCTAAATACCCTGTAAAGATGTGATATTTCTTGGTGAGTCTGGGCAGATCTATTTTAGATAATCATGAGGATGTGGGGGGGCAAGTGTTCTAAGATTTGCAGAGGGGTTTCTGTGTAATTGGCTACATACAGTTTTAATCAGAGAAGGGTAAAAACCAGACACAGGATGTTCCAGTCATAAAAGTGAAACTCTATAAATGACTTCTAAGGAGGTTAATGATAGTTTGTGGTGACATTGGAAATAGAAGAGAAATTGGTCACAAGGAGGACCAGGGTGTCTTTAGCATCATGGATGGATCAGAATCTTTGATGGCCAAATTCAGCAGACTGAAAGTGTCTGAAAGTGTTATCTCTCCAGGGTCATCCAAAGTAAAAGAAAGAAGGAGAAGAAGAAAGGGTTTTGTGTTTAGTGCCTTGGGTAAGAGCAGTGTACCCTGATACCAGCTGCTTTTCTTCCCCTCAATTTCATTTGTCAGGCGCAGCCTTCTTTAGCTGTGAGATGGGTCTCCAAGGCTCAATGCCTTTTATTTTCCAGCAGAGTCAGCAGTCAAGAGCATTTCGTAAGGCTCTTTCCAATAGGGCTCAAGAGCTGTTTTTCCCTGATGACGTTTCCAGAATACCAATACCCAGTCACCAGGTACTAAATGGTGACCAACGGGATTTTATAAATTTGGACCTTAGGAGAGCATCTTTAACTTCTTGATGATAGACTTTAGCACAAGACTTTAAACTTACAGTAGCTGGTAATATGAGCATGAGTCAATAAGTGATCCATAATAAGTTGTATAGCATCACACATTTACATACCAGTTCTCTCTCATGTGGAATTAGTTTATATTTCCTAAGGAAACACTGTAAATAATCACTACGGCCAGGGGTGACACTTTAGGCTAAGGGAGTCCAGTAGTTTCAGCATATTAAATTTTAAATTTGAGGATCCCATTAGTGTTTTCAAACTTGCCTGTTAATTGAGGATGAGAGTGACTGTGATTATTCCAAAATATTTGCATGGCTTATGTGATTTTCCTAGTGAAGTGAGTACCTCGATCACTGGAAATAATAGAAAGTACACCTCAAGTGAAGATTAGCTTTGTGGCAGGGAAGGCTGGAAGTCTTCAGCCCATCCGGAAACATACATTCAACAAGAACATATTGATAGCCAAAAACCATTTGGTTCAGTGGATAGAGTGTTGGCCTGTAGACTGAAGGGTCCTGGGTTCGATTCCAGTCAAGGGCATGTACCTTGGTTGCGGGCACATACCCAGTGGGGGAGTATGCAGAAGGCAGCTGATGGATGTTTCTCTCTTATCAATGTTTCTAGCTCTCTATCTCTCTCCCTTCCTCCCTGTAAAAAAATCAATTATATATATATAAAGAACATATTGATAAGCCATACTAAATATCAACTGAATGAAGTCCAGCTGTAGATGTTCAATGGGAGTAGGTTTGTTGCCTTTGGAACCAAGAAAAAAATTTTTCCCCAGGATTATGGACCTGACAGGACAGATATTGATGCTAAAACAATTTGGTGATTTTATAGAAGACTCCTTATACCCCACCAATGTCATATGTTAAGTCATCTTAAATGTGCCATGATGGATGAAGCTATGCAAAACCTGAAAATTGGAGTTTGCCAGGGAGCTTCAAAGAGCCAAGTGGTCATCTTAGGAGTCCCATAGTCTTGACTCTGTTTATTTTACAACCATTGTTTTCCCATCTTCATGTATCTGATTCAGTAGCAGCCTGTTGACATGTTACCAGTACTTCATGAGGGCAAAGTGTGGTAACAGGAGGGTCATTTTTATTTCTATTTTTTGTAGTAGCAGAATGTGCCATAGGCTGTTCAGATTCTGTAGCTGCTGCCTTTGCACTAAAACCAGCTTGCAGATTTTTCTGAAACTCAGGTTCAGTCTTTTTAGTGTGCTCCTCAATTTTGGTGACAATGATTTCAGAAGAGAAGAGAATAGTAGTAAAAAGGTCATTTACTTGTCCATTTTGTTGTTAATTCTTACTTGAGGATATTTTTCCATTGATTTTTAGAGAAAGTTGAAGAGAGGGGTAGAGACACACAGAGAGTAACATTGATGTGATAGAGACACATCGATTGGTTGCCTCCCACACCTGCCCTGACCAGGAGTAGGGTTCAGCCTGCAACTGAGGTACATGCCTCTGACAAGAATCAAACCCCATACCCGCAGTCCATGGGTTGACACCCTATCCACTGAGCCAAATCTACTAGGGTTAGTTGGGATCCCAGTGGGCATAAGAAAACAACTCTGTTTCCCTAATATCCCCAAATCATGGGTGACCCCAAAGGCATATCAGCTATCAACATAAATATTAACAATCTTCACTTTTGATAACTGGCATGCTCTGGCAAGGACACTGACCTCTGCTCATTAGGCCTACTTAGCTTGTGGGAGATTTCATCTCTTAAGTAGTGCATACTTGATGGCAATAGCATATAGGCAGCTTAAAATTTTTCCATCTCTTTTACAACATGATCCATCAACACACAAAATAAGACCAGGAATAGTTAAAAGGGATATCTCATAAATCAGGACGCAGTGTCATGAAGTGGGATATTACTACCTCTTAAGACATTATTACCAACCCCTTCTTCAACTTTGGGTAATAGCAGGATTGAGAATGTCACAATCACATTTGAGATGCAGATTAGGTGGTGGGACTAGAAGGATCTCATAGGAGATTAGTCTGCTTATAGATAACTATTCAGTGTTGAGAAGATGTGGACAGCATGTGGAGTTTTGTAAATAAATACCATTGTCTAAGATTAAACCCAATGAAGCTTCTGCTAACTTTGCTGCTGCTGCTGCAGCAGCTATAGACTTAAGGCAGTGGGGATAGACACGGAAAACCAAATCAAGTTGTACGCCATAATAGGCAATAGACCTATGTTTATTGCAGTTTTCTTGCATGAGCATTTCCAGAGCTTTGTTTATCACTTTCATGTACAAATAAGGTGAAATAATTGTATAGCTAGGTAGTACTAGGGCAGACAGCTCTTGTTTTAGTCTTAGAAAGGCCTGCTTATGTTTATCTTCCCAAGGAAAGCGTTCAGGGACTGAAATTTTAGTAAGTTCTTAGAATGGGGAAGTCAGTAAAGACAAATTAGGATACCACATCCTGCAAAAGCCAGCAAGGCCTAGTAATTTACAAATTTGCATTTAGTGTGGTTTTAGGACATTCTTGGATTAATTCTTTTTAGAGATAGTTGGTTTTCTTTAATGCTTAGATTATTACCTATGTAATGAACAATGTTTAGGTATAATTGTAATTTCTCCTTAATGACTTTATGTCTGTTTTTTTAATCAAATTGTTGTAATAGATGGAATAATATGTAATAATAATAAATGGAATCCTTTATGTACATTTTATCTAATTGTTATGACAAATATATGGAATTATTTATGGATGCTTCTTTGGTAACTGAGCATAGCAAGATTTCCTGGGGAACCGGAGCATGCCTAAATCTTGATGGAGCACCTGGAAGAAATAAGAAAGGGACTCAATGACCCTTTGGGGTATAACTGTTCTGGTGTGTGTGTGTATGTGTGTATGTGTGTGTGTGCAATTGATTAGTTGATTATTTCAAATGCAGCCAAATAGTTTTTGGCTGTTAAGGTCCACATCAATGCTTAAGGTCTAAGGCAGTAAACTATTTTGAGTGAGGTGGAATTTGTGACAAAGGGTGTGGTTTGCACATGCAGACCCTATGGAAAAGCTCCAGGACTGAACATCTGCTTCTGTAAGCAGAGGATAGGGAAAGACCGAACAAAGAGGCTGGCCACTCAAGTCTCATAATTAATAGAGTTTTTCAAAGAACAATTACATACAAGGCATGTTTTGGGCAGCTGCTAGCTGAAATTGACTCCTGTGCCACTTGGCAGGTGCTAAACAATTATATAAAGCTAAGGAACAGTCACAGGAACTAGCATTGAATGCTACCAAGTACAGGAATTACATTCTTGTCTAGGTAGGACATCAGGACAACAGCCTATCTCAGCAACCTGTACAAAGCCAGGCAAGGGTTCTCATTAATGTCAGAATGAACATGAATTATGATAATTAGGATCAGAGAGTTTCTGCAGCAGGCATGAGGCACGAGGGGCATGAAAACAACCTCTGTTCTAGCCTGGGTCCAGCTTACAGGGCAGAGTGCTTTCACTCATAAAATAGTCTGTCCTCCAAAGATGTTCGCGTTTGCAATAGTAGGTAAAGAAGGAATAACTGTCTTGTTAATAGCTCTCAAGTCCTGTACAAATCATCATCTCTATGTGTTAGGTCTCTGGAATGGCAAAATACGCAGATGCAAGGAATGATCAACTCTAGGCAATTAGGTCTTCTACTGTGAGTGTAATGCCCAGGATGGCCTCAGGCTTGAATGGATATTGAGCCAATTTGGGAAGGGGTTTAATCATGTCCATTTGAGTTTTTATACACTCTGCACTTTTTATTCTCCCAACGGACAGTATGAGAAGTAATGCATAGAATTTAGGCAGCTTTGTTAGAGTCGGGGGCCTTTCGGGAAATTCTTTCTCTTCTGTAGCAAGGACATATTGTAAAGAACATAAAAGATCCGGCTCAGGTTGGTCAGGAAATTTTAAGGTAAAGTTTCCATTGGAGACAAAATGTATTAGGCCTTTCAATTTAGAAAGAAGATCCCTACCTAATGGATTGTCTGGGAATGTATAATGTGGCAACAAGGAGTATTTTTCAATAAAAGGTCTGAAAGTTATTTGTAATGGTTGAGAAAGAAATTCTTAAACTGTATTATATATTCTCACTATGGAAACATTTTTTTTTTTTTTTACTTTTCACTTTGAGGGTTTGTTGTCCTATGAGCCTGGAGTTTAAAGTGGAAAGTGTAGCCATGGTATCTACCAGAATTCAGCAGTTTTGCATTAATTTTAGTCTTATTTTCCCCTGGGCTGTTTAAGGGTATTGCTAGTAGCAGTTTATCAGGAAGTCCCTAAGAGTCCTGTCAGTTTATGGAAGGGGCATGTGGGAGCTCCCCTTTGGAGATTTGTAGAATTTTCATAGGATCTTTGAGGACAATTTTTTCTCAAGTGGCCCAGTTGATTACAAATGAGACATTGCTTGGCCCAACCTTTTGATGATGGGCCCCTAACAGGGTGATATATGCGAGACCCAGATGTTATTCTTGGTCTCTGGCCTGGGAGTTATTGTAACCCTAAGGCCAATATTTTGTCATATCTTTGTGATCTTGTTCCAAAGTTCTTTCTTTTTTTTAATTAATTTTTATACATATCTCCCCATTGCCCCCCCTCCCTCCCAACCCCCCAGTGTCTATGTTCATTGGTTTTGCTTATATGCATGCATACAAGTCCTTTGATTGATCTCTTATCTACCTCACCTAACTTTAATCTTCCTGCTATAATTTCACAGTCTGTTAGAAGCTTTACTGTCTCTGTATCTATCCTTTTGTTGATCAGTTTATAATGTTCTTTATTATCCCCCAATGAGTGCGATCATGTTGATGCTTCTCCTTCATTGACTGGCTTATTTCACTTAGCATAAGGCTCTCCAGTTCCAACCAGGTTGCTGCAAATGGTAATAATTCCTTCTTTTTTTAATGGAAGCATAGAATTCCATTGTGTAGATGTACCACGGTTTTCTGATCCATTCATCTGCTGACGGGCACCTAGGCTGTTCCAAAGTTCTTTCAAAGTGCTCAGCCATGCTCATGAGTTCAGTCAAATCGGTGTCAATCCATCCTGTTTTCTTTTGTGGGTTTTTTTTCCCCTTTTATTAATCCACTAGTCTTAGGAGATAATCTATTTATAAATTGAGCAGCTAGAGCAGGTTGGGTGATGTAATTTATCATGTGGACTCTAGAATGCCATAGGAAGAGTGCTTCCAAATGAGCTTTAAAGAGGCCACAAATTCATCTACCTTTTTGTTTACATGTTTTAATAATATACCAATCATTGTATTATTATATGTGGCTTGTGGGAGTGGGCTTCTTGTGTTATCTGAAGAAAAGGAATTTTCTGAGATTTACATGGTAGGATGGGACATTGTAGAAAGCTTTATTGATGTGGAATCAAATCCCTGAGTTTACAAGGTCCCATTTCTCTCATTCCCACTATACAAAAAGTCCATTTTGCTTTCAGGGGAGCTAAAATCAAAACCAGTGTTGAAAGTTTCTCTTCCACATGCGGGCAGTCTAATCTAGCATCAAACTAGTTGTGTTCCCAGCTGCAATCCATTAGTCCATTGTGGGTGGGGTCCATATGAAGACATGGCCATGAGAGAATACATGTTGGGTGAATGCAAGGAAGCAGGAGCAAAACCAAATAAACCAGAGAGCATAAAGCCAGCTGAGGATAGAGAGAGAGGGGGGAGGGTAGGGAGGGAGGAGAGAGAGAGAGAGAGAAAGAGAGAGAGATAAAGAGAGATAATTCTTTCCTTTGGGGGATTATGTATTCTCAAATTGTCATGGACTTGCAGAGACCCTGCCTACTCTGGCCAATGATCTCTGTTCCCAGGTTTGACTGAAGGAGAGTATCTACCCTATGTAACTCCAACTTCCCTGGACCCCTTCCCACAATGTTTGCATAGACTGGGTGGTGGTTTCCTGAGGATTGTGAAATTGCCCAAATGTCCATAATGATAATGCAGATCAGAGATCTGGAATATTATACTATAGACTAGAGGCCCTGTGCAGGAAATCTGTGCATGGGAAGAGGGGGGCGTTGTCCCTCAGTCCAGCCTGCACCCTTTCCAATCTGGAACCCCTGGAGGGATGTCCACACTCAAGGACTGGTGGCTCTGAACTGCTCACTTGCCTCTGCCTCGTTGCTCCTAACCACTCCTGCCTGCTAACCTGATCACCCCCTAACCACTCCCCTGCCAGTCTGGTCATCCCTAACTGTTCTCCCCTGCAGGCCTGGTCCCTCCCCCCACTGCCCTCTTCTGCTGGGCTGGTCTCCCACACCAACTGCCCTCCCCAATATCACCCCCTAACCACTCCCCTGCAGGCCTAGGTTTCCCCCAGCTGTCCTCCTCTGCAGACCTGGCCCCTTCCAAACTGCTCTCCACTACAGGCCTGCCCCCCCAACTGCCCTCCCCTGCAGGCCTGGTCTCCTACAACTGCCCTCCCCTGCTGGCCTGGTTACTCCTAACTGCCCTCCTCTGCTGACATTGTCACCTCTAACTGCCCACAACTGTCCTCTCCTGCAGACCTTTCTGTGTCGGCCATCTTGTGTCCACATGGGGGCAGGATCTTGTGTCTTATAGCAATGGTCAATTTGCATATTACTCTGTTATTAGATAAGATTACTTTCTTCTATTTCTTTCCTCTTCTATTGGACTTCCCCAGATTCTACCAATATATGCACAAGCTGATAAATATCTGGAAGCCCAGAGTTATAGGAATTGATAAAGATTCTGAACTCTTCAAAAATCTTTTGAGGATCTAACTCTGGGTTTAAAAAAATATTTCATTACTAGAAGCATGGTGCACAAAATTTATGCACTGGTGGGGGAGGGTGTAGGGTTGTCCCTCAGCCCAGCCTGCTTCCTCTCCAATCTCGGACCCCCTTGGGAGATGTCTGACTGCTGGCAGCCGGACATCCCTCTCACAATCCAGGACTGCTGTCTCCCAATTCTCACCTGCCTGCCTGCCTAATTGCCCCTAACTGCTTCTGCCAGCCAGCCTAATCACCCCCTAACCATTCCCCTGCCAGCCTGATCAATGCCTAACTGCTCCCCTGCCAGCTGGATTTCCCCCAACTGCCCTCCCCTGCAGGCCCGGTCACCCCCACCTGCTCTTCCCTGCAGACCTAGTCCCCCCACCCAACTTCTCTCAACTGCAGGCCTATCCCCCCATCAAGTGCCCTCCCCTGCTGGCCTGGTTACCCCTAAATCTTGTGGCTGCCATTTGTGACCACATGGAGGCAACATCTTGTGACCACATGGGGGGGGCATCTTTTGTAAGGGTGTGACAGTCAATTTGTGTATTACCTCTTTATTATATAAGATGACCCTTGTTTCACTCTTTGGCCAAGGAATGGAAGATATCTGAAGTGGATCACCTGTAACCATAAATAGTTTTATTTTAAAAGGTAACTATTAATAGTCATTTTAGAGTAGAAAGATTGTTTATACAAAAAAATTAGTAGAATATGCAAGTAGTCCTATAAAGAAGGATAGAGAGGAATGGGAAGAGTCATGTCAGTTTTATTGTCTTTTCAGTACCTCTTGTGTGTTTAATTTTTCATTAGCCTTCTGTAATGAATCTTTTAATGAAGTCATTTTGGAATCTTTGAAGACTTTTAGAAGTGTCTGCATACCAATTAAAATAGGGATCCTTTTCTGTTTGTTTAATTATGGAACCCTTACTTTCAGGAGTACTTCTTAAATGATCTTACCTCATTGGAGTGTTCCCAACAATGGTCATTGTAATTTTGTTATTTATAGTAGAATATGGTCATTTTTTAGATATTTAAACTTTGAAGACCTTAGGTTTTAGATATAAAATAAGCAGGTGTGCTGGAAAGTGGTGCACTTAACTCTTTAGAACTTAAGCATTCCTTAGCTAAGGGAAAGCCAATCAGATCAGGAGCTCAGTGCAGAGAAGAAGGAGCTCAGAACAGATAAAATCTTATGCAAATCTCTCAGAAATGGTGAGAAAGACAGTGAACTCAAAAAAAGGTCACTGATACTATGCCTGTGTTTCTCATTGTCCTCAAAGCCCTCAGAAATCCCCTTTGGTTTTGTAGCTGCCAACAAATCTGTTTAAAAACAAAAACTTAATGGCATAGATTTAAAGGTCAAATTGGCTCTATTCATTGATTCATGAATTGGGCAGCACCCCATCTAGCAAAGAAAAAGGGAATCTGCTGAGGTATAGAAAAGGAAAAGTCTTTAAAGGACAAAAGGGTTGTGGGGGAGGGGGACAGAAAAATAGGAAATTATTAGCAAAGAATGTAGAGGGACTAAAAATATTAATAATTCTCTAAATTCTACTGGCTGGGCTAGTAACCAAATGAACAGAGACAGATTAATAGGGAAAAATAGAAGTTTAATATATGTGCATGAGGAAAAATAAATCCATGGAAACTCCAAAGAAGTAAGGCAACATTAGGTACATAAGACATTTTTGAACAACGTTTAAGATGGGGGAGGATCAGATATTAGCTTTCAGAAGTGAGAATGGGCAATTTACAGGTAGTTGAGGAAGAGCAGATCACACATGGCGGGCAAATCCACGCTGGATGACTCAGAAACAGTGGGACATGGGATATCTAGCTAACAGGCACCTGCCTGATGCCCCCTTGCTTACCATACTTACTTCAAATTAGGATAAGGCAGCCCCCTAAGATCTCCTTTCTCAAGCAAGTTTCTCTGTCTGAATCTCTTGGGCAGGACAGGGGAGGAAGGAGGGGGAGGGGGCAAAGGTTCCAAGTCCTTTATTTATTAATAAACAGCTTGAAATCAATATCTCAAAAAGCCACTTCAGGGTGGCAGAATTTTGATCTCTTCAAATGTATTGTTTTAGGGAAGGTTGCCCTCCTAAAGGTATTGACAGAGACCTATCGAGCAGATTATTTCCCTAGCACTAACCAGGTAATTCCATGTTCGCTGGTTAAAGGTTGCATTCCTGGAAAGCTAAAAACTGCAATCAGTTACATGTTAAATATTGGTTTGCTGAGATGGTGCTTGGTACAAGTGACTTCATTTTGGAACAGTTGTTTCTTTTAAAAAAGTACAATAGAGGATGGAAAATAATAGGTTATTCCTATACTTAGAATATTTTGAAGGTGAAGTAATGAACATAGATTCAAAAGAACAGCAAAAAATGAAACTCCCGAGCATTTCTTTTGAGTGTGCAATTATCTTCTCAGAGGCGAGTAAAATCATACTGTAATTTTACTTTACAAATAATGTCAAGGGCACATATGCCCTATGAACAGAAGCACTTATGGGAGTAGATCAAACATGGATAATCACATCAATGATGTCATTAAGAATGTTTATATTCACATTGTTTACAGTGAATATGGAGTTAGACCTTGATGCTGGATTTCAGCTAAGAAAGAATTCAGAACCAAGGACTCTACTGCAAGAGAAAGTGTATTCAGCAGGCAAAGAGAAAGTGTTACTGTCATAGCTAGCTGGCTACAATTAATAACAGAAAAGGAACAGAGGGGAGGCCAGACATTATAAGCATGGTACCTGGGCAGCTTCACTAGGAAACTGCAGTTTCACCCTCCCTAGGGAACCACATTTTCCTGCAAATCACTGGGTAAAGGGTCCACCCAAGGGGAATATGGATGCATGTTCAGTGCAGTTGGGGTTGATGTAGGAGAGATGTTTGCCTCTCAGTCCAGTCTAGAGAACCATAGACTGGTGAGAGGGGTGGAATCACTGCAAGTACAAAAAAATCCCAAAGGATTCATTGGATAAACTCCTGGTTAATATCCCTAAAGAATTCTTCTCTCATTCTTCTTGTTTTGCTCCTGCTTCCTTGCATCTCCTTTCTCTGTGATCCATGGTAGCCAATCATGTAGCCCTAGAAGCCACATGGCCCATGAACGTAAGGACCCCAAACACAAAGAACTGCAGCTGGAAACAAAAGTTAAGCTAGCCAGATGCAGGATTGGGCTGTGCTTTCCTATGAAGCAAAGACTCGGGACAGTGGCTTTAATTTGAACTGTGCTGATGACAAAATAGGACTTTTTTCCATAGCAGAATGAAGGGAAACTCCATTAATTTTACATCACCAATAAAGCTTCCCATGATACTTCATCCTCCTGTGCAGACCTCAGGACATTCTTGGCCCCATGGCACTCTAAGAGCTCTTCATCTACCAGGAACATATGGGGACACAGAAGGGACCCCACCCGTAAAAAAATACACTAAAATGAAAGAATTAAGTGGGCAGCTCAAAAAGCTGATCCAAAGTGTTGGCAAAGGCTACTGTTAATTGAGTGGGGCTAACTACTTCCTTCTTTGAGCTCCCAGGGTCTATCCAGTCCTCTCCTGTCCTTGTATGGGAGTCATATGAGGCTTCTCTCCAGCCCCTTCTTTCATCTCTGAGGGTCTAAACTGCATGGTTAATGACATGCCAGTGGAGGAAAGGTCAGGGTATAAACCATATTGCCCTAGGGCGAGGTCCTAGCCTTTCTGTCTTGGTGACATTTGTACCATGCCTGTCATGACTGTTTGCATGTGACTGTATAGTTGCCAAATCTATTGACATTAGAATATGGTTTTTCATAATTCAGATATTCACAATGTACCAGAGGATTGGATGGGTGGAATTTCTCCACTGCTAGTGGAAGTGGGCTCCTTGTGATGTTTTCAGTAAAGGAATTGTCTAAGACTTGCATGGGAAAATGAATAGTTTTTATTTCTGTGGAATTATATTGCTTGGTTTTCAAAGCCCTATGTTCCATAATCCAGTCCTGGCAAATGTGCAGCAGGGGATTCAGTAGAGCTAAAAGCAGGGCCAGTGTACAGAGTTTCCATTTCATGGTGGAGCTGGGTCTAATGTAGCATCAGGAGAAAGTCCATTGTGTGGAATCCCACATGACTGTGAGCAACAAGGGTGAATGGAAGGGGAGCAATGAGGGTGAATTCAGGGGAGCACCACCCTCTGCAAAAGGAGTCCCGAGAGAGCAAGAGGGCCCAAGAGCCAAGTGAGAGAACTGCCAGAGCTGACCAACAGACCCTGAGTGACAAAAGAATGATTACTATGACACATTTGCTGTGAAAGAGAGGACTAAGGGACTGCCTGGCTAGAGGAACCAGACAGCCTTGATTGCCTGCCTTGTTAGGCTTTTATTGTAACAACAGTTTGAGATAAAGTTTATATTTCAGATATAATCAATAGGGTAAGTAATCTTGGGAGGACACATTTGTTTGCAGTGTCCTTTAAGCAAGTACACCCAAAGATAAAGCCTAAGGATTCCAGTAAACACCCAAGGTCTGCTGGTGCACAGACTTGTTTGGAAAGGTCAAGAATAATTAGAGGGACCATCTTCAGTACTCCCCTAAATTGGAATTCAGATAAACAGGGAAGGCTGCCTTCAGTAGATAACACTTTCCTTTTCTTGGAATGTGCTCCTTACAAACTTTCTACCCAAGTCTCCTGTGCTCCCTAACAGAGAATTTTCTTTGTTTAGAGATTAAATAACTCAGATTTCATTACCTTGCGGTAGCCATGCCTATTCTGACCACTGACTCCCTTCTAGTTGTGCCTGACAGATAAGCATCTTCCCATATCACCCAGACCTTACTGGGCATGCATCTATTGTTCAGAGACTTCCCCCAGAGATCTGCAGGGAACAGACTTGGAGAATGTTAACTGCACCTTCCTAGCAAAGCTATATAAACTCCATGCATGTACTATTTAGTCTCTGCTTTATTCCTTTCCTGTTAAATAATAACCAAGTTATTTTAACAGTATCATTACATGTGGAGTTTAGGTCCAAAAATATCAAAAAAGTAGTTCCCTTTATCTACTTACCAGGTATATTCCACTGTGGTGATCATAGGATACATAAGGAGCATTTACAGACTTTGAATAAACTTATCAATGAGGGATACAACAGAATAATAAAGGTATTTCAAACTGCTCTTGAAGATCTGGGTGTTTATCAGTATTTAAATGAGTGTTAAATTAAAATAAGGTTATTTGGAGCTCTAACTGATCAATATCCTTCAGGACAATAAAGCCATAACCCTTGGTGTTATATTTCCTAATAGACAGCCATTTACAATTAACCTGCCAAAAATTTACAAGTAATCAAGTAACTTTACAGAGTATTGATCTTTAACCAATAGTAGATAACACATAAGGCAATGGAATATTCTTCTAGATACTTACATAATCTTTGAGCTGCATTAAAATATAGCATTAAAAAGCCCATTATATTTCCATTGTCCTTTTCCTGTTTCAGTTATTATTTTTTAACAATATTTCTCTGGCCTCTTCTTTTATACACCTCCTTCCTCTATTATTACTGTTTAGTTTGTGTCACCATTTTATAAATTCTTTCCCCTCTTCTTTTGACAGAATAACACTTCCCCAGAGAGAAGGAAGTAATTAACTGTGTGAATTTAAAAAGGGCTCCCTGCAGGGCTATAGGCATCATGCTAAGTAAGAGTAAATATAAATTGTTTGAGATGTCAACAACTGAAACACACTCAGTCAATCTGAATTTAGTGGTAAGATTATCACTAGATGGGTCACTAAATGTGAAATATTCCTTTTGAGAATTAATGGTATCTTTATTTGGAAAGTTCTGACATTCTTAGTGTTTCTCTGTGAGCAAACAATTGCTTCAAACAGATTTTTCATTCTAATTTTAGACACTTTGGATATTGCATTAAAAATTTCTTCATGTTTTGAACAGCTATAATTAAATGTTATTTAATATGCCCTTCAAAATGAGACACTTCAATAATTTACTGTACTACATGGCACAGTGCTTAAGTCCAGAGCAATGATTATACCAAATTGATCTCTTGACATTTTTCATAGCACTTCATTTTCAAAATAGTTGATCTTGTACACATGCATATCAACCAAATATATTGCAATTCAACAGTGCTCTTCAGCAAACTGTCAAACAAATCTATCCTTCTGCAATGCTTAATTCACTTGAAAGCTAAATTCTATAGATTTGATGGTTACCTAAATGAGTTTAATTACTCTTCATTTTAGGGCCTCTGAAAATGTTTCTTCTTGCTTAAAATTACTTAATTTGCATTCACCTCAAAATGTGTGGTTGGTACTTGTCATTTGGAAGCCTAATTTAAATAAAAAATTATTTAATATATTTAAGTGCCTGGCTGTGATAGCTTGGGCTTTTCCTGATATAATTTCTAAATTATTTCATTCCTTATTTCTTTGTCTTCAATTTTTGGTTAACTAATAGGTAATAGGTTGGTTATATAGGATTACATTTTATGGAAGCTTTTGTTTTCAACTCTTTATTTTGCTATTCCTTCTTTTCTTGATTATTCTATTCTAACTTCATTATATTTTATGGTATGTTAACTCAAATATTCTTTTGGCCTCTCAAATTGGTAAGTACATGCGCGATTGCACTTATATACAGAGGCTCCAATTACAGAGGCTCTATCAATAGTTTAAACAGAAAGTTCAGGCTCTGGAAGGATTGTGCCCATAAAATATTTTTGAGATTTCTTAGTGTGCCCATCTGCAGGTCTGCAATATCAGCCCATGTTCCACAATGGCAGATGCCAGAGAGCTGCATCCACGAGGTTCTATTACCAGAGCATAATATCTAGAGTATAACCATATGATAGCTGGAAATGAAGTAAATTTGCAAGAGTAATGCCAAGGTGTTACTCAATGTGTCCCTTAAAGCTCTGTAGAAATTTTTAATGTTCCCAAGGGAAGCTATTCCTCACTGACCATGCCTGCACACTGTAGTATCTTAATTCCCTTTGTTGCTGCCACCACTGGTGAGCTATCAATTATACAGGCTCATTGTAATCTTTCAATGAGATTTGTAGATCAGGACAATGATGGTACTTTAGGTAAGGGGAAAGATTTTCCTTATCTCTGAGCCAAGCTTAATTAGACTGCTCCTCCCCACCCCCAAAAATTAATGTTTGAATTCCAAAAGCAAAGTACTCTGCATTAATACACATGGGCTTTCTCCCCAAAATTCCAGTAGAGTGCCATGGTAACTGGGTTGATAATCAAAATTTGCCATAACTTATAACCTGAATGATCACTTCTTTCCAGCAACATAAAAAAAAATAGTTCTCAAATTTAGTCCCCCAAATTGATGTCTCCATTATGTTTTATAGTAGTTGTGTGTGTGTGTGTTTTGTTGTTGTTCTTATTGTGCTGTTTCGTTTTTTGTTTTTTGTTTTTCTACTTTCATAAAATTTCCCTTTAATCACATCATTGAGTTCTTTTGGACTTATTCTTGTTTCTTTGGAAACCAACAGGTTGATGGTAGAGGAAAGCTAAAGTACAAAGATGTAGCTGCTTATCTCCAGAGAGTTAATTTGGGACAATGTACTTGGGAGATGGGGCCTTTATTAGTTTCCTATTCCTATATAACTAACTGTTATACTTGAAACTAAACCCATTTGTTATTTTTTAAGTTTTGTGCATTAGAAGTCAGGCTCTATTTTACTGGGCCTCTTCTCAGGTTCCCATTTGGCAGCAATCAAGTTGCCAGTTTGACTACATTCTCGTCTGAAAGCTTGAGTGAGGAAGAAACTGATTTCAAGCTCATTTCATTTTCTCCCAGTTATTGGACGTAAGGTAGCTTGCTTCCTCAAGGCCAGAAGGAGAGTTTTCCCACTCTACATGGAGGGTCCTTATCTCTCCTTTTACTAGATTAAGATAGATCCATTCAGGATAATCTCCCTTTCAATTACCTCAAGTCAACCTATTTGGGACCTCAGTTAATTCTGCAAAATACTTTAACTTTTATCATATAAACGAACCTTTGCTCTACTTTGCTGACTAAAAGCAAGACATGTCTGTACTTAAAGAAAGATTATAAATGACTCATTGGGGTTACCTTAGGGCAGCAATTTTCAACCTTTTTCATCTCATGGCACACATAAACTAGTTACTAAAATTCTGTGGCGCGCCCAAAAAAATATATTTTTTGCCGACTTGACAATAAAAAGGTGTAATATTGATTCATTCACACCAGATGGCTTTTGTGTTGGCTCTTGTCATTTTTTTTATTTGACAATTTAAGGGAAAAGAGGTCAGTGACCCTTACGACACAGTCGGGTATTGCATGTTTTAAAAGTGCACATAGCACACTAGTGTGCCTGCAGGAAAATGGTGGGAAATCACTGCCCTGGGGTATGTCTGAGCTCTCCCGGAATGTGTTTAGTACAGGCAATGAACGGCCTGCTTCATCTGCCAATAGAATCTTAGTAGCAGGCTCTTTAACTAGATTATATTGTTTTATTTATATTTGAAGATAGCATTTGAACACATGGCAAATGCATTGCTCAAATATAAATTCTAAGGAAATATGTATAAAACAGTTTTCATTAACCCAAATGATTTGGCACAACAGTTGTTTACAATACCAAGCAAGATTTCTTGAACGTATGTCCTACCTCATTTTACTTTTATTAAACCCAAAAAAGTTATTTCTCATATTAGTAAAAGTTAGGAGGTCACAGAGCAAGTACATGTTTAGGAATATCATATGTCCTAGGAGGGCTTTTCTAGAGTCTAGATATTATTCTAAATTTTATTTCCTTGTGCCCTTTTGTCTTTTCGGTGAAGAAACTGAAAAGGTTCCCATTCAAGGTATTAAAAATACTGATGTGATGACTTCATGATCAGATCAACACAGACCTTAGAGTATTATGCAAATTGAAGAGAATTGTTAAATCAATATGGGCATAGGATCAGCCCCCGATTTGTTATTTTAATATTTCCTGAGTGCTGGTTCGCTGCCTGACACTGTTTTAGGCTCTAAAGTAACACTCTTCTCAGCAATGTTGAATTTAAAAAAAAAAAATCAGTCCCTCCAATGACAGATTTCAGAGATTGGTATGATACTTCACCTTGCAAGACTGTAGTTGAAATATTAGTACTCATCACATAGGATTATTAAAAAGGCAAGAAGAGAAAGCCCACAAAAACAAAACAAAGCAAAAAAAAAAAACACAAAAAAACACACAAAACAAAACAAAAAACTATCTCATCTAATGAATAAATTCAGCAAAGTAGTAGGATATAAAATTAATACCCAAAAGATGCTGGCATTTATTTAAACCATTAATGAGCTATCAAAGAGAAACTGAAAAAAAAATCTCATTTACTATTGCAATAACATAAAATAAAAATTTTAAAAAGGTACCTAGGAATAAACTTAACCAAGAAGGTAAAGACCTATACTCAGAAAACTATAGGGCAATATGCCAGTCATAAAATCAGCAAGTCAGCCATCATAGGAAGCTTGTATGCCAAGTTTTGGCTTTTCCCAAAACTTTGTGGTACTTTGAAAATGCCACATATTCTATAAGGCTTCCAAAAAATATTTTTTAAAAATAGATAGATAAATAGATATTTATATAGATATTAAATATTTTCCTTTCACTTCATTTTGTATTCATTTGCTTTCTAATTATCTTATATCTGTATATTTAATTCTGTTCAATTCTATAAGACTATGCATCATATATATTCCTGGCATGGTCAGATTATGAAGGTAAGATTATTTAGTTCCGCCTAACTAGTCCCACAGATGATTAAAAAAAAATAAAATAAAAACTGTCAAGTGATGACATGAAGCAAAATAGGCATCTAATTTTCCCCTGATATCAATTTTAATACTCTTGAAATTATTAAGTATCAAATGATGTCATGGACATGTTTTATTTGAGGGGATTGATGGTGTTGTCTAAGAGTGCATTTTTCATGTGCTAAGTATATGCTTGGATTGCCTATTAAGTAGAATGACTATAATTTATTGCCAAACCCAGATACTTTTAAGAGTGGAAAGGGAAGATGTTAATCACCATGTCAGGACTACAAGGATAAAATGAGACTGTCCCCAGTCAACTGGAATGTGCTTACCATACAGAGAAATTCTGCCCCCAACATAGGACATTCTTCTCTGACCCTTCCTCTTGCCACCTTACATGCTGCCCTACTTGGCACCAGGTAGGATCTCCATACATCCCTGCTTTACTCCTCCTGTCTTTGCACCTGGCAGGCTCTCCTACTTTCCTTCTTTATTGGACAAAACAGACTTGAGTGCCCTCCTCTTTCCCTAACTGACAGGTCCCCTCCCTGTGCCCTCCAGCACAAGCCTGTCTTTCCTCAGCATCCAGGCTAATTGAGCAGTCACTAAATGCCTGCTGGCTTTTCCTAGATGCTGGGTTTGGTGAGGACGCATTTCCTTCTTGACAGGATAATAATTTGATTATACTGATTATGTGTTCTTCATGCACAATCCCCATTCCGGGCTGATTGCTTGCGGAGTTTTATTATAGAAACGCCTCAAGGCATGGTTAGTTTTGTAGACAGAAATGCTTTATGCATGTTAAAAGACTTGGCTTTTTGCTTTAAGAGCAGTATTAGAGAAATATAATCCACAAGTTTACGCCTTAAACAGGGAGTTTTATGTGTTCGCTTTTGTTTTCTCCACACACCAGGATTTGACAAAGATTCTAATGGCTGTGGAGGGAAGAAGAGCAAAGGAAAAGTGTGAAGTTAGACATGGTGGCATCTCTGAAGAACTGTCCTCTTCCCTGTTATCCATGAAATGGTCTAGGAAATACAGCTGAAACAGGAAGAGAAACTTGGTGATTCAAAGGCAGAGGGGGCTTACCCTGTTTCCTCAAGGATCCTAGGGAAACAAGTTCTGTCCGTTACATACCAGTATGTTCTAGAGTCAGTATAATATAAATGATAGCACTCTATCTGAACGGGGATTGAATATCTTTCTGCACACTTGTCATTTTCAATAGCTGATTAAATAAATAGGTAGCATAATTTTCTCTTTGTCATAACATAAAATTTCCTTAACATTTTTCTAGATGCTTAGCTCAAATTATATTGGAGTTGTCATATATATAATATATATGTATATATATATATATTTCTCTCTCCATATTTAACTTGTCAACCAGTTCTTCTTTTGATTTGACCTTCAAGATATGTCTAAAATGTGACCTTCTTCGCACTCTCTCAAGTCAAAGGTTCCCTTATCTCTCCCTTGGCCACTTGTTGCCACATTTCTGTCTTTGCCCTCTTTGGTCAGTTCTCAGTGGAGCAACAGCAGATTTACTGAGTTAAAGCAAGCCATGCCCCTCCTTGGTTTTAATCCACCTCTTCCAATCAAAGCCAACTTCCTGGGAACCCTTAGTGATCTGCCCTCCCTCCCTTAATTCTCCAACTTTATCTCCTTCCGGAAGTCTTTCTGATTGCCCCACCCAGCCTCCTCACTGCTCTAAGAAACAAAGTCTCAGAGTTCAGGCTAGTCCTGCCCCAATTCTCCTCCCTCCATTTCCCAACCACAAGCACTCTCACCTCCTGCAGCTCCTACATTGATGCCAAAAGGGAAACTGAAGCTCCATCGTTAATGTATGTCCACAATTTCTCACTACTGCCTCCAAGTTTACTGAGACCTGCATGAGACACTGAGTCCATTTGCTATCCGTTACTAACAATCCAGATTCTTTCTGTGGAAATATTTAATTATAACCTATAGAATAATGTATCTTCCTTTCTTTTCCAAATAATACAATTATAGTTTTATTATTTTAGTTACTTCTACCCACATATTGGTGAAATATAAAATAAAATAGATGTCTATAATTTTGTTCAGATGACTGCAGAACCTGGAAAGGCTGTTGCTGCTATTGATGCATAACATACTGCTATTGCTCTTTATATATATATATATTTATATATATATAAATATATATATATATTTATTTATATATATATATATTTAATATTTATATATTTATATATATATGTGTATATATATATATATATACACACACACGCACACATATATGTGTATATATGTATATATATATAATTTGAATTTTTGGAAACTTTAGCTGTGCTGTCAACTTTGGAAAAACTATCCCAGTTGTATTGTGTTGGGTTGGCATTGTACAGAAATTAACAGTCATATTGGTCTAGAAACGTTCAACATAATTTTTTTTCCATTTGTACAGGGGTAACACACTGTATTAAATATGTAAGGTCTTAATCTACATGGGTTTGATTACAGAAACTAATAAAGTATTCTCTAAATAATGAAAAAATAAAATAAAATAAAATCAGATGGAGTAAGCTTTAGATTTTCATCCACACGTCTGCCTGATCTTAGAGATATCTAAAAAGAAAATTATGAACTAAGAAAAGAGAAACACATATTTTGGAAAATTATATTTTTCAATCATATTGTACTAACGTTATTAAGACATATTTAGAAGTGCATTAACATTAAGAGGGATTTAGACCAGCATTCTGAATTTTGCAGTGAGGCTCACTTTTTTCTTAGTGTAAATTAATTCAGTTGAAAGTTACGTATCATCCTTAGTCATAATAGTGCAATTTACACATGTGCCTAGTGTTGTCATCTTATAGGAAGATGACTCACAATTTTTAAGATCATTGATAGGATACACCATCACATAAAATGTTTTCAGGCAAGACTTCTTAAATGTCAGTGAGCTTGTTGAGACACAGAGTGGGACCTGGGAATTTGCATGTCTAATTGCTTCCTGGTTGAAGCTGATGCTGCTTGTGTATAGAACATATTTTAGTAGCACAATTTAAGTCAGGCACACTGGCTTAGGTTATTTTTTATTACTTTTTCTTGGCTATTTCATGAATTCATTGAGCACCTTTATTGAAACAAAGTGAAAGCTTCAGACAAATATTAGGAAAAATCTTTTGCTGTGACATGCCTTTGGCTTTAACTAAGCAAACGCAGTTCATCTCAATAAAGATAGGAACATCTTTGCTTTCTCTCCCATTACTTCTAAATCTTTCTCCTTGTCTAAAAACTACCTTGAAAATGTCTTAAATGAATTATCAGTTTGAAAGGGATTTTTAAAATATTTAATTTGGGTTCCCCAATACAGTAACTTCTTAATCTACATATTAGTTGATAAACTTTTATTTGCTTTAGTGGTGTTGAATCAGCATGCAGTTGTATCTAAAAAGAATAGTAATGATTAAAACATTACTTGTGGAAAACATTGTGTTTTGAGGACCCAGCACAGCTGGGCTCTGCATACTACCTCAAGCACCAGATGCTCCATTTGCTGTCATTTGTTTAGAATTATTTACAAACATGAATGGGAGAGCAGAAGGGTGGGGAGGTATCAGGCATTCTTATTATCACAAAAATGTGTTAAATTTTGTAGATAATACATCTGTATGGCTTAAAATATTATAAAACAAGAACATATACACAGGAAAATGTATTCTTATCCAGGCCATTTCACCTGGTTTCCACTTACTTCCAAATAGGAGATACTGTTTATTTATCACATATAACTTCAAAGATTTTTTTGCATGAACAAGTACATTCAAATGCATTGATTGTCCCACTTTTAAACACCATTTAGCACACTATATATGGTATTCTGAAATATTTTATTTTAACAATATATCTTGGTGATCTTTCCATATCCATAGATGAGGAGCTACCTAGTGTTCCATTGCAAATGGACCTGTCATTATCTCTTCAACTAGTCATCTGTAGCCAGGCATAAGCAGGTACATTTTGACAGGTAACAGAACCATTCCATTTTATATGGCGTTAGCACAAAATAAATTCCACATTGATAATTTCCTAGTTCTGTGACTAAGTCTTAAAATGTATCTCATATAAAATGAAAAGAATATGCTAACCACCTGTATTCTTCTTTTCAATTATCAATGGCATAGTTTAAAAATTTGGAGAAGAAATTACTAGAGTAGAATGTATTAGCTTATAATATAAGCTTTAGATTTCTGTAGAAGTTGGCAAATAATCCTCCTATGGATTGGTCTGTTTTACATAATTACCAGCCATGTGTGAGAGGGCACACCTCCTCCCACAGCCTTGCCAAATGAGTTAGCACTGGATTTCTAACAAACTGGTGAGTGAGAAATTGGATGATAGTGCAGTTTTAAATTACATGTCTCTTATGATGAGTCAAATTGATGATTTTCTTAGTATGTTTAAAAGCTTTTTTAATGTTTTCTTCCCTGTGAATTGTTCATTGTACACATTGCCCAATTTTAGGAGTGAGTTTACTGGGCTCTTTGCCTGCTCTAGTTTTTAGCTTCATGCCATGTAGATAGTTTCAGTTTTTATAAGCTGATTTTAACAACCTTTTATTTTATCACTAGAGGGCCAGTGCACAGCATTCGTGCACTGGGGTAATAAGGTGGTCCCTCAGCCCAGCCTGTTCCCTCTTGCAGTCTGGGACCCCTGAGGGATCTTTAGTTAGCACTGAGGCAGGAAAAGCTCCCACCACTGCTGCACTCGCCAGCTGTGAGCCCAGCTTCTGGCTAAGCGGTGCTCCCCTTGTGACCACCAGGGGGCAACTCCTGCATTGAGTGTCTGAGCCTGGTGGTCAGTGCACATGGTAGAGACAGACCTGTAGTTCCCCTAATTGATCAATTTGCATATTAGTGTTTTCTTATATAAAATTTCATAAGTATACACACACACACACACACACACACACACACACACACACACACTCATACGTTCTCCCACATTACAGCTGAATACAGTTTATGGCTAACACTATAGTTACCCAGATTAGTTGGCTTATTTATGTAACTCATCATTTCTTGCTAGAAACAGGTTGCTTTCAGGAAATTTGCTGTTTGTGTGATCCTGGGTGCAGGCTTGCCTGCTCAGCCTTGCTGAACCACTCTGGATCTCAGAGGGTGTTTTGCCAACCTGATACCTTTCTTTCATCCAATGTCCCACTGCACCCTCACCCTCAGAAAGTTTACTTTTTGCTGAAATTCACTACTAATGACTCTACTTGCTTCTGCGATCTCCTTCAATGGTCCCTTGCTTCCATACCCTTCATGTAGCATATGAGGTGCATTCTGAAAGTTTTTGAAAAATCACATTATTTTTTTTAAAGGAGAAGGAGAAAGAGATAGAAGCAGAGGGAATGATTAGATAGAGATAGATAAGAGAGGATGATTGATCAACTGTCTCCTGCATGTTCCCTACTGGGGATTGGGCCTGGAACCTAGGGAAATGCCCTGACTGGGAATTGAACCATGACCTCCTGGTTCATAGGTCAATGCTCAAACACTGAGCCACACTGGCTGAGCACATATAATTTAGATTGTAGAGGTTAAATGTTGGCAGGGACAGAATGATAAGGTTGAAACCCCAGCTTCCAGGATGGGTGTATTGGGAGATGGGGCCTCTAAGGAAGTAATAAGGTTAAATAAGGCCATAAGGATAGTGATCAGATAGGATTGCTGTCTTTATAAAAGAGACACCAGAGAGCTGTTCTTCCTCACTTTCTCCCTCTCTCTTCATTTGCATGAATCAAATACAAAAAGGTTGAATTCTAAGATAGGTAATGGGGAAGGGAGGATATATGAGTTTCAATATAGCTATTATAGCAGATGTGAATCAAAAGAACTTCAGGATCTCGTGACCCTCCTCTTTGGATGCATGTGCTCACAAGTAAATTCACATGGTCTATCCTCACGGTTGGCAAACTGCGGCTCGCGAGCCACATGCTGCTCTTTGGTCCCTTGAGTGTGGCTCTTCCACAAAATACCACGGCCTGGGCGAATCTATTTTGAAGAAGTGGCGTTAGAAGAAGTTTAAGTTTAAAAAATGTGGCTCTCAAAAGAAATTTCAATCGTTGTACTGTTGATATTTGGCTCTGTTGACTAATGAGTTTGCCAACCACTGGTCTAGTCCAACAGGCAGATGTTCTACAACCGTTTGGTTGCCTTACTCAAATAAACACAATTCTAATTACACTTGAGAGATTTATACAGGCCAGGCAGTTGGAGATATTATCTTAGGTAATAATTTTATAATTCATACTGAACAGTTGTTATTAGTCTCATTTCAGTCATATGAACTCAGAGTCTAGCAGATATTTAGCTTGCCTAGTTAACACAATTTACTAATGATGAGTGGCAGAGCTGAAATTCAAACTCAGATCAACCTGACTACAGAGTCCTGCTTTTCAACTCTACCACCTGGCCAGTCCAGATCGTGTCTTCAAAATGGACAAGCTATACAATCAAGAATTTTCTAATTTGACAATTTACAAAGTTAACACAATATAGATGAAATAGTGTAAACAATCCTTTTTTCTATTTAACCACATTTAAAATAAGCTTAGTTCTAAAACCATGTAAAAAATGCTAAGCCAGACACCATGCACAAATTAATTGCTTTATAAAAAATGTAACAGAATATTCTATCAGCTAGTAAAGAAAACCCCTGATTTTCCCTTGGGTTTAAATGTGCAGGTTTTAAATTAATCTTTTGAAATAAAAAAGGCTTATTGTCTACTGATTTGAAAGAGTAAATGTTTCTTGTGGATACAGTATTCCTGGGGAAGATACTGAGTATTTAAATTATTGTACATTTTTAAAATTGTGTGATATATGTTAGTTAAAAATAATGTTAGTCTGTAGTCAACATAAAATGCTGGTTAGTATAATAAAATATCAATGCAGACTTCTTCATTTTCTTCCTTCATCTCTATTTGTTTGGTTTAACTGTTAATTGTTATTTTTAATATTCTGGGATATATATATTTATATTCTTTTTTATGTATGGGGAGATGAACTTAGAATCCAGGGAAGAAAAGGAGGATCTTTGTTTTGTTTTGCTTCCTAACTTTTTTCTTTATATCCAGTTCTATTGTTTTTATTTCTTTATTTTCTAATCATGAACAGGTAACACTTTTATAATAAGAACAAATAATAAAATCATAATAATGTTTTCAGGATAAAAATATAGACCTAGGGAATATACATTTAATAATTTAGAAAGGAAAGGGGTTATAAACACCTACTAAATTTCCCAATAAAGATATACTAGCTGGAAATTAATTTTTGTAGCACCACAATGTAGTGATTATATTAATAAATGTGCCAAATTTCCTGGTAAATATATTCATGTTATCTAATAATACAGTATAGTTCATTACACAGTTTTGTTGTTTTATTTTCACCATGATTCAACAAAGTTATACTTTAGTAGCCAACAAGAGTTAACTGGACTGTCCATAGGGACTTGATTAAATCAGGAGAACTTTCCTTATATTCAGGTTTTTAAAATAATTTAATTACGTGAACACATTACTTACTTTATTTTCTAATTGCTAAGAGCTATAAAATAGCATAAATAAGATAATGCAAGAATTGGAAATATGAACATCAAATAGAAAATAAAAACTCAATGAGTTTTCTGACAGTAAAAGTAAATCCATTTATTTTTTAGCTCCTTTAAAAGTTAGATATGGAGTCCAGCCTGTCACAGTGATTAAGCATCAACCTATGAGTCTGGAAGTCACTGTTCCATTCCTGGTCATTGCACATGCCTGAGTTATGGGTCCGATCCCCAATAAGGGCATGCAGGAGGCAGCTGATCAGTGATTTTCTCTCATTATTGATGTTTCTATCTCTCTCTCCCTCTCCCTTCCTCTCTGAAATCAATATATATATATATGAACTTCAATATATATATATTTGAAGTTAGGTATTTAATATGTCTCATTCTATTAATATGTCAAAATTTAGTAATATTTGAAAAATATTAGGGTTAATTTTTTTATGTAGGTCTAATAGACTGATAACAAAATAGTTGATGAAATTCCTCTACAATTTTTCTATATCATTATTTACCATAAATCAATATCTAAAAGGAAAAATTCTTCTATTTAAATAATCCACCTATGTTGAGGTGATTCCTAGAGTTTATCCTAGTTTATAAGGACAAGAGAATCAGACTCATTTATGCCTTAAGCCCTTTGTCTGATTGAAGCTATTTGAAGACAAATATGTATGACTCAGTTTTCTAAGGTGGTAGAAATATAGATAATGGTAATGTGAGAGAAAAATCACATTTATTCTAAGAATTTGTATAGTTGATTACCATAATGTATAAATCTCATTTTTGAATTTTAAGGAAGTACACTGGATATGATAAAGAAAAAGCATGCCTTATTTTTTTTAATTTTGTGCATAAAAAAAGTTAGCAATAAAAATAAATGAGTGAATTGCTAAAATATGATATCTATATAACAAAATAAAATTATCTTATCTCATTTTAAGGGCAGCTATATGAATAAAAAAGAGTTCTGATTTTTTTCTTTTTTCTCATATAATTCTAACTACAGTTTATGGGGTCAGTACTACAACCATCCAGGAAACTGAAACTTTGAGATGTCAAATAGCTTTTTTTTTGTTGTTGTTATTTTTAAAAATATATGTTTATTGATTTTATAGAGGAAGGGAATGGGAGAGAGATAATAGAAACAATGATGAGAAAGAATCATAGATTGGCACAACCCTTACTAGCGACTGAGCCCACAACCTGGGCATATCCCCTGATCAGGAATCGAACCAGTGACCTCTTGGTTCCTTGGTCAGCTTTCAACCACTGAGCCACACCTGGCTGGGCTCAAATAGATTAATCTCAAGAATCCATGGCAAGGAGACAGAAGCATAATGATTCAAACCTATATCTATTTAAATCCAAGGTAGAGAAAGAGATTGAATTCAAATAGAACTGGATTTAAATCTCATCTCTCAAGCAAGCTATTTCAATGCTATGAATCTTAGTAACTTGAAGTTACAAAGAAATAAAAAAAAAATTCATAAAAAATTTTGTGGCCTTCTGAGAACACCATCAAAGCAAGGTCTTCAAAATACATTCCCCATGCACCACACTTAACAGGAAACAGCACTTCTAGCCAATCATGGGAAACTGGGCTTCACTCTTATTTGCTCTCATTGGGGATCAGACCCACAAATCATACAAAATTGAAATCAGATAATGGCCATAAGCATTTAGCCCATTATATGGCATTTAGTGTATATGTTTAAAAGGCTAATTTCTGTTACCTCTATAAATACATATTTGTATAAATTAAATCCAATGTAAAAAATAGGTCATAGTATCTGGGTCTTGTATAAAGACACTGATTTAATTAGTGGTATCATCATTTCTCCCCTAAAACACTTTGTTTTCTAGGTTTCTATGGTACCCCACCTACCCTCACCCACACCAACACACTGCATATTTACTTTATTGCTTTTTAAAATTTTTATTGAATTTATTGGGATATCATTGGTTAATTACATTATATAGGTTTCAATTGCACAATTCTATAACACACCACCTGTACACTGTATTGTGCAGTATCATAACAGCATCATTTATCTCCCCTTTACCTCTGCTCCCAACTCCTTTCCCTTCTGATAATCACCATATTGTTGTTTGTGTCTATGTTTGTTTGTTTTTTAGTAAATCCTTTACCTTTTACACCAAATCCCCCAACCCCCTCTACCATCTGACAGCTTTCAGTCGGTACTCTGTATCATGAATTTGTTTCTATTTTATTTCTTTATTTTGTTCATTAGTTTCCACCTTCAAGTAAAATCATATGGTATTTGTCTTCTGGCTTATTTCACTTAGTAGAGTGCTGTACAGGTCCATCCATGCTCTTGCAAATCCTCTGCTTGAAATGCTAACGAATGTCTAGTACTTAGCCCCATGACCTACACCCTTCTCTAGTTTAGTCTCTTTTAACTCAATGTCTTTATTTCCTTCAGTATCACACTAAATTCTCATGTGGTGACACCAGTGCACATATCTGACTGTCTTCATCATGTGATAGCATATAATGGGATAGTGTTAGTGTGAAAGTGTTGCTGTAGATATAATAGGGTTACAAGATTATGTAAGAGTTGATTTTTATGATTGAAGGTGAATTTGAACCTAAATCCTATTTAATAAAAGCCCAGCCTCCGAATAGCAGAACAACCAGAATGACCAGTCTACCAGTTGCTATGACACACACTGACCAAGAGGGGGCAGACACTCAGGACAGGATCTGTCCTCTTGGTGGTCAATGTGCTCCCACAGTGGGAGCACCATGTGGCTGATGAGGATGAGTGGCTATTCCCGCTGCAGCCACTTGGTTGTTGGGGATGAGTGGTGCTCCCACAGAAGGAGCAGCCAATCAGAGGGTGGGTCCACAGCCACTTGGCTGATTGGGATGAGCAGTGCTCCCACAGTGGGTTGATCCCCACAGGCCATGCCCCCACCAGTATACAAATCCTGTGCACTAGGCCTCTAGTAGAAATATAAAATTCAATCAAACATCAGATCATTTTATAACATTATCCTATATAATAAAAGGCCAGTGACCATAACGATGTAATGACCAGAACGATGTAACAACAGGACAACCAATTGACTAGTTGCTATGAGGTGCATCGACCACCTCTTTGTTTCTCCTCCCAGCCCACAAGCTCCAATTACTGGATGACCAAGGTGGAGCCATAGGGAACTGGGTAGGTGGTGGTGGGGTAGAATTGGGGACTGGCAAGAGAGCAGAAGGGCCTTCCCTCTGGCCTGCAGGTTCCAATAGATTGCCAGATGGCGAATGGGGAACCAGGATGAGGGGTAGTGGCCGGGTGGGACTGGGGAATGGCAAATGGACGGAAGATGGCCCTGATCACACGCTAGGCCTGGGGACCCTATCCATGCACAGTGTAATGCATGGGCCTCTAGTGTGTGTGTGTGTGTGTGTATAAACATAATGCATGCCTTTTCTATTTGAGATACTTTATCAAATGTTCTCATTAATTAGATTTCAGAAGTGCAATATTTAGAGCTAATGTTAAGGTTTCCATAGACTTATATTTTCTGTGAAAAAAAAACTATTTAAACACCATTTAAAATTCAAAGTATGTTTGACTTCATACTTTATATGAAACTGTGGCATATAAATAGCATGCTCAAATTTTTTACACATACTATTATACAAATAGTTATATTTTAGTTAAGCCAACAAGTTTCTATATAAATTAAATAAATTAAAATACCCCAGAAGGGAAGAATTATATTCATATTTTTCATATAAGAAGATAAACCAGTTTGCTATAGAAGTGGTTGAAGGAAATATACTACAGAAAGCTTACAATTTTCAGTTTAATTGTAGGCTTATTATCCCTACCATGAAGTATCTTTTTGGGTATGAATCATTTTGAGGCATTTATGTTTTTACTTTCTAAAATGTATGTTTTCAAAATTTTTTTCAAAACATATGGGTGACATTTTTAAATTATGCATATATTATACATTACAGGAATAGAAAACCAGAGCTCTAAGAAAAGACACACAAGTATTACACATTCATTATCAAGACATTATGCAAATACTGTTTCTTAATGTTTAACTTTAATTTCTTTTCAGGGTATGTAAAATCCAGATTATAATTAAAATATATTCTTATATTCACATTATGGGAAATAATTCTAATACATTGACATGATGCATATAACACCCATATTTCATGTAAAGAAAATGTTGTTCTTACTTTTAAGAGACATATATTTATTTTCTCAGCAATTTTGATGGAATCATCCAGATTCCCTTGATGGTTTCCATAGCACTTACTAATTCTCATAGAGATGCCATGAGGTTATTAGTCTTACTCTATGAGAAATTTGGCTAGGGTGACATGACTAATATGTTGATGCTCAGAACTAATGAAAGCACAAATTGGTTTCATTTGTTCATTTAAATGAGTCTTGACTATGTGTACAAGGTTGTGTTGTCATTAAGATAACAGAGATCAAAGTTTAATTTTGGTAGGTGGTTATCTTCTAGTTTGGAAGATATACAAAGAAATGTATCTCATGTGATAAAAATTACTGTAAGGGAGGAAAATAATCCTTTTTCCTTTTAGGTTCTTTACTGGGGTTCCTTTAATTAGAAATATTAATAAGACAAAAATTTATTACCATAGTTAATATAATTTATACATGACATGGGGCCCTCATTAGAAAATAAAGACCTAGAGAAGCAGGTTTAGCTGGACATTATGAGTTAGACAAAGAGAGGAGTAAATTGTAGAAAAGTGATAGAGCATTCCTGGTCAGCTTGGCTCAGTGGGTGGAAGTCTTGGGTTCAATTCCAGTCAAGGGCATGTACCTTAGTTGCTGGCTCCTCCCTGGTCCAGACCTTCATCTGGGAGTGTGCAGGAGGCAACCAACCGATGTGTCTGTTTCACATCGATATTTCTCTCTATCTTTCCCTCTCATTTCCACTCTCCATAAAAATTAATGGGAAAAAATCCTCAGATGAGGATTAAAAAACAAAAACAAAAAGTGAGAGGGCATAAGGGCTCTTTAGTTGATTGCTTAAGAAGTGACCAGAAGGATGAGTTTATCTAGCAATGTTTACTTATATAGATTTCTGTTGGCCTTAACCATTGTTTCTTTCCTTCTTGTATTAGGAGAACATATGGAAGTTTTATTTCCTAATTTTAGGAAGGTCAGAGTTCCTTTTTGTACCTGGCATTTTACAAGTGCCTTTAACTTAAAATTATATATATGCCAAAGTGGCCTGTTTTGAAGTGGCATATTCTGAATCCCTTCATGAGAATTAAAGAACTGGCAACTTTGGGAACAGAGTGGCTGGGTTCTAAGGTCTTGCTTGGCTTTTTTTTTTTAATATAATTAAAACAGAGAAGTGGACTTTTTATTTAGTAGAAAAAGCTTATACAGAGGCATCAAGGCTAGCAAGAGCACAGTATAGCTAAGAGACAGTGAGGATATTAAAATGTGAGCAGGTCATGGGATTTCCTGAATGAGAGATGTGGAAAGGTACCAAATATTAAAAAGCTATGAATTTCTTATGGAAGTTTTTTTTTTTTTAGTATATTCTGGAAGTGATGTCAACATAGAAGAATTTTAAGCAGGGAGTATGTTATATGTAGCTAGGGAAAAGCATTGAAGGAGACTTTTGGACAAATGTCACCCCTGCTATTTGTATTACATTATATCTATGCTGCCAAAGACCCAGATATAACATAAAGTATGACTTTGACTTCAGAGGAAGAAGAGATGTAAGCAAGATCTGAATATTTTAATATCTATGATGAAAACTGCAGAGCAGACTATAACTAAAAATGAATTCTCTGGAATTTATAATAGAGTGCCATCCATTGTCTTCCCATGTTTTTCCTTTCCTTTCTTTCCTTCCCCTGTATTTTCTTCCCCAAACCCAAAACCATGGAGAATATACTGCCTCAGTTCAATGGTTGTTAAAATAGTGTTAAGTTTTTAGCTCTGGGAAATAGGAGCACAACATGACTGTGGCTTTATTAAATATATGTACACAGAGAGAGAGAGAGAGAGAGAGAGAGAGATAAAAATATATATATATATATATAAATATATATATGTATATATATATATTGATTTGAGAGAGGAAAAGAAAGGGCGAGAAAGATGGAAACATCAATGATGAGAGAGAAACATTGAAACATTGATCAGCTGCCTCCTGTATGCATCCACCACCCCCACTGAGTATCAAGCCCACAACCCAGGCATATGCCTTGACTCAGAATGGAACCATGACCTCCTGGTTCATAGGTCTATGCTCAACTACTGAGCCATGCCAACCATGCTAACTGTGGTTTAAAAAAACTGACTTTTTTTCTCTTAACTCAGAGTAAGACAGCTCAGAGCTCATATGACAACTGCTCTGTAGGGTCCTCTGGGATTGAGTTGCATGGTTCCTGTATCTCCAGGCTGATACTCATTCTAGCCACACATCCAGGACTGATATGGCAAAATGGAGGGGAAGAGAACATAAAATGTCTGTCAACAGTCTTCTGAGAAAATTTCCTGGATTGTTAACAGACAGTACTTCTGCTTGTATGCCACGGGCTAGAACTTAGTAATTGAGCAATATTCAACTACGAGTGAGGCTAGGAACTGTAGTCTTAGTACTGGGGAAGTGATGGGAACTTTAGTTTGGCAGGATGCATAGGGTATTCAGTGACAGAAATCAGAGAGTGAGGACACTAGGAATCTTTGCACCAGTAGGATTTCTTTAGTATTTTTTATTTATAATATCAAACTAAATAACCATTTAAATTTTATTTCTCTAATATAGAATATTGATTTCAGAGAAGAAGGGAGAGGGAGAGAGATAGACATTAATGATGAGATAGAATCATTGATCGGCTGCCTCCCTGCATGTCTCCCACTGGGATTGAGCCAGCAACCAGGGCAGGGCCTAACCAGGAATAAAATCAGCAAACTTTCGGTGTACAGGATTAAGCCCAACAACAGACCCATACCTGCTAGGGCTACTTTCATAGTTTTTAGTCAACATAGTAGAAATATTTCATGCACAGATTTGGCACCATATAATGAATAAGATGTGACTCATAATGCTACAGAATATGTGCCATGGCAAAGTTTATTAATGAACATTAGGCTCAATATTTAATGGCTTCCTTAATGTCTGATTTTCTCTATGTTAAAAAAAAAACTTGAGAGAAAATGCAGGCTTTTGTTGATAAAATGTAACTCTGTTTTCTAGTACGTTTGTTTCTTTGATTGTGGCAAGCTTTTAAGTGAAAACCAAAGCATAATATTAACCAAATCAAAGAGCGCTTTCAAAAAGTTTTTCTGTAACATGTTCTTACAATTAATCACTTTCAATTGAAACTTGGCATTTTAACACCACTCGTGTTGTACAAACCCTGAATTAATTTGTCTATTTCCCATTTATTTATACTACATTCCACAAATGTTTATTTAATGGTGACAATATGAAAAGGACTTCACAGGCCAATAACGGAGATGGAAATTACATAGACATGGCATGAGAGCCCTACAAAATAAGACACAAAGAACACATTCAGTGGTTCCTATGTAAATACTTAGAATGCTGGTCTGTAATACTGAGAAATAGCAGTTACACTGAAGTATGATAGCCAGAATTTTAAATGAAGGATTTGAGATTGTGCCTTACTTTCAGGCTAGTAAGTTATGCTGCAAAAGATTAATAGGTGCTGGCAGAGAATCTGAGACTGTATCAGAAACAAGCCTATCTTACCCATAGTGTGGAAGGTACCTTAAGATTTCCTTGCTCCTCATATCCCCTTGGCCAACTCTGAGAAGTACAGGTATAGGCCACACACACAGTTAAGGAGCCCTGAATTATAAATTCCCAGTTTTGTAGGGGGGTCTGCTGGCACATTTCTCCAACCTTTGTCCTAGAAGATCATGCATGGCCTGTCAAAAAACAAATATGCCCTCTGCCTGGAAGGACAATTCTAGCTTTCTTCCAAAGCTATTTTGCACCCATATATCTTTCCTTGAGAAGATAGCATGAAAGGAACCTCTGAATACCTCTTTCTCAGAAGACCCAGAGAGAATTGACTCTAAAACATAGACGTCTTTGTGGAGAAATGCCCTTTTAGTCTAGGTCTCAGAGGATAAGGTATACTAAATAGAGTTTGGACAGTAAGGCTCTTAAGAAAATTGGAATTGAGCCTGGCCAGCATAGCTCAGTGGTTGAGCATTGACCCATGAGCCAGGAGGTCACAGTTTGATTCCAAGTCAGGAGACATGCCTGGGTTGTAGGTTCTATCCCCAGTAGAGGTTGTGCGGAAGGCAACCAGTCAGTGATTCTCTCATCATTGATGTTTCTATCTGTCTCTCCCTCTCCCCTCATCTCTGAAAGCAATAAAAATATATTAAAAAAAGAAAAGAGAAAATAAAATCAGAATTGAATGATCCATTCAGAGAGTAATACCTGGAATTACAAATTTAATGTTTTCATCACTGTCTCTATGAAGTTTAAGTGAATATTTCCAAGAGAAAAACACAATATGTAAAAGTTAATGCTTCCTAATATACAGGTTATTATTTAAATATTCCATTATATTTTAGAGAGAGTCACATTTTAATAGATCTATACTAATAAAAGGATAATATGCTAATTAGACCGGGAGACCTTTCAGACAAAGCCACAGTGGTTGCCTGAGGCTCAGGCAAGCCACGGATGGTGGCTGCCACTGCCCACGGCCAGCCCGAGGCTCAGGGAAGCCAGGGATGGCAGCTACAAGCTCAGGCAAACTGCAGATTGCAACTGCCCCGCCATCCAGGGCTAATCCGGGGCCTGGGGAAGGTGGGGATGGTGGCTGCAAACTCAGGCATGCTGGGGATGGTGGCTGTCCATTCGCCTGAGGCTCAGTTAGGGGGTGATCTGGCTGTCAGGGGAGCATTTAGCAGGTGATCAGGCCAGCAGGGGAGCCATTAGGGACATCAGGCTAGCAGGGAGAAGTGGTTAGAAGTGATCAGTCAGGCAGGTAGGCAAGTGGTTAGGAGACAGTGGTCCCAGATTGTGAGAGGGATCTGGATTGGAGAGGGTGCAGGCCGAGTTGAGGGACACACTTCCATGCATAAATTTCATGCACTGGGTCCTTAGCATGTGTGTGTGTGTTTGTGTGTGTATGTATATGTATATGTATATTTCAAGCAAATGCAATTATTGTGTCCAAATCTTGATGCTATGGGAATATTTTGAAATGCTCAGATTGTGAGTGAAAGTCTCGATTTGAGAGGCAATTTGGGAATAAAATTGCAACAAATTTAGGTGGGGTCTTCTACAATTCCATGAGGTTTATGAGTATTGGATTTTGACTAAGCAAGAGCTATTTAATTCAATGGACACTAATGGAGAAGTATATGATTATTTATTAAACATATAAATTATCAATTGAGAGGGGTAAAGTCCAAAGTTGTGGAGAAAATGCTAAATATAAAGAATAAAGAATGAGAATGTAAAACATAAATTCAGAAGTCAATATCAACGGAAATTAAACAAGTGCTAGACTTAGAAGAAGAAAATACGGATATCGTTGATCATTGGATCTGAAAATGACGGAAACCATAGATTCAGAGTCAAGACAAATATCTGAGAATACATCTTGCAAGCAGTGGGTGTTGGGCTTGTAATCACTAACCCAAAAAATAACTTGAAAATTTTAGAACACACATCCTGAACATAAGTAAGTAAATACATACATACGTACATATAATAATTATTTCTTAAAATAAAACATTGGCTTCTGTTAAGGATATATAACTTTCATCTTATATAAGGACATCAGAATTCAAACCTAATTAAAGTTTCCTTACACTTAAATCTGCCTGACAGTGTGATGGATTTTAATAATTCATCATGGGAAAGTTAAGTTTCATTCTTTTCAAGATGAGTCATCTTCTCATGAGGAACAGCTTCTCATTGATGGATTTGCAGGTCTGACAGATGTGCATTAAGCAACATGTTCCCATTGACATGTGCTTCTCCATATAGAATATCCTATACATCTCACAGTGAAAGCACTTCCAAAACACATGGACTTTTCATCATACTCCATCTTCCTTTGACATTTTCTATTTAAACTAAACTTGCTCTATGCAATGACAGATAAATTTCCACCAATAATGTATAATGCCATAGTTGGGAAATTGGTGGCTATTATAACTCTAGGCTTGTTGAATATGTAAAATAATATATCATCCTACACATATGAAGAATGGAATGGCAGATTCCTGAAATAAAATTGACAAAAGTATTTTTAACAAAGAAATTTTCAAAACAAGAAAAGAAGCAAAGAAAGTTTCTTATAAAACAAGAGAGAGAAAACTTAAGACATTCTCCACACTTCTTTGGAATATCAAGTTTATAATCCAAGAACATATTGGTAAGAAAAGTTAGTCAAAAGACCCAAGTTATAAGCAGTTACTTTGGGGGTAAATGTGATAATTCTTTTGTTGAGAATAGTGTTTCTTTGGTGCTCTCTGACAGAATGACTGTACTGAAGAGTTATAAACGACTGATATTTAACCTTGGGTGATGTAACTCTGTAAGTAAGAAAAGTCATTTATAAATGAAGCATGGTTATTAAACCAGAAAGTCAAAGAATTAGATAGCTGAATGTGCTTAAAGATAATTCAAATACAAATCTTTCTTCATAAATGAGAACTACAAAGCTCAGAGAATAAAATGCTCATATAAATGGGATAGTTTTCTATAAAATGAACATTTGAGGTCATGTTCTTGACTAAGTACAGCATTACTAATTCGACTTCCAAAGAGGGAATTGTCACAGAAGCAAGAGAAGTCATCTCTTGCAGCAAAGTTGCATCACTTAGATTAAGTACTGAGCAGAGAGAGAGGCCTGCATTCCACACTATTACAAGTAATGCATTATTTGGAGATACTTCTTTTGTTTTATGAAAATAATGTTTTTTATAGAGAAGGTTCTTGTTTTCAAACGGTGAACATCAACTTGGCCATGGACAGCAGCAATTACATTTATTGGAAGCATATTGGATAGCCATCAAAATTGATGAAGAGCCTTAAGAATTAGGTTTATCAAAAAGTAAATACCAATAGAAGTGAGGTAATAAGAAACAATATTAAGTACTTACCACTGAAACTGTGTAGCTAGAATGACTTCTATTTTGTGCAGCTGGGGTGATCAATCCTGCAGGGGAGGGCAGTTAGGGGTGACCAGGCTCACAGGGGAGGGCAGTTAGGGGCAAAAGGCTGGAGGGAAGCAGTTAGGCATTAATCAGGCTGGCAGGGGAGTGGTTAGGGGGTGATCAGGCTGCAGGCAGAAGTGGTTAAGGTCAATCAGGAAGGCAAGCAGGTGAGCATTTGGAAGCCAGCAGTCCCGGATTGTGAGAGGGATGTCTGACTTCCCGATTAGGCCCAAGCATACCTGGATCGGGCCTAACCAGGCAGTTGGTCATCCCTCAAGGGGTCCCAGATTGGAGAGAGAGCAGGCTGGGCTGAAGGATGACCCCTCCTTATGCACAAATGTTGTGCACCAGGCCTCTAGTATGGAATACAATGCATTTATATATTTTTAGAATGGAACATAAGATCATTATTTTTTTAAAAAAACCCTCATTCAATATATCAGTAATGCATTACAAAAGCCACTTTTTTCACCTTTTACTCATGAATTATGCTTTGTAAAACAACTTAGCATAAAAAGAAAAGATGTTAATTTCATTTAACAATCACACCAAGTGGTGTGAAAGTATTAAGATAATATCTTCTGCATATTTATCAACTTTACTTAGAAGAAGAAAGGCTAAAGTTTCTTATTTTGAAATTTGTTATTTAAAAGAAGAAAACTTTAATATAAAATCATCAAATTTATTAGATAAACTGAAAAGAACATTAAAATTACACCACACATTTTAGTAAATGAGAAAATTGAGACTCAAAGAAATTATCATTCACATAAGTACATATAGTAAGTAAATTGTCCAAAAAAGGGAAGAAAACCTATATTTTCTGAGTTTTTTAATGATCTTACTATGTTGGAACTTGAATTACATTTCTCTTTTTAAATCTTTTTATTTTGCATTTTTAAAATTTTTGTTGAAATTATTACATATATCCCCTTATTTTTCTCATTGAGTGAAAAGTTCTTTACTTTCAAAAGTGTCACAAAATTTAATTTTATTTACCAGATGATTAAAATAAATTCCCAATTCTTGTCCAATAGAATACTTGCACAACTGTGAAGTCAACACTAGCGTTAATCCTAATTTGTGGACACATATGCTGGTCGGAAGGCACCTTACTGTGGGCCTCATGTGATTTAAAAAAATTAAAAAGGTATAATTTCAGAGAAGAAGGAAGAGAGAGAGATAAAAACATCAATGATGAAGGAGAATCATCGATTGGCTGCCTCCTGTACGCTCCCCACTGGGGATTGAGCCCATAACTTGAGCATGTGTCCTGTCTAGCAATAGAACTGTGACCTCCCGGTTCATAGGTTGATGCTCAACCACTGAACCACGCCAGCCAGGCTCATGTAATTTTTTAATTAATTTCCTACTTATTATACACATTTTGCCAATTATATAAAAGAGTTACATGATGACTGATTATTTGTGCTCAATTTTTGAAATAATTTATATTGTCATGTCAAACACAATGATTCATTTAGATCCACATTTGTGCTGATTTACAGGGGTAAATTTAATACACTGAGAAAGTGATTCATCTAATATTTTTGCAAGATGGAATAGCTATAATCTTGAATCAGTATAATTTTTCTAAATACATACTGAAATACACACACACACACAAAAGGCAGTAGAACTGGCTAAACAGTTTTATTTTTCAGTAAGCTAATAATATCAGTCAACATTTTATCTACCAAATAATTTCTTTTTATTTTCCAGAAATCTTTCTCAAGTTTTGCTTTATTGTCCAATTGTATTAAAACCTAAGTCCAATTCTGCAACATTTCATTTGAAAGACAAAACCTTTTTCCTTTGTGTTCTTTTTGCCACCCTCGTTTCTCCTTACAACTTTCCTTGCAAGGCTGATGGAATTATTGTAGTGTCATTCCCAGCTTTAATATATGGGAAAGACTGTACCATAGAGTAGTATCTGCAGGCCTATCAAAATCCATGCAGGCTATGACTGAGCCAGTTGATATTCTTACAATCCATTGTGCCATTTTGCTTTCTGAGAATGGGGTAACTTTCACATTCATTTCTTCTTTTTTGTTTTCTTTCTTTTGTTTACTAAACAGCTTAAGTGCCTGCTGGATTGTTGTAATGGTCTGTGACACTTTTTCAACTCTATGGAGTACTTTGTTGAAGTTCAGTGAGTCACATGCAGTAGGTTATTAATGTCCAGTACATTTTTATCACATCCATTTGAATAAATACAAATTCAAACAAAACATTTGCACTTAGCATGGAGTCCCTAATAGATCATGTATTGTAAATAATCAATCAAACCATACTCAGGCATGTGCACACACTGACCATCAGGTTTTGAACATTTAAACACTCCCTGGGGCTACTCCATACATAATGAGTAAATGTATCCTCAATATACATTTAGTCTAAATGTATATGAAGATTAGCAATATGGGTAGGAAGGTCCACGTAAAAATATGTGCAGTATAAGGCTTATGAATGTCTATATAGAAATTTCCACATGTTCTTTCCTATCAGCATCACACTGCATAATAGTATATTTTGCATTCAGAGCAAATACTTAAACCTACCAAGTTTTGTTCTGTATATCCTTTTCTCTCTTTCCATTAGGTGGAAAATGGTTGCCTGTGTTCACCTACTGTGAAGACTAAGAATCAGACCACTGCAGCTTTGAATCTCTGAAGTATTTCAGGATGTAAATGCAATCTGACCTTTCCCTGGTGGACGGTTAAATCATGGACATGCTAAACACTTTACTTTGGACTGTCCTTCCAAAGGATGCTTTGGCTTCTGTCCTGAATGCTCATTAAGCATTTGTAGCTGACAAGGAAAAGAAAGAAAACTGTGAACTGGAAAGTTATCTTACAATGAAAATTGCGAGCACATCTTGCATCTGTCCAGTCCTCGTGTGTCTCTGTTTTGTGCAGAGGTGTTATGGAACTGCTCACCACAGCTCCATCAAGGTGACCAGAAATCAGACCAAGCACATCGAAGGAGAGACCGAAGTCCACCATCGTCCCAAAAGGGGATGGGTTTGGAATCAGTTCTTTGTTTTAGAAGAACATATGGGACCTGATCCACAATATGTTGGAAAGGTAAGTTTTTGTTGTTTGGTTTGTTTTTCCTCTTTGGGGACATTTTGAACTCTGCTAGCAGGGCTGATGGAATTATGTGTGATGTCATCCACAGCTTTAATATATGGGAAAGACAATAAAGTAAAAACTTGAATGGCATATTAGACTTGGATAGGAATTGAATTTGAAGAGATACAGAGTGGTAAGTGAATTATGTTATAGAACACTAAGAGTTAAACTAAACAGTCTAAAATAAAGATTGGAAAAAATGAACTTTACCAATCAAGTCACATCTCTCTAAACATTGGTTCATAAATTCTAGACTGAATGTTCTTTACCAACATATTACTCTTTCTGTTCTCCTATTAGTATATAAAATGAAAACAAGTGAATGCACAATTAAATACTTATATTTATTACCATGCTGGTACGTTCACAATGTCATTTATTGGTACATTAATATTGGCATTTTTAAAAATTTATTGCAAATACTCATGAAGCTAAAAAATTAATAAATATAGTTCTATTAAAGAGATTGTATTTGAATTTGTCAGCCTGTATACCCCTCAAATTATATTCCATAAAAATTTTTATATGCTTTAATAGATTAAATATACAGTAGATGAACAGGTTTTGTTAAATTTCAAAATAACGAAGTTGATAAAATGACCATTAAATTCAGGCCAACCTTCCTTTCTCTCAATACCAAGCAAAACAACTTAATGGCTTACCAAACCCTATAGGAAATTGTGTGCTCAGTAAATGTGTCATCTGGCTCCAGGGAGAAGAATGGAGTGGGAAGTGGAGAGGTCTTCTGATGAATTACTCATCGATCTAGGAAGCAGCCACACTTAGGTTAGCTCTGCACCTATGAGAGAAACAGCATGCACAGCGGTAGAATCTCCATGACTGCAGGCTCCATCTCCCTGCTTGACTATTTATTTTCACTTAAAAAAACAAGTACTTAACCCAAGCCATGGTGCTGCCTTAATGTGTAGGCAGTACAAGATCACAAGCCATCTGTTCCACCCCTCATCCAACAGGCGCTGGGTTGCAGCTGTATTTTCCATTTAAGGCAGGAGCTGTGGAGTCAGAATATGGAACACCCATAAAAAGATCTCAAACAATGCCATCATCCTCATAGGCATATTAAATCGAGACCAAAAAAACCTTATTTTTATCCCATATATTGTTTTTTCCTGCAAAGTATCCCATGAAGTAAATGGGAACACATGTATATAATAAAAGCATAGCATACTGAATGAGAAAAATATTTTTGTTATGCACTTCATAGTCCCTTTACTATAATCCTTAAAAAAGAGAGGAAAAAAAAATTTCCATCGGGAGTATCCTTAAGTTCTTCATTTTAATTTTTTATGTGTAGTTAATATTTCACATTATGAAGCAAACTAGAGACCCAATGCATGAAAATTCATGCAAGAGTAGGCCTTCTTTCTCCCAGCTGCTGGCACCGGCTTCCCTCCAGCACCCGGGACCCAGGCTGCTTCCCTCTTCCAGCTGCCCTTAGGCACCCGGGACCCTGGCTGGGTTCCCTTGGGCCTCCCACAAGCACCTAGGATCTGGCTGGCTTCCCTCCAGCCCAGTCTTTATCAGGAAGAATGTCCGGAATGATGTCCTGAAGAAGTCTGGTCTAATTAGCATATTACCCTTCTATTATTATAGATAACGCTTACTGGACTTTTGATAAAAACTCAAACCTAAGCATCTTGATGCATATCAACTTCTCATATTTTTATGATAATTTTTTTAGTCAATGATTAGGTTTATAAGGGAATTTGTTTTGTTGACATCGGTCAATATATGTTATTCACTACACAGACATTTATATGTAGTTAAAGCCATGATTATAAGGCCATTTCCAATGGTAAATAGTATAACTAATATACATATACATTTACCTATGTATACATACACATATATACACATATATGTAAATATATACATGGATCATATATATGTGTGTGTATATATGTATGTATGTATATATATATATACACACACATACACACACATATATGATCCATGTATATAATGTGTGTGTGTGTGTATATATATATGCACACACACACACACCACACACAAATTATATATATTTTATATGTATGTATGTTTGATGACCCATAATTTTATTCCAGAATGTAATGGTCATGATAAATCCAATACAAAAATTAATATGTGATTATATCTTATTAATTTGAGCTCATAGACTTGTAAAAGATATCTACTCTAATAAAAGAGTACCATGCTAATTGACCATACCTTTGTGATGAAGACAGCCAATCAGAAGTGGGTATGCAAATTAACCCAACAAAGATGTCAGGTTAATCTGTATACACAGTAGCCAAGTGGCCAGGGCCAGGCATTCCCCACCACCCCAGCAGCTCCGGTCCTCTGGGCAGCGTGGGAAGGCACAAAGGCAGCTCCGGCCAGAGCAAAGGTGGTGCCAGCAGCCAGGAGAAGGAAGGCCCATTCTTTTTTTTTTTTTTCACTTTGTTAATGTATACATATCTCCCCATTGCCCCCCCCCCACCCTCCAAGGCATATCCCAACCCCCCAGTGTCTGTGTTCATTGGTTATGCTTATATGCATGCATACAAGTCCTTTGGTTGATCTCTTATCTACTCCACCTCTCCTTAAACTTCCTATTTTAATTTGACAGTCTGTTTAATGCTTTACTGCTTCTGTGTCTATCCTTTTGTTCATCAGTTTATAATGTTTTTTGTTACCCACAAATGAGTGAGATCATGTGGTGTTTCTACTTCATTGACTGGCTTATTTCATTAAGCATAAGGCTCTCCAGTTCCATCCAGGTTGCTGCAAATGGTAAGAATTCCTTCTTTTTAATGGCAGCATAGAATTCCATTGGGTAGATGTACCATAGTTTTCTGATCCACTCATCTGCTGACAGGTACCTAGGCTGTTTCCAAATTGTAGCTATTGTAAATTGTGCTGCTATGAACATAAGCGTGCATAAATCCTTTCTGATAGGTGTTTGTAATTTCTTAGGATAAATTCCTAAGAGTGGGATTGCTGGGTCAAATGGAAGATCCATTTTTAGTTTTTTGAGGAAACTCCATACTGTTCTCCACAGTGGCTGCACCAGTCTGCATTCCCACCAGCAGTGCAGGAGGGTTCCTTTTTCTCTGGATCCTCGCCAACACTTGTCTTTGGTGATTTGTTGATGATTGCCATTCTGACAGGTGTAAGATGGTATCGTATTGTCGTTTTGATTTGTATCTCTGGGATAATTAGTGACTTTGAACATGTTTTCATGTGTCTCTTGACCTTCCTTCTGTCGTCTTTCAAAAAGGTTCTATTTAGGCTTACCCATTTTTTTATTGGATCATTTATGGAAGGCCCATTCTTGCATGAATCTTTGTGCATCGGGCCTCTAGTTTTTAAATAATTGAATATTTAGTATACTGAAGACACTATAGTACATTAGGTAGAGTAAACCCTTTACTCCTGGCACTAATTATATGGCAATATCATTATAGTTGTTGAAATAAAAGGGCTCTCTCTTTTTTAATTCATTTTTTATTGATTTTAAGAAGCGAGAGGAAGAGAAAAGATAGAAAAATCAATGATGAGAAAGAATTATTGATCACCCATCTCTTTCATGTGCTACACTGAAAACTGAGCCTGCAACCTGGATATAAGTCCTGACCAAGAATCAAACTATGGCCTCCTGGTTCAGAGGTTGATGCTCAACCACTGAGCAACACCAGCCAAGAAAGGTTCTCTCTTTTTTGAAAATCATTTAAAAACACCGTAGACCATGTAGTCTATTTTTCAGTTTTTTAAAAGTTGAACAGTGTGGAATAAATCCCATTAAAACAAGACTATAATTTCATTTAAGATGTCACATATAACCTAAAAGGGCTGCCATACATCACACCTACTGTTGAGTAGACTCATTGCCTTCATGAGATAATAATGATTAAGGGAGCAGAAAGCTGGGTTTGAGTTATAGCTTGTCTCCTTATTATCTGTATTAAAACTGGCAAGTCTATTTATTTTCCTGAATTTTTGTTCCCTTACATGTAAAACTGAGAAATACTATTTGACATTTCAATTACTAATTCATGTATATTAGAGAGTTTGGTTTATTGTTTAAATTATAGGTAATTTAAACTACAGCCTACATGCCTAATTCAGCCAGTTGCATGTTTTGGTTTTACCTCCTTACTAAAGAAGTTTTGCTTTATTTTTGAATTAGTGAAAACAGTTTTTCAAATAATATTTTGTGAAACTCAAAATCAATATGAAATCCAGTATCAGTGTGCATAAATAATGTTTTATTATTATACAGCCACACCCATGCATTTATGTTTTGCATGTGGCTGTTTTTAAGCTCCAGTGGTAGAACCAAGTAGTGGAAGAAAGGTTAAGGCATGCAAAGTCTACAATATTGACTAATGACAATTTACAGGACATGTTTGTGAGCTTCCAGTTAAATTGTCTATCTTACCTACTCTACTGTGAACATTTTCAAAGCAGTTTTGGGGACTATTTCATATTTGTTCACACAGTATCAATCTCAGTTCCCATTATAATGATCAAATGTAATAATTCACTGGGAAGTACCCCATATATGCTATAATGGTTTGTAGCCATGTTAAGTTGTGAAAATTACTGATAATTATTGAAATAAAAATATCTCTCACTAACCATTGTTTTTATGGGAGAGAGTATTTTTTTGTAGGTGTTTATTTCATCATTTTTGCTGACATACTACTTCTCCATAGTCATTCTAATGAATATTCATGAACTCTGGTGTAATGTTTTTATTATTGTTGTTTTGTTACATTACATACAAGAGTATAGAAAATGTCCTAGTACACATATCATTTAGCATACATATAGGTATATCTACAGAGATTTCTAGTAGTGAGATTCTGATTCAAAGCTCAATGAATCTTTGATTTTGGTAGGAATTACTTGATTCCTCTCTATAGGTGTTATAGTGTTTGCACATCTCTTGGTGATGTATACTAATAAGAGTGGTTGTTTTTCTAAGCAAAACCCACAGATATGACTGTAAAAGTTGGAATTTTGTAAATACAATCAGTGAAAAATTACATCTCTCTTTAATGTTGATTTCCATTTCTCTTATTATAGGTGAAATTGATCATATTTTCATATCTTTGGGGCTATAAATATTTCTTTTTTTACTGGAACTTCATGCCTCTTTATTTTATATTCTTTTAGTTAGTCTCTTTAACTTAACAATTAGTACTATTGTATATAATCCTATAACAATAAAAGGCTAATATGCAAATTGACCAAACAGTGGAACAACCAGTCGCTATAACACACACTGACCACCAGGGGGCAGATGCTCAACACAGGAGCTGCACCCTGATGGTTGGTGTACTCCCACAGGGGAAGCTCCACTCAGCCAGAAGCCAGGCTCACGGCTGGCGAGCACAGCAGCGGTGGCAGAAGAGACAGTGCTAAGGTTGTATGATGACAGCTTAGGAAGCAGGCCTAAGCTGTCAGTCACACATCTACTGAGGAATTCTGGACTGTGAGAGGTGCAAGCCAGGCTGAGGGACCCCCGTGAGTGCATGAATTTTGTGTACCAGGCCTCTAGTGGTACAATAATTCTTTGCCAGTAATAAAACTTACATAATTTTTTATAGTTACCATTTGTTTTTTTCCTTTATGACTTTTACTTTATGAGTTATTATTTTAGTAATAGGGGGCAAATCAGACAGGCGCCTGCAGCTCCTACCTGCTATTCCCACTCATTCTGGCCCCACTGTGCTTCCTGGAGGCTCACACCCAATTTGGGAGAGGCTTACACTGCTGCAGCAGCCAGCACTCTCCAGCCATGAGTCCTGTGTCTGTTGCCCTCCCAAGGGGAGGGGCCTAGGGTGTTAAACTGAAGCCAGCTCTCTGACATTCCCCAAAGGGTCCTGGATTGCCAGATAACTCAGGCCAGGCTGAGGGTCCCCACCAGTGCATGATTAGGCCAGGGAGGGATTATGGGAAGGCTCCAAGGTGTGTCCAGCCTATCTTCCTGAATCTCGATCAGTCAGACCCCAGCAGCAAGATAATGTATTGGTTGGAGCATCTGCCCCCTGGTGGTCAGTGCACATCACAGCGAGTGGTTGAGCAGCTTTAGCATATCATTAACATATTATGCTTTGATTGATTGGTTGGTTGTTCTGCTGTCTGGTCTATTTGTATATAATCCTTTTTATTATATAGGGTAGTAAATCTTAGCATTATTTTGATTAAAACTGTATTTTTATTTAATTTGGATACTTTTAAAATTTTACGATATTGGTTCAGAATTAGAGATAGTAGATACAAATGCATTTTTTAAAACCTAATATCCACAGTTTATCACATATATTAAAAATATTACCAATTGAAAAAGAATAGTATAAAAATAGAATTATTATGTTAAATAGCAGAAAGTATTATTTGAATACATTTGAATCCTTATTTTTAGCACCAGCCATTGGCTGTATTGCTCGTTTCTAATATTTGCTAAAAATTATATTCTTGATGTTCAGGTTGTAGTTGCAAAGAGTAGTGACCCTTACTGGTGTACATAAGGAATATTTAATCATATGTAATTGGTAAAATTTAACCAAAGATACACACTAGAAATTTGTCTACTAACACACAACTAGTGGTAATAAGCTTTATATACTTCAAGTGGTAAATGTGATTAGCTAAATGCTGTGCTTCATAAATACATATTATTTTCATTTTAAAAACAATTTAATTGACTTCTTTAACTGGCAAAATAATTTCATATAAGAAACAAAGGAAATTCTGTGTTTATTCAGAATATCTGTAAGTAGATATTGTCCGTATTAATAATTGTGCTAGGTATAGGAGTGCATTGATATTAACGTATAGTTGATCATAAAAGCTTATAAAAACTTAACATTTTTTCAGTATAAACAAATGAATTACATTCTTCATATTTACTTTCCTGCATTTATGGTGTATCTGCTTATAACTTAGAATTTTTTAGATATAAACCACAATATGTGGAAGATATTGCTTATATCTGTTAAGAGGTTAGTTCTATAATTCCATCCGTCTCCCTCACCTCCCATTTATGTGTAGAGGAGTGTTGACTCTATGCAATTGTTCCGTTTGCTTTATTGAAAAACAGCAAACATATGGAGGGTAAGCAAGGAATTCTGGCAGTATAATGGAACTAAGAAATCATCTTGCCAAAGCCCTCAAGTAATAAAAACCAACGATGCTTGAAACACTTAAGTGACCTCTTCGTGGGAAGAAGGATTAGTTATGGCACTGTCAAAGAAGAAATCATAACACATCTGATTCTTTAATGAAAATTAGTGTCTAGTATATAGTGCATGAAATTCCCATTTCATCATCACTGTTACTGTCATTATTCTATACTTTTTTCTTTCTTTAAAAGAGAACCTTCAAATTTCTTTGAATATGGAGTATTATAGTTTTAAATTAATAGATGGTTTTGAGGTTAAAAAGAGACTACATTATGTAAAAATGAATGACAAGGTTTAAGCTTTTTGGAAAAAAAATATGGTAGCTTTAATGTCATCATGAACTCTGAATTTAAATTAAATGCACAGCAAGAAATGGTCCCAATTGTCATTTAATATTGTTAAGATGATAATTTTATGAACATTTTAACATAACTTTCTTAAAATGGAAAACTTCCTGTATCAAAACATGACATTTAAATTTTATACAGATGACAGTGTGATGACATGATGGCATGTGAAATTAATTATGATAGTTTTATATGGATATAACTTTCTCAATAGTTGTAATAGAAATTTAACAATTTAGATCCAACCTATAGAAACTTGACTTGGCTTATATTTCATTTAATTTGTAATGCTATATAATTACTTTTTAATAAATCAGATTTCATCAGTTTAGTCATATTTTTAGAGAATAAATGCTATTTTATTAAAATAATTTAAAAAGTGTTTAGGTGATTAAACAGCTTTAGCATTCATTATATAGCCTTTCTTAACGCTACACTGACAATTTTTAAAAGGTCATCACTGCAAAGCAATAAATATGTTATGGGTACATCGTATATATTTATTCACATTACACTACTATACTAATATAATTGTACCCGTGTGTGTGTGTGTGTGTGTGTGTGTGTGTGTGTGTGAGAGAGAGAGAGAGAGAGAGAGAGAGAGAGAGAGAGAGAAAGAGAGAAAGAGAGAGAGAATATTGCTAAACCAGAGGTGACTTTGAACCCTGAGGATACATTTTTTTTTTGCACTTCAGCTAAATTATCTATTAGTTACAGTTGGCATAATCACTGAGGTCAAAGGTACTTAAAGGAAAAATGTTTAATGCATTTTAAAATAAGAACAAAATTTGAGCCCAAGCTGGCTGAATGAATAGAGCATGGGCCTGTGGAACAAATGGGCAGAGCATGGGCCTGGGTTCAATTCAGGTCAAGGCCACCTACCATATTTCCAGCGTATAAAATGACTGGGCATAGAAGACAACCCTCAACTTTTCCAGTTAAAATATAGAGTTTGGGATATACCCGCCCTATAAGACGTGATAAGTTGTGATATACTCATATAAGGAACACTACACCAAAAAAAAAAAAGATGACCCCCGACTTTTGAGAAGATTTTTCTGGGTTAAAACGTCGTCTTATGCACCGGAAAATACAGTACTTTGACTGCAAGCTCCCCTCTGGCCTAGGCCCTGGTCAGGGTCTGTTCAAGAAGAGGCAACCAATTAATGTGTTTCTCTCATATCAATGCTTCTCTCAGCCTTTCCCTTTCTCTTCCACTCTCTCTAAAAGATCAATGGAAAACTATTCTCAGATGAAGATTAAAAAGGAAAAAAAAAAGGAGAAAATATGAAAGTAAATATAATTCAGTATATATTATATTTGTCTTCATAGTAATAAAACTATAAGTAGAATTCATTGTTTTAATTGAAAACAAGGCCATGAAGTCAAAAGGGCAATTGTTGAAAGTTCTAATGTGACAAGTGGGACTGTGGTGTTACTGGCATTTAGTTATCAGAGGCCAGGGATAGTGCTACACATTCCGTAACATATAGACAGCACCCCACCCTTCTGCCCAGCAAATAATTATTCAGCCAAAAATGGCAATAAGTGTCATTGTTTACCTGAAACTGACATCTTCATAATGTGTTTTTCTTGGTCAAAATATTTTAGATACTTTGTCCATGCTATTATATTACTATAAGGATATTTTACATGCTTCTTTTATAATACACATACAGATTAGTTTTAACTTTTAGCTATTTTTTACTTCCTGAAAATTTATTTTTCTAAGGCATAATTTTATTTCATTGTTTACTGTGAATTCTAATATACATTGGCTTATTATAACAATTTATTTTGTATTTTATGTGCACTATATATTTGTCTTGTTTTTGTTTTTTTCCCCCATTTTTATTCTACCATAATAATGTCTATTGGGATTTCTCTCTACCAGTTTGGCATTTTTATATTGTATGTTTTTTATATTTGTGCTTGCTCTAAATTTTTTTGCATGCATTTTTTTACCTCAATGGTCAAATCTTCATATTTCTACCTCCCTCCTGAATAATAAAAACATAAAATGGTCAAACTTTTATCACTTAATGTGTTTTCTAGTTTTACATGCCTACTTTGCCAAATTGTTTTTAAGCTAGTACTTATTGTTTTTCTTCTTAGTATTAGTATTGTATTAAGTGTATACCGTACTTATTTACACTGAGTGGCCAGATTATTATGCGTTCAGAGAACATAATAATCTGGCCACTCAGTGTATATGCCTAACATACTTAACAGCATTTAACTCCTGTTTGGTTGTATGTTAAACTTTTTGAGGTCAATTTACTGCTTTCTAAAAGATGAGGATGTTCTATTTTTAACAGGTATTTTACAAAGTTTAAAATATATCTTAATATCTCCTCTAGATATAAATAATAGTAACCTTTTACCATGCTTTAGTACTTTCATGCAGTAGACCTCACAAACATTAAATTTCATGGGACCTCACATAACACTTTATTCTATTACAGTTATCCTAAACAATGCAGCTATCATAGGTTATTTAAACATTAATCACTCCCTTTTTTATGTCCTATTTGTCTAGTATCATTCTCATTTTTTTAAAAGTACCTTCCTGATTTTTCATTATTATTAAAACCATTTCAACATTTTTTTCCTGAAATTTACCCACATTTATCAATATATTTGTTCCTCATTGCTTCTGCCTTTGTTCTTTGTCCAGGTTTAATTTTCACATTGCCTAGACACAACCTTTACTCTTTTTAAAAATTAATTAATTGATTAATTAATTTTAAATATATTTTTATTGATTTCAGAGAGGAAGGGAGAGGGAGAGACAGAAACATCAATGATGAAAGAGAATCATTGATTGGCGACCTCCGCAAACCTGGTTCAGGGCTTCGGGCTGAGCCATGTTCCCCCTGTCAGAGTGCACCGACCACCAGGGGGCAGCTCCTGCACTGAGTCTCTGCCCCCTGGTGGTTGATTTCCATATTAACCTTTTATTATATAGGATTACAAACTATTTAAATAATCTTGTTCAACTTTTCTAATTTATTTTTTGTACTTGATGAAATATTTCTTTGTTTATTCACTGTCATGGAGATTTGATTCTGGTATGCCTTTTAGAATTTTATTTTTCCTTTTTTCAATAATGTGATATGTCAGAATAGGGATTTTGGTGAGATTCCTTCAAAATAAAGCTTGAGTTATATCCATCAAGAACCACTTAACTTTTTTTTTCCATCTGGCAACCAATTGGTTTCATAAATCTGAATAAATATTATTTTTAAATTTTTAACTACTGATTCTTATCCAGATAGCTTATGTAAATAACAATAACAAGAACATCAACAATACTATAAAATAAAACATATATCTTTCATCTGGGTTATAAGTTGGATTTCAATATATTACAGGAAACTACTTTTAACAGAACACAGGCTTCCTTGTGTGTGTGTATGTATGTATATGTATGTATGTATGTGTAGATATATATATATAGAGAGAGAGATATATATATATATACACACACACACACGCATATATATATGAGAGGAAAAGAGAGGAAGATAAAGATAGAAACATCAATGATGAAAGAGAATTATTGGTTGGCTACCTCCTGCATGTCCCACCCTGGGATCAAGCTCAAAACCTGGGCATGTGCCCTGACTGGGAACCAAACTGTGAACTCTTGATTCAGAGGTCCATGCTCCACCACTGAATCACATGGGCTGGGCTCCTCACTACTTTCTAAAAAGCTGGTAGGTAGATAAGTAATTTCAGTGTCTTGGAGTTGTTTTCAAGTAATCTTGCTTTATTCAGATACCTTTATTCTAATTTTATAACTTTAGTAGACTGAAAGTCATGGTTTCTAATATTCAGGATGGATAAAACCAAATTCTTGGTTTGTAGGGTAAGTATCAGGTTTGAACTCTCCGAAATATCAGTCTGAATGCCAGATGAAAGGAACTTCCTATTGCTAGGTCCTCTTTTCCTTCCTTGTTCCTACAGAAATGTATTTCACTGTTTTGAGCTCAGTTGAATTGCCTTTACCTTTTAATTTTATGCACCACTTTAATCAGATATAGAAAGAGACATGTCTTTATTAGCTTTGTCTGCCATTTTTATGGTCTTATCTTCCCTCAGGGTTTTCTGTGTATAAAAATAACTGTTGAATTAGAAAATATTTTTAATATCTCCTCTAGATATAAATAATAGTAACCTTTTACCATGCTTCAGTATTGTCATGCAGTAAAGCTAAAAATCAAAATGCCCCCAAAATATTAAAGAGAAGAAATGTGCATTTCAAAAAATCATATTGTACTTCATAATTATAGATGATTTGCTTCAACATGTATTTGCCTTAAATAAATGAATAGTTTGCAAAATAGTTATTGGATTATTCTGAAGGAATCTGTTTCATTAATTTTATTGATTTTTATCCAATGAATATTTGAACATTTAATTGCACTGGACCTCACATAACAAAGGCATTTAATTTGAAATTTGAACCTGGTTAGGGGTTTTCAAATACATCCAGTTTCTTTCATTTTGTTTTGTTTAGATTTCATAAAGATAATATCAGACATTTGTTATAAGAAATACAGAGTGAAATATAATCAATTCCTTCCAGTAGTATTACTGTATTTATGTTTCGTACACATGATTTATTTGTTACCATATTCACAAAAATTAGAACAATATATGGTGTGAAATCTTTTTCTATTCTAAAAGAATACAATTATAATATAACATTTAAACAGTGATATATGTTTGTATTCTTTTAGAGTAGAAAAAGATTTCACACTATATTCCAGGCAACCAGAATGGCAGAACGACCAGAATGTCTGGTCACTATGTTATGCACTATGGCAGCCAACTGTCCTTATAGGGGATCCAATCGCACCCCCTCAACCTCTTGTCTCTCCCCCAACCAGTCCCACCCATTTATGAATTCATCCACTGGGCCTCTAGTATTATATAAAATATGAAAAATAAAAATATACTGACTATATACCTTTTGGGTTGTACCATTTAGAACTATAGTTTGATCACAGTTGAGTTTATTTTTATGAAAGTTGAATACTATTTAGTTCATATCCTTCTATTCAAAATTTCTTAAGTATCACCTCAGTTCTGGTCTCTAGGGGAAAGGAAAACTAGATCTGCATAAAGAGTTTGAAAATGAAATTCTATAGAGGGGGTAGAAACAACAGAGTAGAGGTGGGATTAGAGTGGATAAAGGACAAAGCTTTGAGGAGGTGGAAATGGACAATGAATCTTATTCTTGAGTGATAATAAAATAACACTGTATTATATATGTAAAAATGACTAAGAGGACAGAACTTATGTTAAATATTCTTTAATAATAATGATAATAATGAACAAAAATAAATTTTTGGAGGTGATTGATTGGATTTTTTTATGGCATAGATTGTAATGATGGTTTCATTGGTTATATACTATGGTATTTTCAAACCCATCAAGGTGTATACATTAAATACAAACAGATTTTTGCATGTTAATAATAATCTAATGAAGTGGCTTTAAGAAATAAAGATAACAATAAAAGTTTTAAATTAAGAAGTATTTTCCAGTTAAATTTACTACCTCAGAAGTTACTTTCTCCACTCCAGAGGGCTGAAGAACATACAACAGTATTGGGTAGTGATAGAAAAAGGCAAGAAATTAATGTGAATCTATGTATTCTCTGCTTATTTGTGGTAAACTGATTCATCTTCCTCCGTCTTTTTAATTGTTGTCAGCCATTAATAATACAGAACATGTGAAAACTTACATATCCCTCAACATGCCACTCATCCTGAACCTCATTAGCTTTAGCAACTGACAACTGTTTGTATTCATTAGTAATACCCTGATGGATATTGAAGAAAACTACCTGAAATGAGTTTAATAATAAGACGTGTTTTAACATCTTGCAAGCCTGAAGAGTAGAACAGGCTCCAGGCACAGTTAGAATTAGAGATATAAATGATGTTCTTAGAATTCTAAGCAACATTCTGAAACTTCAAACTCATAAGTATATGAGTTCCAAATCTAAGATTTACAGGCAGTAGTACAATCAGTTTCTGTGCTCTGTTATCAAAAGAATTCCCTTACTTGCAACTACATATAGAGAGATTGTACATGCCTAATTATTTGCTAATTCCACATGTTAGGGTCTGAATTATGTTCAATACAATTAAACACTATGGATCTAAAAGCCTAACTTTAATAGGTAAAAACTAGAGGTCCAGTGAATGAATTCGTGTATGGATGTGGTTGGTGGAGATGAGGCCCCAATTTGCACCCCAGCCTCACAGCCCCACAACCCTGACTGGCACCCTGCCTTGGGCTGGTAGTCAGCACACATCATAGAGAGTGGTTGAACTCCTGGTCTAATGACCGCACAAGGGGACAATTTGCATATTAGGCTTTTATTCTATAGGATGTTATGAAGACCAGAGGGTCAAGCCTGACTCTCTATTCCTTTGGTTTCAAATAGCCTACATCATTACTGTTCAGTGTATTTATATGTGTGGGGGTGTCTATGCTTATACTCAAACCAAGACTTAATAGATTACCTTCAGGACAGCAACAGAATCTCAGACTCTGAGTCACTGAAGCACAAGTAACTTTCCAAGTGGATGTTGGGTAGCCCATAGAACTGGCAGAAAAGCCAGCCATTGAATCAGTGTTGAGATAAAGCAGGAACCAAAGGAAGAAGATGCTACACAAGGAAAATGTCAGACCATTGCCACAGACACTTCTGCCTCTGGACGTGCTCTGCTATTGCCATTGTCTTGATGAAAACAGGGACGTAAGTAATATCTACTTTGTCTGTTGGTCTTTGTGTCACTGATCCAGTTTCAAAGCTCCAGACAGGAGCGTGTGTTGGCCCAGCCTAAATCATATGCCCGTGGCCTGGCTGCTCCCAGGAGGAAGATGCATTCTGGATCCTGAGGTTCCATAATTAAGACAAAGCTCTCTCTTCTGTCAAAAGTCTCACAGCGAGGTACTGATTTTTCCCAGGTCACATGTGAAGGGCACAAAAGACACACTTATAATACATGCATGTGCATATATACAGACATACCCATAGAGTATATAGTTTAAAATAATCCCCAAACTATATGGGAAAGTTTAATTATCTTGAATTTTATTTTACTTCATTATTTTGTTTTACTGATTGTGTCACCACAATACAGCTAATACATTTCATTTTAAAATACATCCTATTTTTAAACAAATAGAACTCAGACTAATTAGAGGTCATGATCTTTCCTTTTTGAACTCACTTCAATGTCCACCATTTTTTAAAGAAAGGGATCATCACATATATTGTGGATGAGACTGAGTATTTTTTCTCTACATACATGTCTTGATGTTATATATATTTATAATGTATTTTTATCATGATTCATAAACTTGTTCTGAAATACCTTGTCTGCTCAGTAATTGCTTATTCAGTTCATTAGTTGCTTTGCATGCATGAGCTCTTTCTATTGTTATATCAAAATTATGAGAAGTATTAAATGCATCTGTAGGACTTAAGGCAATATAAACTATTTTTAATTAAAATAAGAGGCACTACATAAAGGAAATGCAGTAAGAGACGTATGTTTTTTTTTACTTGGAATGACATCCGCTCTTACATGACCTGTATTATGAGTTTATGCTGTATTTTTTCTTCTTCTGGCATTGCCATTGTTAGTCTTGTTCTCTGAACCCTGTTATTATGGTTCCATTGAATTAAATTGACCATGAAGAGGTTTGATTTTTATTACTATTTTTATAAAGATTTAGATACGGAAGGATAAAATAATATCTAATTATCATCAATTATCAGCACAAACATGAAGTAAATATTTATGTTTCTGGGGGAGGAGCATCAAAGGCAGTGCAGCTGTGCAAGACTAAGACTTTCCGGAGACTGGTTAATTTGCATGTAAGTAGTTTCTTCTATGCTTTGAGGCTGAATTTATCTTGGTGTCTATAAGAGAAGTTGAAAATAGCAAGGGGATAAGTATATGGTGAATTTAGTTATTGTGTCAAAAACAAATCTTTGATTTTGAATATTTTACTCTGGCATAAAAATTGATAAGACGCAGCAAGCTGTGTTTTCGACCTTTCTTGGATATTAGAATTAAGTGGGAAGGGAAGTTCATAAAAACCCTCAAGTTCAGACTGTACATTGGATCAATTTAGTCAGAATCTGAAAACAGGAGCGAATATCAGCATTTTTAAAGCAAGCAACACTGTCCTAATGAGTGTCTTTCAGAACCACTAGTTTTTAGGCTCAGTTTAATAATGACACATTAGGATACCTTGAATAAAATGAAAACAATCTTCAATGATGTCAAAAATAGCTATCCTCTCTCTTAATAGTGGCACCTGAAAATAATGATAATCTTAATGGAACATATATGAGCTTAATCTTTTTGTATGACCTTGAATGATGCTGAAACTTCTAAATAAAATAATTCTTCCCCTTTAAAAATATGTATTGTTAATGAGACTGAGTATTTTTTCTCTATATGCATGTCTTTATATTATCTTTATTATTTTATTTGTATTAATATTATGCATGTACATAGGAGGGAGGCAAATTAGCACAAAAGCAGTTATAGCAAAATTAATATTCTTCTTGACTAGCATTCCCTCCTTACAGTCCTTCTTTAAAGATAAAAGTCAATATGTAAGATTTTTATTCTTTTAACATGACTAGATTTTATTTTGACTTCCTACTTTGGTATATGAGATCGTCTGGTTTACATATCCTATCTCTTTTCTTGTTCTTTCCATATAATTTTATCACTAACAGTATAGTTATTCCCTTGGTTGTCTTCTTATCATATGTAAATTATTGACATGTTAATTTCTTCCCCATTTAATTGTAGATAGGCACAATCACTTCCTACTTTTTGGGATAAGAATAAAGGATGCCCTATCATTGATGTCAAAAAGCATTAGGCATTGATATAGATGACAGGGATTTAGTCTAAGTCATCACTAGTACCCCTGGTTACTTCTCCTAGGCTTCTTCATTTATGTTACATTTTTTTCCTAAGAATATGCACTAGTCTGGGGAGAGGTATATGACTGGTTTTCTACTTGTAGAAATCAAGTGCTTTTTCTTTAATTTTTCCATTATTATCACAACCAGGATATTGACATTGATAAGATCTACTAATTTTTTTCAGGTTTCCAAAGTCTTTTTGTACTGATTTATGTCTCTCCGTGAGCTTTAAGTTCTATAAAACAGTTATCATCCACATAGGCCTATAGATACCATACTGAAAAATTCCAACACCACAAGAATTTCTCATTTTCCTTTGGTAATCACACCAATTTTCCCTCCTGCTACCACTCCATCTCCCAATATATTTAACCATAACAAAAATTAATGTGTTCTTTTCCACAATTTTGTCATTTCATATATTATAGGAATACTAGTGACCTGGTGCACAAAATTTGTGCACATTAAAAGAGGGTTAATTAGAAGAAATAATTTAATATTCTATTTTCCCTTTTTTTATAATAGAAGTGTCAGAGATGAAAGAAAATTAGTAAAATGTATATAAAAACCTCCCTCCTGTCAGTGTCTAGGGCACACCATGGGACCCAGAGACAAGTCCCCGCCCATTCACATGCACCTCAAAATCACATGAGACCCAGACCCGGCCTGCCCCCCCCCCAACCTATCAGGCTATATTCAGACCCGGCCAGTCCTACCCTTGTCAATTTCTGCTGGGTAGGGGGCATAGCCTCAGATCCCCTGGCCCAGTGACAGGAAAGGGGGGGCATAGCCTGAGGTCTCCCAGCCCAGACTGGGATAGAGGGCATGCCTTGAGGTCCTCCTTCAAGCCCTGCCAGGTAGGGACACAGCCTAAGATCCCCTGTGTCAAGCCCTCTGGGTGGGAGGCATGGCTTGAGTTCACCCATTAAGCTCTACCAGACAGGGGGCGGGGTGCAGCCTCCAGTCCTCCATCAAGCCTTACTGGGTGGAGGCACTACCTGAATTCCCCTGACCCAGCACTAGGGGTGCACCTTGAGGTTCCCCATCAAGCCCTGCTGGGTGGGGTTCATGGCGTGAGGTCCCCTGTCAAGCCCAGCCATGCAGGGAGCTTATCCTTAGATCCCATGGCCCAGTGCTGGGACAGGGGTGAGGTCTGAGGTCCCCCTGCCTGGTACGGAGTGGGAGACATGGCCTGAAGTCCTGCCAAGCACCACCAGGCGGGTGGTGAGGCCTGAGGTCCCCCAGCAGGGGCAGGGGGAGCAGCCTGAGGTCCTCTAGCCCAGCACCATAACGGGAAGCACACTTTGAGGTCCCCCAGCAAGCACTGTTGGGTGGGGGGCACAGCCTGAGGTCCCCTGTCAAGCCCTGCTGGGTGGGGTTGTGGCCAGAAGTCCCCTGTTAAGCCCCACCTGGTGGGGGACATGGCCTGAGGTCCCCTGGCATGGCTCTGGAGCAGGGGGAGCGGCCTAAGGTCCCCTAGCCCAGCACCAGGACGGAAAGTGCACCTTGAGGTCCCAGTCAAGCCTCGCTGGGTTGGGTTGGGGGCATGGCCTGAGGTCCCCTGTCAAGCCCCACATCCCTGCTGATTGCCCATTAAGGCTCCTTGTGGGAACTTGGCCTCAGCTGTGGGTGCAGCCAACTTTGTGATGGAGTGATGGTCAGTTAGCATACCCCCTCTTTATTAGAGAGGATATAACTTGTAACCATTTGGGATTGGCTGTTTTTCATTCAGCATATGTCAGGAGATTCACTCACGTTGGTTGTTGCGTGTATCGATCTTTTGCTCAGTAGGACTCCATGATAGAAATGTACCACAGATTGTTTAACTAATCATGTGCTGAAGGACATCTGGGCTGATTCTAGTTTGGGGCTATTGCCAGGAACAAATAAAGCTCTGAATGGTTATTTACAGGTGTTTGTGTGAACACAGTTTCTTTTCTTCAGGATAGATGTCAGGGTATACAATTGCTGAGTTGAATAGTAACAGCATATTTAATTTTTTTTTAGGAAGTGCCAAATTTTCTAGAGTGAATGTAATATCTTGCATCCTCACTGGCAATATATCTAATTCTTTACATTCTCCCCAGTATTTAATGTTGTTGCTGTTTTTTTTATTTCAGCCATTCTAGTAAGTGCATTAGTGTGATAGCTCATGGGATTTTAATGTTTCTTTTAACTAATTAATGACTAATGATGTTTAACACATTTCCACATGCTTATTTGCAATGCCTATCTTGGAGTAAATGTCTTTCCAGATCCTTTGTTCACTTTCAATTTTTTTTTTAACTGGTAAGTTTTGAGAGTTCTTAAATATGATAGACACCATTTGTTGGATAATTTGTTTGCAAATTCTTGCTCCTAGTCTCTGGGGAGCAATTATCTTTTTTATCTCTTCACAGAGATTTTTATAGATATTTTTTTTAAATTTTAATTAGTTCCAGTTTAGCTTTTATGCATGACACTTTTGATGCCAAATCTAAGATTTCTTCTCCTAGTGCTAGGTACCAACATTTTCTCCTCTTTTCACCTTATTCCCCCCAAATTGAATAATTGTAGGTTTTACATTTATGTCTAAAATGCAGTTTGATATAACATTTTAAACACAGTATGATGTTTATGCCAATGTCAATTTTTTAAAAGAATGTTTCCTATACACGTCAAAATATGTAGAAACAGCCTAATTTATTGGAAAGACTATCCTTCCCCTGAATTGGTTTTGTACCTATGTTAAAATTTAATGGAGTGTATTTGTGAGGGTCTATTTGGGGGTCATTTTTCTATATATCTCAACCAATACCACACCTTGTTGGTTACTGTAGCTGTAGAACCATTATTAATATCAAAATACAACTTTTCCTTGTCAAGATTATTTTAACTAAGATAGAGCCTGTGTCTTCACATGGAAATTTTGGAATAAGCTTGGTTATTATATCTATAAAACATATTTCTGGGATTTTGATAAGCATTTCAGTAAACCTATAGAATAATTTGGCAAGAATTGATATTTTACAGTGTTGAATCCTCCAATTCATGAACATGATATCTTTATTTATTTGGTCTTTGATTTCTTTCATCAGTATTTTGTAATTTTCATTGTATAATACATCAAATATTCTTTGCATGTTTTATTATTGTGCTGTTTATGTAGTGTATGGTTTCATTAGAGTGATTGTCAGTGTTTCAATTTTAGTTTCTGTATGTTCATTATTACTATTGATTTGTGTGTCTTCATTTTCTATACTGCAAATTTCCTAACTCTATTATTGGTTGTAGGAGTTCTTGTTTTCTTGTTTGTTTTGTAGTATTTTTACATTGATAATGATGTTCTCTGTAAACATGAAGAATTTTAATCCTACCCCTTGATCTGTCTGTATTTTTATTTTCTGTTTTTTGCTGCACTTATTAGAACACTAGAAGTTCACAAAGTTCGTACACAGGTAGGAGCCCTAGGCCTGGCCAGCGACCAGGGGCGATTTGTGGTGCAATCGGGGGGGGGGGGCCCTGTTGCTATCCACCTTGGCTGGCTTGGCGCCACCCACTCGTTGGCCCTGTCCCCTGCCACCAGTCGCCTCCCTCTGTGGGGCAACTTGTGGGGCTATCGGGGTTGGGGGGTCCCCACTGGCACCCGACTTGGCTGGCCTGGTGCCTGTGGGATGGGGGAAGCTCCTGCATTGGGCATCTGCACCCTGGTCATTCCGCTGGTTGTTCTGCCTTTTGATCAATTTGCTTATTAGGCTTTTATTGTATAGAATAGACAATACTATGTTGAATAAGAGTGATGAGAGATGGCATTTTTGCCATGTTCTTAATCTTAGGGGAAAGGTATTCAGTTCTTCACTATTAAGTACAATGTTACATTCAGGTTTATTTTAGACAATTTTTATCAAGTTGAGTCAATTTCTCTCTATTTCAAACTTGCTGAGATTTTTTATCATAAATAGATGTTGGGGTTTGCCAAAAGCTTTTCTGCATTGATTGGTATGACCATGTATTTTTCTTCCTTATCTTATTGATAGAGTGGATTACATTGATTGATTTTTAAAAGCCAAACTGAAGCCTTTCATATGTGGACTAAATTTCACTTCATCTTTTTATACACTGATGATTCAGTTTGTTTAAACATGTTGAGGATTACTGCATTTAATTCCATGAGAGATATCAGTGGGTAGGATTATTTTTGTTTTGTTTTTTGTACTGTCTTTCCTTTTGGTATCAAGGTAATACTGTCTTATTAAATTACTTGGAAAATGTTCCATCTTTTTATATATTCTGAAGGATATTTTATAAAATTGATATTACTAGTTCTTTAAATATTATAGAAATTATTCAATAATACCTTCCACTGTAGAGCTACCATGTGGAATTTTTACTTATGAATACAATTTATTTGATGATATTAGGCAATTTGGATCATCTGTTTCACTGTGGTAGTTTGTGTTTTTTTGAGGAAATGGCCCATTTCTCTGAAGTTTTTAAATATGTTAACATAAATTTTTCATAGTATAATTTTATTATATTTTTAAAGACCTGGGTATTTGTAGTATTATCCCATATTTTATTCTGAATTAGTGATTTTTTGTCTTCTCCTTTTAAAATATGTTTAATCTTTCTAGGTGTTTATCAGTTTAAGTTATTTCATTAAAAAAACAGATATTTGTTTCACTTATTTTAAATATTTTTCCTTATTCTGCTTTTATCTTTATTGCTTATTTCCTTCTATTTACTTGAGTTTATGTTTTATTTTTTTTTCTAGTTCTTGAGGTAGGCAAACTAAAGTTATTGACATGAGTTTTGTAATGGAAAGTATAAAGTTAACTATAAATTTAGCTATAAATTTTCTTCTCAGCACTGCTTTGGCTATGTCCCACATATTTTGATATACTGTATTTTGTTTTCATTTAGGTTCAAATATTTTTGTTTCCTTTAGGACTTTCCTATGAATAATTTGTAAATGTCTTTGAAAGTTTCCAGATATTAAGAGACTTTGTTCTGATGTCTTTCTGCTGTTCATTTCTAGTTTGATTCTATTTAAGTCAGATAACATATTCTGTATGATTTCAATATGTTTAAAAATTTTGTTTTGTTTTATGGTCTATCTTGGTGAATGTTTCATGGGTAATTACAAAAATATAATATACTATGTATATAATATTTTTATTAAATAGATAATCCTATCTATATCAATTCAATTCTTTTAGAGTTTCCTATTGTTCACATTTGAATCCTTGCTGACTTTCTGCCTTTAGTCCTGTCAGTTTATGAGAGCAGGTGTAGAAGTTCTCAACTGAATTGGTGAATTTGTCAGGTTTTCTCTTTAACTCTGTCAGCATTTGTTTTATGGATTTTGAATCTCACCTCTCTGGTGCTTCCAATGTCTCTGATATCCTTGGACAGGGTTGAAGAATCTCAAGACAATAAAATCAAAAACTTCCTGGACCGACCACCTGGGGTAGGGTCTCTCCAGAAAAAGTCTCCAAATGACTGCAATGGTGCATTATCTTCTTCTGAATATATTCAAGCCAGGCCTCTTGAGAATGCAGTATCAAGACCCTAGTTTTAATATGTTTTTTTCCTCTCTTTTTTTAAAACATATATTTTTATTGATTTCAGAGATGAAGGGAGAGGGAGTACGAGATAGAAGCATCAATGATGAGAGATTATCATTGATTGGCTGCCTCCTGCACACACCCCCTACCTAGGGTTGAGCCCACAACCCTGGCATGAGCCTTTGACTGGAATTAAACCATGAACTCTAGTTCATAGGTAAATGCTCAACAACTGGGCCACACCAGCTAGGCTGCTCTCTCTCTTTCCTAAGGCTAAATTACAAACAAATTGTGTCTATTGTCTTGTCCTTCAAATCTTAAGTTTTCTTTCATAGTAAATAGGGACCAGTAGTTGTAGTAATAGTAATTATCACTTTTTATTGCCCTTCACCAGACTCTAGAGTGTTATAATGGTTTTATTCTAAGTGCCATGCAATGCAGACTATTAAAATGTCAATGAAATAAATTGCAGTGATCATGCTTGTAATCTAATCATATCTAATAAAATAATAATATGCAAATTAACTACAACCTGCAAGCCACGCCTACCAGCCAATCAGGACTGAGTATGCAAAATAACCCAACAAAGATGGCTGCATCCACTGAGTGAGCAAGAGGCTTGGGTTTCCCTGGCAATGGAGGAAGCCAAGTGTTCCACACACCTTGGCAGGCCCAGACCTCCACTCAAGGCTACAAAGTTTCAATTATAGAAAATAAATAAATCCCAACAAAAATTGCTGTGGCCATGGAGCAAGCAGGAGGTTTGGCTTCACTCAAGACTAAAAGTTTCAATTATAGAAGATAAATAAATCCCAGATACCAGGGCCTCCACTGGGGTTGCCGAAGGGCGAGGCCAGCCTGAAAACCACCACAGGCCCCTTGCCCAGGCTGCCCCACACCCCAAGGGAAACCCCACCCTGATCCAAGACACCCTTCAGGGCAAACCAGTCAGCCCCCACCCTGTGCACCAGGCCTCTACCCTATCTATAAAAGAGTAATGTGCAAATTGACCATCACTCCAACACACTAGATGGCTGCCCTCATGTGGTCAAAGACGACTGCCTCCGTGATGGCCATCATAGGAGGACAGTTGGGAGGGACCAGGCCTGCAAGGGAGAGCAGTTGTGGGTGATCAGGCCAGCAGGGGAGGGAAGTTGGGGGCAACTAGGCCTGCAGGTAAGGTCATTTGGGGTGACATAGGCCTGCTGGTGCAAGCAGTTGGGGGGAACCAGGCCTTCAGGGGAGGGCAGTTAGGAGTGACCATGATTGCAGGGAAGGGCATAGTGGCAATCAGGCTGGCAGGGATGTGGTTAGGTAGTGATCAGATTGGCAGGCAGAAGCGATTAGGGGCAATCAGGAAGGCAGGCAGGTGAGCAGTTGGGAGCCAGCAGTCCTGGATTATGAGAGAGATGTCCAACTTCCCATTTAAGGAGGATCGGGCCTAAACAGGCAGTTGGACATCTTTCAAGAGGTCCCAGATTGGATAGGGTGCAGGCTGGGCTGAAGGACTCCCCCCCACAGCCCTCCCCTGGTGCACCGCGCCTCTAGTGTATTTATAAGTGTGTCTCTGCATAGGTGTCTAAATGACTTACCCTTCTTTGAAGTAGAAATAAACTTTCTACCATAGTTATTCCATATCTGTGGAAGATCATAACATTTATTTGTTTACATTAAGGAATAGTTTGTTGTGTGTTAAAATAAGTTTATATTCTACCATCTATTGTCATACTTTTAGTAAATATTTTTTTAAAGTTATACTTTATCATGCACTTGTGATCCACCTTGCCTTGGTGCAAATATTTCTAAAAAAAAACTTTGACAAAACTATTTTTAGTTTTAATCAACTTAAATCCAGACAGCAAATAATGCCTGCCATATTACTACCCATCATTTGTGGGATCAAAATTATGTAAACTTTAAGTTCTGTAATATTTCTCCAAAAGTAGTTTGTTGTGGAACACCACAAAATAAATAAAGTGAAGATGAAACAAGAGCTATGAAAACGGGGGGCGGGGGGGGGAGGATGTCTTGCTGAATGTTTCGGAGTATTGACCCAGCTTCAGCTAGTGTAAATGAATAAGGAAATCTATTTCTTTTCCTCCTGTTTCTGTCACATTGCCTGTGAGAATCTAATTCACATTCGGAGTTTGAAATGGAACATAAAAATAGAGCTCTGTTTGGCTTCTGCTGTGTCAGATAATTACTTTCAAAATTCTGTAACTGAAATCCAATTGGGATTGGAACTGTGTTTTTGCTCCTGAGAAACAGCACTTCTGTCATGTGCAGCTACGGGCTTTGGCTGATTCTGCTAGAAGTTACCTTTCTGCTTAGTGAGCTTGAGTGACTGGTCTGTCCAGTTACAAGTGATGGGAAAGCTGTTAAGGGAAAGAGAAAGTTAGAAAGTGCACATGTATTTACATAGTACAAATATTACCGAAGGGTGGGCTACAAGGAGGTTTACAGTTGTTTGTATGGAAAATAATACGATAATTCATAAATAATAATACAAGAATAAACTCTGCATTTCATGTACTCATTTGTTTTGAATATAAAAAATACACAACTTTTTAAAAAAATTATTATTTTAACCTCACTCAAGGATCTATTTATTGATTTTTAGAGAGAAAGAGGAGGGGGGGGGTAGAAAAAGAAGAAAGAGAGACCAAAAAAAAAAAAAAGAAAAAAGAAAAGAAAAGAAAAAACCAACACATCCATGTGAGAGAGAAACAACAATTGGTGAACTCTGAAAATGCCGCCCCCCCTGCCGACACCACCAAGATCAAACAGGCAACCTAAGTATGTGCCTGTCCTCAAATCAAACTTTTTTGGTGTGTGGGACAATGTTCTGACCAACCTGGGCAGGGCAATTAAAGAAAGATTTTTCTTCCATCCTAGTAAATACATAATACATGTTCATAGTGTGTGTGTGTGTGTGTGGTGTATGATCTACAAATATCATTAGTCTCACATCTCTAACGTCTGTGCCCATTGTTAGTGCCTGGCATTTGGTACATTTCAGTGTTTACCACTACAAACAGTGCCACACTAATTTTCAAATGAGCGAGCTAACTTTGATGCATGATCTGAGTTAGAAATTTATTTTTCTAACTAAAACCTCTCATCTGAGCACGAGACTACTATAGGTATTATAAATGTCAATTATACGCTTGGAGGCTTTGTTACCATCTCAGATTAACCTGGATAAAACTGACCTCCAAGTCTTTCTCCTCATAGAAGAGAAGTTATACCTGGTTTCTCTGAAGAAGCTTCTTATCAGTAATCACACCTCCATCCACTCAAGTGTTCAAGCAACATACCTGGTAATCATTCTTGACACCTCTTTATACTTACCTCTCCATAAACCCCGTCTGTTAGTGAGTGCTGATAGCCCCTCATCCAAAATGTATCTCATATCTGTCTAGTCCTTTTCATCTCAAACCTCCCCGCCCTAATTTATTCTGTCCTGATCTCCCACCCTAAATACATACTGCACAAGCGTCCTAATTGATATCCCACTTCTCTTGCACTGTTTACACTCTTCCCGATCTGGAGGCCAGATTGATCCTTTTTAAACAGAATTCTGGCCTCATCATTCTAGGCCTTAAAATCCTTCTGTGGCTTTCAAATGCATTGAGATGAAATCCCAGGTCTGTGTACACACACTAAACGGCATGGTCGCCTCTGGATGATTCCCAGCTTCCTTAGCTTCAACTCCTTTCAGCTCTTTCAGCTCCCCTGGCTTTTTACCTCCTCTCACAGCAACATCTGTTGTTCCTCCAAACCTTCCAAATTAGAATGTCTCAATAGGCTTTGTATCAACAGCTGGAATCCTCACTGGATTCTAAACTTCTTCAGTGCAGGTATGCTCCATCTTTTATTCATCATGTGCCTCTGGATAGGCAGCAGATAGCCAAGTACAGGGACATAATATATAATCTATTGTCATTGAAGAAAAGAAGGAAGGAAAGAAGGAAGAAAAGAAGGAAGGAAGGAAGGAAGGAAGGAAGGAAGGAAGGAAGGAAGGAAGGAAGGAAAGAAGGAAGGAAGGAAGGAAGGAAGGAAGGAAGGAAGGAAGGAAGGAAGGAAAACATTTTCATAATTTACATACATAGTAAAAGGTAGAACCAGAAATTAAGCACAGACCTTCTGATTTTTATGGTTTCTGATTTCATCTCATATTATATTGATTAGAAAAGCTTAAGGTCAGATTTCTGAAAAATCTGGGATGTTTAGCAAGGGGAGTAAAGAAAACTCAAGGTCTAGTGGGGATATTCTGACCATGTATTCAGACAAAGCCTGGAATATAGTTGAAATAAAAAATAGTTCAATGGGCCCAGTGAGATTGACATTTACAGTAATTGTGTATATATTATTAATAATAATAGTAGTAATAATAATGCAATTATATACATTGAGTGGCCAGATGATTATGATCTCTGAACGCATAATAATCTGGCCACTCAGTGTACATCTTATACAATAAAAGGCTGATATGCAAATTGACCCCTCAACCAGGAGTTCAACCAGCAGGCAGGCCGGCCAACCACCCATGTCCCCTCTCCCTGGCAGCTGGCTGGACCCCACCTATGGATGGTTTCATGAACTAGGCTTTCAATATATATATATATATATATATTCACACACACACACACACACACACACACACACTTATATACTGAGTGGTCATATTATTATGCATTCGGATATCATAATAATCTGGCCACTCAGTGTATAGTTGTGTCAAATACTTTGCATCTGAGATCACTTTGTATTTTTTTCTTTCATCCTGAAGTGCACTGCATCACAATGATTTGTATATGTTGAATCTTCCTTGTATCCCAAACTTCTTTTATGAGGCCAGTATCAACCTGATACAATACTAGGCAAAGACACCCCCCAAAAAATTTACTGGCCAATATCCCTCATGAACATGGATGCAAAAATCCTCAACATAATATTAGCCAAAAAAATTCAGTGGCATACTAAAAAGATCAAATTTCATGTTATCAACATCTTATTGATAAAAGTAAAAAATATGAGAGCAACGCTGAAGAATCTGAGTATATATTTTTCATATATGTAGCAAAGTTCTTTTGAATTTTTTATTGCCCCTTGGAATTGGCTTTCTAATTGACTCCTGTGTTGAGTACTTTCTAGTTGACCTCATAATTGGCTACTGACATATAAAAACTGGGATTACAAATGTATTATTATTAATAATCACTACAATTGTGATATCCAGTATTTATTAGTTATTCATGCTTTGAACTATTTTAAATACTTTAACAGGCATGAATTCATATCGACCTCATTGTAACACTTTGTGGGAGGTAGTACTATAATTTTCACTTTACAGATAAAATAACTGACACCCAGTGAGTTTAAGTAACTTGCCTAAGCACATACAACCAGCAAATGGGACAGTCAGAATTTTGAGATGGTGTCTGGCTTCAGAAGCATGAGAGATTAATATTACAAAGGAATCGCTTTATGACAGTTAGGGGAAAGAACATCCATTGTAATTTTAGAGCAGTGCAGACTGCTTCTTTAGATGCTTGAACTCATTCAGAACCCAGAAAGGTGGAGAAATGACAAACATGGTTCAGATGGTTACCCTTCCCCCCAGACAAGTCTTTCACTCTTTATTGAAAATGTATTGACACTTTCATAACTAGTCCCTATCCTTAACTGAAAGTGACTAAAAGCTCAGGTAGTGGAAACAAGCAGGAAAGGCCTTGCGAAATGATGAGATATAAATACATTTTTAAAGTCAATTCTGAAAAGTTCAAAATTCCAAGAATTCCAACTTCTCCATTAAGAGTAAGTCACTTATTTAATTTCATGATCTTGACACACACACACAAAAAAAAAGAGTAAGTCACTATTGCAGATTGAGATCAAAATATGGTGGAAGTTAGAGTCATTGCTGCACATGATCCTTTATTCATTCCATTATTGTTTTGATATTTAAATTATATGATATTATGTACCTTATATCACTTTAGATCAACCTTATCAATCAACCTTATCAATGACAAAGCATTAATGTGTAATCTGGTAAGAAGCGTATTTTACTATAAAGCCCATGCAGTTGGGCAGATGGATCCCATGACTGTAGATGCTAAGTGTAAATTTGAATGTATATAAATTAATGTAAATTAGCAGCATTCACTTCCCAAATTTAAAAACCATCCCCAGAATATACGCTTAGATAAAAATGTTTTAAAAACCATATTCAACTCTCTTTTTCATTAAACACTTGAAATTAAATTTTTATTTTTACCATAATGTAATGATCTCAATGAATTAACTGACAGAAATCTCACCAAATCTTTTGCAAGTATGACTATTCCCTTTTTATCTCATCATCTCACTATGGCTTTCTTAAAAAGTGTATCTCTATGTCTCCAAAGTCAACAAATTGCAACCTCAGCTGCAGTTGCTTGGTTACTTGTTTTAGCACCTGGAGTAATAGGATATTTGAGGGTTTGAAAATAACAGAGGTCCATTTTTTTCCCACTGCTTATTCTGTGCCTGATTATAAGCAAAATGGTAAGCACAGTCTGACAGGATTTTCCATGAGCATTAGCTGTCTGTATTTTCCAGCATATAAGACGACTGTTTAACCCAGGAAAATCTTCTCAAAAGTCGAGGTTCATCTTATATGCTGGGTGTCATCTTATAGGTTGAGTATATCCCAAACTCTATATTTTAACTGGAAAAGTTGGGGGTCATCTTATACGCCCAGTTGTCTTATACACTGGAAAATATGGGTAATTGTAGGCAATGAACAGTAGATATTAAGAGAGAGATTTGGAGAGATTCCACAAATTGGTAAATATTAATGAGTGATTTATCCAATTAAAATAATTACCTGTCTGACAAAACATCTAATGTAATTATTTTTATATTGTTTATTAAAATATATATTTTTTTAATTCTTTGGTCATTTGTTAGAAGAGGTGTCTTTTAAATTGATTTACTTTTTGTCACCTATCTTGACTTTTTGTCTGTCATTCACTATTTTACTTTCTCTTTCTCTTCTCTCTTTTCTCACGAGATTCTTTTTTAGGTCTCATGACAGACTTAACTCTCCTGCTTTGTTATATAGTACTAGAGGCCTGGTGCATGAAAATTTATGCATTAGAAGAGTCTGTCAGTCTGGCCTGCCCCTCACTGTCTAGGAGGCCTCAGGGGCAGGAGGCAACTGGGTGATCAGGGGAAGTTGATGCCCCATCACACCTCTGCTGCTACCACTGCCAACAGCACAAGCCTCAGGTGGCCCTGGGTTATCTGAGCTTTGGGCCAACCCTGGGAGGCTGGGGAGTTGAAGGGACTGGAGGACTCTGGAGGCAGGTGGGCGGAACAGCCAGGCCACCTTGGAGGCGGGCTCCACCACTCTGCCTCCCTGCCTCCCTAGCAGGGCTGCAGGGACTAGGTGCCATCATCTTGTGGCTGTGGATGCTGCCATTTTTGAGAGCATGACAGTTAATTAGTATATCCCTTCCTTATTGGCTGTGGGTACCACCATCTTTGTGATGGGATGAGGGTCAATTAGCATATTCCCTCTTTATTAGATAGGATTAGATCCAAGCTTGGCACACACTAATTTAGCTTTTGTTTGCTTTGTTTCACTTCTCTTAACTTCATTTCACTCTTGGAGACATTGCCCAGCTGTAGAGGTGGCATCATTAAGTCCTTTTGATAACATTATAATTAGCTAGTTATTAATAATAGGAAATGGGCTGGATATTATAGGCATGTCATTAGGTAGCTTCACTTGGAAGCTGTAACTTGCACTTCACAGGGAACCACCAGACTATTCCCTGCAAAACACTGGAGGAAGGAGCCAACAAAGGCAAGAGAGAGGCATGCCCAGTAAAGTTAGGGTGACGTAGGAAGGTATTTGTCTGTCAATCACAACTGGGAACAAAAATTATTGGCGAGAATGGGCATGGCCACTGCAAGCACTTGAAAATTTGGGAATACTTTATCTCCTAACCCAGTGTTCGGCAAACTGCAGCTCATGAGCTACATGCAGCTCACGAGCCGCGGTTTGCCTCTCTGTTAACTAATGAGTTTGCTGACCACTAAACGAAGAAATTATCTCTCTTGTACTCTTGGCTTCCTTGTGTCCACTCGTATTTCCTCCATAGCCATGTGGACCTGCAGACTCTGCATGCAATTGATTGATGGACGACATACAATAGGGTAACACAACTTAAACTAGCCTGATGCTATTATGGACTGTGCAGACATGGAAAGGAAATTCTCTATATTGGCTCTTACTTTAGCTCTTCTAAAACTCCAGCTACACTTCTATGACTCAACTAAGGGAAATGGGACTTTGGAAACTCAGAGATTTAATTCCACGGAAAAAAAAAAAACGCTTTCCATAATATCGCATCCTCCCCAGCGAGTTTCAGAAAATTCCTTTTCTAGGGAAATAGCAAGAATTCCACTCCCTCTAGCAACCAGGGGAGAGGAGGCCCTTTTCACACTGGTAACAATTTGTGAAAAGCCACTTTAAGAAGTAATCACAAGAAGAGCAGAAAGTTTACTGCTAAAAAATTCTGGAGAAACAGAATTTAGTGCAAATGTACAATGTCACAGAAAGCATATATTTTTACTTTTAAATGTTCATAATATGATGAAAGTTATTGATAACAATATTTATATGTAATACATTGTTTTGATTTCCAACTGTAATACAATAATGGTCAATTATATCCTTTTGGAAGGCATACAAGGTATTTTCTTACATGTACAAAGTTTTTATATCAGTTATTTTGATGCTTAAAAATATTAGATTTATTGCATCAATGATTTTGAAATTATAGCTCATTAAATTGTGAACAAATAAAAATGTGATTTTATTTCAATTCTCTGACAATAATACATAGTGAAATTTTAATACCCAATGTGCAGTGTATGGTTAAGTGGCTAAGTGTCTGTGGTTTGCAATGAGGACATGGGGGAGTTAGAGTTTAAATATATGATATCAGGAGGATTGAGGAAGTTATTTTGGAATTGGAAGGAGCCTAAAGCATGCTATTTCTTCTCTTCACCATTGTTTCATTTAAGGTTATTTTATTTTTCCATTTTTAGGTAGTGTTAAAGTCCCATATATTCAAGGAGGTTGGTTGTAGCTAACCAACATATTATTTTCATTTTAATAAATTTGCTTTTAAAAATGTACATGAAGCAGTGCAGCTGATGTGGCTCAGTGGTTGAGCATTGCCCTGTGAATCAGGAAGTCATGGTTCAATTACTGGTCAGGGCACATGCCCAGATTGCGAGTTTGATCCCCAATGTGAGGTATGCAGGAGGCAGCTGATCAATGACCCTGTCATCATTGATGTTTCTCTCTATCTCTCTCTCCCTTGTCCTTCCTCTCTAAAATCAATAAAACTATATTTTAAAATATGTATGTGAAGCAGTTGCTCTATTTTTATAAAATCAAAGTTAACAAATGTGTATAGCAATATGGGGACTGCAAAAAAAATACTCAGTGTATGTAATAAAGAAGTCTGGCCTATTGACATTTTTATATCAGTATCAACACACCAGGGCCATCTTAATTTAGAAATAATTGTGCGCTTTTATTTTTAGCATTCTCTATTGACTTTTTTTTTCCTTATGCTTTTCTTAATTGATTATTTAATCTAACACTGTTTTAAAAGTGGACCATGGAGAAAAAGCTGAAGCCTACAGATTTTTTTCTTATCATTTTGTTGCGGTAATTACTTAAAAAGTAGAAGAATGCTGTTTTGACTACTTATGAAAGCTGTAAATCTTTCTCTTCTAAAAAGACTGACTGATGGGAATTTATCATTCTAATTCTTAATGCTTACAAGAGCAGTGCTCTCATATTAATGTGGCAGTATTTTGCATTGATTTTTGAAATATTAAAAAAATGAATTAAGTAAAGTACAGGAACTCATTCATTATGGCTGAGTTCCTGAACTTTACTGAAAATTACAGTATATATGTTAGGATTATGGTAGTTGTGGCATGTTAGGATACAGTAATTATAGATGCACTTTATTTGTTTTTTATTTCACAAGTAATGAATGTATTCATTGTAGAATATTGAAAAATGCAAAAAAAAGTAAAGAAGAATTTAAAACTCATTATCTGTAGTATATTTCAAAAATATTTTATTAACATTTTTAAGCCATTGTAGAGTTTTCTCTCTATGTATATTTACATTGAACAATAGTATAATGTATACCCAAATAATTACCTTTAAAAACTTGTATAATTATCTTCTAATTACTAAGTATATTGATACAATAGCATTCTCAGTTGCTAGAAAACATTTTATTTAAAAACAATCCATAATTTGTCTATTCGTTATTTAACATTTTATTTGTTTTCAATGACTATTATATAGAATAATGCAATAAATCTAATTATACACCCAACATTGTAATCCAGCTTTGATTTTATTTTAATTTTGCACTTAACACTTTTAAAATATCAAGAATTGGCCAAAACTGGTTTTGCTCAGTGGATTGAGCATCAGCCTGTGGACTGAAAGGTCCCAGGTTCAATTCCCGTCAAGGGCATGTAGCTTGGTTGTGGGTACATCCCCAGTAGGGGGTGTGCAGGAGGTAACTGATCAATGTTCCTCTCTCATTGATGTTTCTATCCCTCTCCCTTCCTCTCTGTAAAAAAAAAAATCAATAAAATATAAATAAATTAATTAATTAATTAAAATAAATAAATAAAATAAAATACCAAGAATTGTATTATGACCTGAGTCAGGTGTCAATGACTTTAGTTAGTGCAGATTGAAAAGTCAGATCTCCTACACATGAACAGCTTACTAGCTATATAACTTTTGGCAAAGTACTTAACAATTTGTCATTGGAAGTGTAGTTAGCACTCTTTTTGAAATTAGTGAAGTGAAAGAAAGAATGGTAAGAATGAATCTGGTATGGTGGAAGGAAAATGCCTGGGACAGTTGAAACTGTTGATGAGACACAGTATAGAAACTTAAGACATAACCTACACAACAGGCTGGGGGTTCCAGTTAGTTTAAGAACCCATTGTAAAATTTAAAGTGAAGGGGAAATTTGGGAATATATATGATAAAATTTTTAAATGACAAGAAAAGACAAGTACATAGAGGCAAATATGCTTTTGTTCAATAATTTTGTAAATTATTTTGTAAAATTAAAATTACTGTCTTAAGAGCTGTGCATAGTATGCAGTATAATAAATTAGTATTTATCTATGTCATTGTATATAAATCTTTATTCTCCTTTTAGATTTTAATATCAAACATCACAGTATTTTATTCAATATTAATGTTCAATACATGATTAATATTGAATAATTCTCATACATTTAAAAATATAGGTCAATTAATTTTTACGGATGTTTATACTCCAGTAAACACCCCCTTGACCAAGGTGTAGAGATGCATTGTTCAATACTGTAGTAAGTGTCTTCTAAACATTTGAAGTGTTGCTAGTTCAGACTGAGATTTTCTGTAATATAGAAGGTGCATCAGGGCTGGCTCAGTTGATTGGAGCATTGCCCTATAAACAAAAAAATGTTGTGTGTTTTGTCCTTGGTCTGAAGTGTACAAGAGGCAACTGATTGATGTTTCTCTCTCACATAAATGCCTCTCTCTCTCTCTCTCTCTCTCTTTTCTCTCTTTATCTGTCTGTCTCTGTCTTACCCTCTCTCTTTCTAAAATCAACAAAAACATATCCTTGAATGAGGATAAATAAATAAATAATAAAAGGTGTATTAGATTTTAAAGACAAAATGAAATAAATAATAATCTCATTAATATTTTTAATTTTGATTATAAGAATAATGATAATATTTTAGATATAGTAGGTTAAGTTAATATATTATTAAAATGATGTTTACTTGCTATATTTAAAATATTTTGAATGCAGTTGGTGGAAAATTTTAAATTGTCTATGTGGCTTGGATGATTTTTCAGTTGCTAGAGATCACTGCTAACTTCCCAGGTAGTATTTGAATTTTTATTGCACATCTATTTGGGCTCACCTGAATTCACTTGTCAGATCGTTGGCTTCCAGAAAATGAAAACTTTTTAGAACTTTCCTACTTATATCTGAACTATGAATTTTGGACGTATCATACTTTCTTAATTTTGCATCCTATTGAGTTTAGATTTGTGTAGATTTTCTCCAATTAAACATATTATCTTTAGAAAACACAGCCTGTGCCTTTTTAAAAACATAAATTTGCTCAAAACAATGTAGAATATTATGCTCATGGTACATAATTAAAATTTACTAATGACTGCTGAATGAATGAATGAATAAATAAAATATTGAAGTACAAAACTTAGAAATATAATGTTTTTACTCACATATAAAATGAAGAAAATAATGGCTGCCTGTATGATTTTTTGTATATAATGGACACAGTATTGTGTCTGGCAAAGAGTACGCACTCAATAAATAGCACAGAGCATTTTAATGTTAGTATCGTATAATTTAAATTGCATGAAAAGCACATTACTACAAAGTACTCTTTTTTATTTTATTGTTTTTTCCTTTATTGATTAAGATACTACATATGTGTCCTTATACCCTCATTGCCCCCCCTTGTGGCCTCACCCCCCCTGGTGTCTGTGCCCATATGTTATGCTTATATGCATGCATACAAGTCCTTTGATTGATCTCTCCCCTTCCCCCCCCCCCACCCATCCCTGCCTTCCCTCTGAGTTCTGACAGTCTGATGGATGCTTCTCTCTCTCTGGATCTGGTTTTGTTCATCAGTTTATGTTGTTCATTATATTCCATAAATATGTAGATCATGTGATATTTATCTTTCTCTGATGGACTTATTTCGCTTAGCATTATGCTCTCCAGTTCCATCTATGCTATTGCAAATGGTAAGAATTCCTTCCTTTTTACAGCAGCAGTAGCACAAAAGTACTCTTATTCTGAAATTCCCTAGTAAATGTTTCCTTGTCTTATAAATTTAAAGTGGGATGTAATTGTTTGTACTCAACGATATGACATTATGTTCCTGTGCCAAGGCGATCATGATACACATGGATAGAGTACACAGTTCATAACGGGCTATTTAACAAATGAAACAGAACGATCCCTAAGAACCTGTGAGAGTGGCAGAGAGGGGGAGCAGCAGTGACAGGATTGCCTGCAGCCCCACCTGGTGAATGAGCTTTTGTTGGCTGAACACCTGTTTGGCGTTGTCACCTAGGAATTCCTAGTTGAAAGGGTATTAAGTTTGGAATGTAAGAGCCACATCTCCCGGGTTATAGTGAGAGATGATTATTTAAAATCTAGTCATGGGTTTCTTTTCCCTTCGCTCTTGCTGCTTTGAAAGTTGAAAGCTCCTCATATATTAATATGTACATATATAAGTTTTATGAATGTTAATTTATGCCTTTCATGGTTTTATTACGTCTGATCCATTCTTTCCACATCCATCACTCTCTATAGAACTCATTCAGGGAGGTTAAGAGACTTATCTAAGTGCGCCTTATGAATAAATGGTGAGATCGGGATGTGAACAGAAGCCTGTCAGACTCAATGTCGTGTTCTTTCTGCTGCTGTATCCCACCTTCCTGTTACTTATGGGCACACAGCAGATGAATTTATAATTCTGATGCATAAACCGACCAAAACTCTCAAAAGGGTTTTATCAGGATCTGTCCCTATTAATTAGGCAGAAGCAAAGTTAATGCAGCTTAGAGCAACAAAGAACATTCATTCAAATACATTTTGCATTTGTAAACCAGATGTCACATTTAAATGTCTTAGACTACACAAAATTTTAAATCACTGTCAAGAACACAAAGGCATTTAGTGCAATTAGAATATTTGAATCAACAATTATTGATGTGTTCTTGCTATATAGGCAGCACAAAGTAAAAATCCAGTCCTTTAAAAGCTGTCCTGCTAAACTGAGAAAGGTCTGAAGGATGAGCCAGATGTAGAGGGACATGCCCATGCAGAGCTTTTTCAGAACTAGACTATGAATGATTTCCTTCATTAAGAATGAGGTTTGAACCCAGCAACACTTGTAAGTTAGGGATAATGCTATCCTCCTCATTTTACAGTGGAGGAAACTGAGTCACAAGGAATTTAATAAAGTAACTTATTCCAGCTCCCAGGACAAATAAGCATAGCATGCTCCTGGAAATTCAGTAAACCTGTCACCAGATCTAGACTGTTGACTGCCATTCTGCTAATGTCACATCCACTGTAGTGTGATACAGCCTTGAGGACATGGCTTTTTCTTCCATAAATCTGGATTTGCTTGGTCACAACCCACTAGCTTAGACTGAACCGCATGGAAGTCCATTTTGTCCTCCCTCGGTGCCATGGAAAGGCGTGCTCTTTCACTTTTGCATTAATATGCCCCATGCCCATCTAATGTTTGAATTTAAAATAGATTTTAAAATCAGGATATATATTTCCTTTGCAGAGAAGAGTTTAAATGATTTTAAACATGAGTAAATATGTATTCTAGACAGGAGAGATATAGCATTTTTGCATGGTAATGAAGGATGCCTTAGATGCAGCAAAAAAAAAAAAGCCTTAGATGCAGAAATTAGCAAAAAAATTACAGATGTGCAAAACAATGCTGCCTCTTGCTTTTCATTTCAAATGAGGCATTGCCAGCATTCCTTTCTCTTTTGTTCTCATCATATTTTCTCTTTTCACCTACACTTCTCTCTGGACCTCATCTATTTTTAATTAGTGTGGTAGAAACTAATGTTGAGAAAGAAAAAAAAACTATGGCAGATATCAAATCTTTAGCAATCATTCTTCATTATGCAATGCAGCTTATCTTAAGGTGGTTTCAGTAAAACCATATTTTATATAAGTAAAGGTAAATAATGTAACACTTTTTTAATGTATTACATCAATCCTTTTGACATATAGAGAACTTTGATATTACTTACACTATTTGTCTTTTTGTTATTTTGTCATTTAATTAATTATTCAAAAAGGTTCTAGGGCATACATATATTTCCATTTTCTAATATCACCTTTAGAGTTAATGTACCTACATTTTGCTGTCATATATAAATTTTATTTATTTTTTCTTTTTTTAATACATTTTTATTGATTTCAGAGAGGAAGGAGAGGTAGAGAGATAGAAACATTACACATGAAAGATAATCAATTCTCCTGAGCTCCCCACATTGGAACTGGGACCCGCAACCCGGATATGTGCCTTTAACTGGAATCAAACCTGGGAACCTTCAGTCCGAAGGCTGATGCTCTATCCACTGAGCCAAACAAGTTAGGGCTAAATATTTTTCTTATATGTGACTTCTAATAACACATTTATTTGTGAATTTTTTTCTTCTAAAGGCATTTTAAATAACGATTTTCCCAATTTAATTTTAATAATTCAATAAGAAAAACACCCAGGAAACCAGATTTGATCACCTGTAGCAATATTATCTGACAAGAAATACTCATTCCTTCGATTGTACCATAACAATTTCCATGATCAAACTTTTGTCCAAGGCCAGTGAAGTGTGACTTGAGAGTAAGTATAAACTATACTTTAATTTAAGAAACATTATTAACAATCTAAATTTTTTTTTTACCATGTAGAAATCATCAAGGAAAGAGATTACAGTAAAGCTAGAAAAATAAGTAAATGTTGCCTCCAGTGAATTTGCAGCTGGTGATGGAAAATCATTTCACTCTTCAGGGAAGTTATTGAAGCAGAAATGGAAGTCCACGTGAACCAGACTGTGAGGGTCTGCTGTTCGGTAAATTAGATAACCGAGGGAAAAACGTGTCTAGAAGCAGTGTGAAGGATTGCCAAGATAATTTTTTTTTTAATTTAAACTCAAACTAATGAGATATATTTAAATATTTAATCAAAGTAAAAATTAGCTTATGAAAATGAGATACTCTATTTATTTACAAGGAATGAGAAAATTCTGTTAGGAAAAATACTGGCCTAAGAAGGATTTCTTGTTACTTTTTATTGACAAGGAAACACATAGATACTCTTTTTTGTACAATGACGCTCAAAACCTAATAGAGCAGGTGAGTTTGGTTTCCATAACTCTATTTAGTTAATTGATGAACACCTTCTGTATTTATGAAAATGGAAGTGGTACTTGATGATATGGGTAACTTCAACAGATGGTTAAAAAATAACAACTACAGTTATGTGTTGAGAATTAGGCAGCAGATTGTTATTTTTTTACCTGTCAGAAATCTGTAATCAGTTCGCTCCTCAGCTCATTTACCTTCCTAACCTGTCATGTGTAGAAGCTAATTTCTGCTGATTCACCATTGTGCGCTAGTTTTGTATATGCAGCCAGCTTGGGATGCAATTTCATTCTTCTGCATGTGAATACCCCTGTTGTCTTTTCAAAATTTATTAAAAAGTTTATTTCTTCCTCCATCAAATTATCTTGGGACCTATTGAAAACCGATTCACAATGAAGGCATGAGTTTATTTCTGAATTTTATTTTTCTGTTCCAATAATCTTTACTGCAAAAGCACATGGCCTTGATTACTGTAGCTCTGTAGTAAGTTTTGACATCTGGAATATATAGTCTCCCTAATTTGTTCTTTTTCATTGATGTTTTCTGTTTGCTGTCTGCTTCTCCTGACTGGGATACATGTAGGCTGTAACAGGCAGGGATCCCTGCATGCTTGCTCTTTGACATGTCCCTGTATTGAGCTCCATGACTGGCATATGGTAGGTGTTCCAAAAATATCTGTTAGATGAGTAGACTCCTACAAGTGGTTGAGGGATAAAACAATGATGTAACATATTTTGGTCAGAGGAATTTCCCAAAGGGTTAAAGCCATTCACACTTTCATCATCTTCCTTCCCTCTCCCCGTATCTGCAGTTACTGCTTTCTTATTTGGAAATAAAAAAGGCTAAAATAAAGAGTAATGGCATGGTTTTAATGGGGATGAAACCACAACCCACTTTAATATGTGGGCAATGATTTGAGCCATTATTTTTCTGGACTTGTAGTACTGTTTAGTACACTCTTGAGATTTTTCTTCTTTAAAAGTAGCTGCCAAATGTTCCTTTTTTGTCAATTAGGCCCTGATTGGGAGATAAGAATAGACATTAATTTTTATAGAGAACTAGAGGCCCGATGCACAAAGATTTGTGTACAGAATAGGCCCTCCTTCCCCTGGCTGCCAGCACCAGCTTCCCCCCAGCAACCGGGACCCAGATCTTTGCTCTGGCCACCGCCTTCTGCTTTTGCTTAGGCCAGAGACACCTTTCACCTTCGCTATGGCCCTGCCACCCTCCTGTAGCTCCTTCCACTCCCCAACACCCCCTTCATTGTAAGCGTCCCACCGTGCCACATGCTGACCAGAGGCCCAGAGTGCCTAGGGCAGGGCAGAATGCCTGCATCATCACCATGGCAATGACACAAGCATCCCGTGCCAGCTGTCACCATCATTGTCATGTTAATTTTCATATCCCCTTCTTATTGGCTGTGGGTGCCACCATCTTTGTTGTGGAGTGATGGTCACATTTGCATATTATTTCTTTATTAGATAGGAGAGGTATTCTTATTCCTTATTTATCTCATTCCAATTCCCAACAATTTCTCTCTTTTTGAGGTTTCACAACAATCAGCAATGAAATTCTCAACTACTGATTGACTCCTTCAGTGTCCAAATATTTGGCACACTTGATGGAGCTCTCCAAAGTAAAGCTGATGGGTATGGAATTATGAAATTTTCAAATTTGACAGATATTTTACAGTTTTTATAAGATCATCCACCCCTTTGTATTCCCAATTACTATGCACACATGCAAAAAAGTAGGACAATGAAGAAAGCCAATAGGGAAAAACAAAGATTCATTTGAAATATGGCATAGGAGGAGAGCTCTACCCTAGATGATTAGAAAAACAAGTGGCTCTTAGAAAAAATAAAGCCTGACATCCTTGGAGGTAAACATGACAAAGCTTAAGATGTTCAACTTTGGCATATGGTGAGAAGGCAGGGTTCTTTGTAAAGACTGGGAAATAGAAATCTAAAGGAAAATAGGAAGCCCAAATAGAGATGGTTGACTCCATAATTGGCATAAGTCTACAGGAGCTGATCAGGGCTGTTGGAAACAGGACATTGTGGACATCACTCCTTTTTAGGGCTACTGTGAGTGGAAGCCAACTCAGTGGCATGTAACAGATGCACACATGTTAACATCCCTAATCTGGAGTTCAGGAGGTATCAAACAGGTGATACCTTTTGCTCCTTTTCCCCTCCTCCTCTTCATTTACAAAATTCTCTAAGAATTCTCATAAAAAGGTTAAAAGCTAAAAACTGAAATTCAAGATGCCATTGCATGTCTGTGAAAACCTCTGTTGTTTCTAGTGAAATAATTGCATTGCTTATTTTCTTACCCTTACATATTTTCCTAACCTTTTAATTGTTAGCATTCGTTTTGTGGCTGAACAAAGTGCTTTAAGGACATCATACCATTTTACATATTAATTGATGCAAATTTAAAACTGATGGTTATGTGTGTGTTTTTTTTTTCCTTTTAGTAGCAGGTGTCCGATATATTAGTGACAGTTATTACTTATTTTTTTTCCTTCACATTAATCACTTATTTATAGTTCAATTGAATTTTAATCTATAAGCTTATGATTTAGATACAATATATCACATTCTGGAATGAAGAACATGTACATTTTAAATATACCATCTTGCGATCATTCCTCTCATCTTGCCTCATTTGTCTTTTATGTGTTGGAGAAAATGGTAAATAGTGGGATTACTATTTACACCACTTTGTTTTTCCCTATTTCTGAATTTATTTCTGGCTTCGACTGGAATATGGTAAACATAAGTTCCTGCTCAAAATATGTACATAAATTATGTAGTCCAAAATACTACAATTTTAAGTCAGTGACCTATATTTTTTAGCATATCTTGAAATCCTAGCTGAAAGCAACTACCATCATCTTCTTAACTTTTTAAAGTTATTGTACCCCAAAAGGAGAGAATATTATCTGAGTGAGGAATTCTGCATTAGACTGAAAGCTATAAATTTTTAGGTACTGATCCTAACATGGTCCAGAGTGAATAGTTTTCTAGGTAAGTTACATTAGCTTTCTAAGTGCCTTAGGTTACTAGTTAACAGCCAGTGTATTAAAGCAATTCCAGAGAAAGATTCCTGTTGCTTCACTTGAGTTACTAAATTTTCTTTTTGTTTTCTTTATTCTCTTACTTTTTCTGTTCTCTAAAGAGCAGCTCATTAACCTTTATTAATATGTGATCAGATACACAAGGATTATCTATTCTTGCTTTAGAGCAGTATAACATTTGTCCTTCAGCACAAAAGCATCACTCATGTTGCAATATCTCACAACTCTAAGAGTATATTCACACCACTGTGTGCTATGATCAGATCCTGCTACGGCTGTCTTGATAACTCTTCAAAATTAACTGCTAAAAAGGGCTCATCAAATATGACTAAAATTCAGCTTTTTATTTTAAATATTTCCCACTAGTGGCCTGATGCATGAAATTCATGCACATTAAGAGGATTAATTAGAGGAAATAATTTAATATTGTTATTTTTCCTTTATAATAGAAGCATCAGAGATGAAAGAAAATTAGTAAAATGTTTATGAAAACCTTCCCCTGTCAGAGTCTGGAATGCACCACGGGACCCAGAGTCATGTCCCTACCCACCCAGATGCACCTCAAAGTTGTGTGAGACCCAGCCCCAGCCCCTACCCCCATTGGGCTAGATCCAGAACTGGCCAGTCCCACCTTTGTCAAGCCCCATTGGGCAGGAGACATAGCCTCAGGTCCCTAGGCCTGGTGCCAGGATGGGGGTGTAGCCTGAGATCCCCCAACCCAGACCAGGACAGAGGACATGCCTTGAGGTCCCCTATCAAGCCCTACCAGGTGGAAGACATGGCCTGAGTTCCCCTGACCCAGCATTGTGGGTGCACTTTGAGGTTCCCCTGTCAAGCTCTGCCAGACAGGTGGGCACAGCCTCAGGTCCTCTGGCCTGGTGCTGGGGTGGGGGAGTTGCAGCCTAAGGTACCCTGGCCTGGTGCTGGAGTGGAGGGGGGTGCAGCCTAAGGTACCCTGGCCTGGTGCCAGGGTGAGGGGCATGGTCTGAATTCCCCTATCAAGCCCAGCTGGGTGGGGGAGCATGGCCTGATGTCCCCTGTCAAGCCCTGCTGGGTTGGTGACACGGCCTGAGATCCCCTGTCAAGGCCCACAAGGGTGGGGGAGAGCATAGCCTCAAGTCCCTGCTGATTGCATCGTTAAGGCTTTTTATGGGAACTTGGCCTCAGCTGTGGGTATAGCCATCTTTGTGATGGAGTGATGGACAATTAGCATATTCCCTCTCTATTAGATAGTATAATTCAATGTAAAAATAATGAAAATCTCTTAAATAATATAATAGCTAGTTAGATTTACAATGTAATATTTTACTGGTTAGTAAATTAGTGCCCTGTGTGTATACAAAGTAAGTCTACTTTTCATGCCTTCCTTCTAATTCCTTTTATTAGGTGTCTCATCGCTGTCCAACTTAAAGATTTGTGTCTAATTATCTGTATTACCTGATTACCTGTGTGTAAAAGCTTTCTTTCCATGTTTTACAATTTTTACCTGTACTGTTGCCATTATTGCTCATTGAATGAATGAATAAATGAATGAATTTATCCTCTTTTAATCATAATTTCTTACCTTGCAAAGTCTAATACAAAACATGTGCTCTTCCAGGATCTTAAAATACATGTATTAAGCCAAACAAGACAATATAGCTCGTGTTTTTCTCAGGCTTAAGTTGCAGCTATGTATTACAAAAAGAACTGAATATTTGAGAATAGGTATTGTAGAGGCGAGGTAATCCTGTGAATGCATCACTTTATTGCTTCACAAGTGGTTATTATCATACTCATATGGACTATTAATCAATTGACTAGATGTTTCTGTGATGGTTTCCCATTGGTGTTACATGAAAGTAATTATTTCAAGATTTAGCCAGACCAGCTGAGAGTTTAAATAATCCACTCACAAAATGATCATCTAAAAATCATGTAACTGATTATATAAATACTTAAAATGAGTATTATCAGCACCTACTATATTCCAAATACATTTTGTAGTATTTTAATGTAGCTTTTACTATGTTAGGTAATGATATAAATACTTTTAAATTATAATTCACATCTATTTTCAAATTAGACATAACTCCTGAAACATTTTGACTAAGTGATTTATTTATTTTAAAATCTTTATGAAAACAGATTTAAATGCTAAAGAATTCAAATTACTAGAATGTTCTTCTTATTAGGATTCTAATTTGTATTATAATTACTTACCAGATGTATATAAAGCATAGAGTGTACAACATTTTTAATAGATACTTTAGATTGACAACTTAATTATTTATTTTAACTACTTCTGTTGCTGGTCAACATAGGTAAGCCATAGGTCTTTTAAATATAAATATATTTTATTATATCAACTTTTAATCCAAAACCAAATCACATTATGTCATCCTCATTAAAAAACACAGAAGAGTGCACAAATATATTCTGATGATAAGAGTCAATTGTAACCATTGTATTTATTTATGAAATTAGTTAATAAAAGGCATACCACTTTCCCCCAAAAGCATGTATAATTACTTATTTTTATTTTACACAGGCTTATCATTTATATATGTCATAACAATAGCTAATATAGCTATCTCACCTCTAATTTATTAACAAGAATGTTTCAGAAAAGGTTCTAAAAATGTTTGTTCAGTGAATTTCTTACTTTACTCTGCTATTTTTTAGTCAGAAACTGATACAAAGTTAGAGAATATGAAATAGGATGCCTGTGGATCAAATGATTGATCTTTTCTTCCAGGTGCTAAAATGATGACAAGAGACATATAGAATCAAGTACATTTTTATACATGCACGTAACTGTCTTCATATAACTCAGTCTGCATTCTTCTCTTAGTAGTTAATTTACTAGTGAAATGTGAATCTTTGAAAACTACTTTTCATATTTTGCTAATGTAGTTTTACTTCTTTTTATAAAAGTAGTTATGAAATGACTTTATTGGTTCAATCTTCATGAGTGATTCTCATCATAATTTTGTCCCTATTTATGTCTTATTTTCAAAAAAAGAAATAAAATTATTCCTGATGTCCTATAATTTGTTTCAGTTGACTTCATTTTCCTAAGAAAAGTACTTTCCTCATGCTATATAGCCTTTTTTCTACATTTTATCTTTTTTTAAAAAGTCATCTAAAAGTTCAGAGACTTTAAAATAAACCTTGAAGATTTTCACTTTACTATGGCAAGAAACCAAAATGCTATGTGAACAGGTTATATTTTTCAATGTTCCCAAGTGTCAGAAATGAACAAAAGGTAAGTAGTGGAGGTTATATGACCAAAAAGGTTTCATATAAAGGATAACTGTTCAGAGCTCTTGGGAGAAACAATTCTTTAAATATATGGTTGTGATTTGATAAAATACTGAAGCTATTACCAGCCGGACTTGTAGCAGTGGCATCCCCTGAAATTTTTAACTAGGTTTTGATATTATGAGTTATAGTAGAATATTGAGTATGAATTATACACAATTTAAAAGCTATTACTAATTTGTGAGTGACAAAAAAGTAGGTTAAAATGGTCTTAATGTTGTTTGTCATTCTTATTGAAAACCTCCTCTCTCCTGAAATATTACTTTTCTAATTAATATCTGCTCAATGAATATTCTGTCATTTTAATTTTACTAAGTGAAGCTTAACTAGTATACCTCAATTAATTAAAAATTGGGGCCTGCTTATTGGTTAAATCTTTAATACTATTCAACTTTTGAGTGAATTTTTTTTATAACTTAGAAAGAAAGAAAACATTCTACCATTCTACCATGAAGTTTTTATCATTTAAATTGAATAATTTATCTAGAAAATACATTTAATTAAAATTATTTGTCTCTGTGACAAACATGTATCTCTTGTGCTAATTTTTAATAATTTTAGTCAGAAATTTTCTACCATATTTTACCATTTTAACTTTAAAATACAATATCAGACAAATTAAAACAAAATAAAAAAACAACACAGCATTTTTCAACAAGTATGAAAACAGTATTCTTTTTAAAAAAATATATTTTATTGATTTTTTACAGAGAGGAAGGGAGAGGGATAGAGAGTTAGAAACATCATGAGAGAGAGAGATCAATCAGCTGCCTCCTGCACGCCTCCTACTGGGGATGTGCCTGCAACCAAGGCACATGCTCCCGACTGGAATCGAACCTGGGACCCTTCAGTCCACAGGCCAACGCTCTATCCACTGAGCCAAACCTGTTTCAGCTGAAAACAGTATTCTTCCAAAGGATTTGCTGATCATTTATTTTCGCTATTTATGTAGGTAATAAAATATTGATTTGCTATAATAACAGCAAGGGTTGTTGTTTTTCTTTTATAACTATTACTAGAGGACCAGTGCATGAAAATTCATGCACTTGGGGGGTCCCTCAGCCTGGCCTGTGCCCTCTCACAGTCCAGGATACCTTGGGGGATGTCCACCAGCCAACTTAGGCCGGTTCCCCGGGGGATCAGGCCTAAGCTGGCACTCAGACATCCCCCTGGCAGCCTGGGAGCCCTTGAGTAATGTTCAACTGATGGCTCAGGCCATCTCCCTGCAGGAAGCAGGCCTAAGCCATCAGTCGGAAATCCTTCACACTGCCATAGAGGCAGGAGAGGCTCCAACCACTGCTGCTGCACTCACAGCTCACAGCCCTCAGCCTGGCTTGTGGCTGAGCAGAGTTCTCCCTGTGAGTGCACAATGACCAGCAGAGGGCAGCTCCTGTGTTGAGCATCTCCCCCCTGGTGGTCAGGGCATGTCATAGGAACTTATCATTCTTGGTTGTTCTGCCATTAGAGTCACTATTCATATTATCCTTTTATTATATAGGATTAAGTTCTCTTAAATCAATAAGTACATGTCTTTTACACATATTGGTTAAAATATCCATATTAATCTCATGTGGAACAAAATGTCAGAAAAATAAATGTAGTAACTCATAAGACACTGTGGGAAACATTCATAATCAAACTAAGTATTAAATAATAGATAAACAGTTATCAGAGAATATCAAGTAAGGATGGAATATAATTTTATGTTAAATTATTCCATTTGTATTTTATAGCTGCACTCCAATTCTGACAAAGGTGATGGGTCTGTCAAGTACATCCTTACTGGAGAAGGTGCTGGAACCATATTTATCATTGATGATACCACGGGTGACATCCACTCAACGAAAAGCCTGGACAGAGAGCAGAAGACCCACTATGTGCTCCATGCACAGGCTATTGACAGACGGACAAACAAGCCTCTTGAACCGGAGTCTGAGTTCATCATCAAAGTGCAAGATATCAATGACAATGCTCCAAAGTTCACAGATGGACCATATATTGTTACTGTGCCAGAAATGTCAGATATGGGTAAGAAAATCATTTTATATTTTGACTTAATATATTTTTGAGGATCCAAAATATATTTTGAACACCTGTTTTAATGTGTGTGTGTGTGTGTGTGTGTGTGTGTGTGTATAGAAATTTGAAGAAATTATAAAATGTTTTAATACTTTCCCATGGCCTAAGGTATTAAAGAATATTGGTTCTAGTTATTATATTTAGTAAAATTAAACTTCTAAGTATACTATATATGTAAGTAATGGTTTGAACTCAGAAAAACACTATTATAACTTGGAAAGAAAAACAGCAATTCTTGATTATCTGGTAGGTTTTTCTGGCAAGGTAAGTTTTTCTAGTATATTGTTAAGAACATAGCGATACATTCAAAGCAACAATTTGCATAGATAAGGAATGACATAAAAGTTTTTTTGGTATGTCTTTTAAGCTTATAGTTTATGAACCAATTAAAAGCATTAACAGTACATTAATCAGTAAAACTTTATACATATTCTTAAACATTTATATAACTTATATATTTTTAAATATTAACAACCCTGTGAAGTATTTAGGATACCACTTTTAAAATGTATGAGTGAAATACGCCAGTTAAAGGAAGACAAATATCATATAATTTCACTTAGTTGTGGAATATAATGAACAAAGCAAACTGATGAACAAAATAGGTCTACAGGCATGATGCATGGAACAGAATAACAGTTCTCAGTAGGGAGTGGTGTCTGGGAGGGGACAAGAACATAAATGCCTAACCCATGGATAAAGACAATAGTATGGGGAAAGCCTGGAGTTGGTGGAGGGGGCAAAAAGGGAAAAGATGGGAGACATCTGTAATACTGTCAATAATAATAATGTACAAAATGGCATTATACTTAAGTAACTTTTCTAAATTCTCATGTCTAGAAATGGGTCAAAAAAATGCAACTCCATGTTCTTCTGAATGCAAAGCTACACAGCAGTTAATAAATTATAGTCTAGGTTTCCAGTCACCTGATGATCTGGCAATTTCCCCACCACTCACAGGTATCTGTGATCCAGCTATTTTATTTTATTTTTATATCATGTGATTAATTTCCCAAATGTAATTAGAATTCAGCTATGATAATAATAATTTTGACCATTCCTGAGACTGAAAGCTTAGATTTAGAATACAGTGGTACCTCGAGATACGAGTGCCCTAACATATGAGATTTTTGAGATACGAGCCATCGAGTGAGCGATTTTTGCTTTGAAATATGAGCAACATTTGAGATAGGAGTAATCAGGCAGATCGGCCGGCTGCACACAGCCCACCAGTTTACCGAGACTCGAGCATCTCATAGTTTCCCACGCCTCAAGCTTATGGAACGAATTAAACTCGTATCTCGAGGTAGCACTGTATATTATTTGAATAAAGAGGATTTTTGACATGAATATATTAGAGGCTTTGGAATATGAATGTATGGAAGTGGAAGGAGAAACTACTTTACATTGGGTGCTTAAGAATAGGTGATACATCGACTCTAATCCATAATAATAAAAATGTAATATGCTAATTAGACCAGATGTCCTTCCAGATGACCTTCCTGCTGAAGCTGAGGCTGTGAGGGAAGCCAGAGTCCCAGTTGCCAGAGGAAAACCATTGCCGGCAGCCAGGGAAAGGAAGACCCTACTCTTGCACACATTTTGTGTACCAGGCCTCTAGTTTTAGAAATAAAAAGCTAGCAATGCTGTAGAGCAGGACCAGCAAACAATGGCAGGGAGACGAAGCCAGCCTGCTGTTTGTTTTTGCAAGTAATGTTTTCCTGGAACACAGTCATAGCCATTCATCTTTATTGTGCCTGCAGTAGCCTGGGTACTGCTGTGGCAGAGTTGAGTAGTAGTTGCAGTCAAGACTAACTCACAAAGCCTAAAACCCTTCCTGTGTTGTAAAAGACAGAAACATTTGCCAACCTCTATTATAAAGACTTCAGGAAATGAGGCCAGAGGTAGGGGGAATAATCTGAGGATGGTGTAGTCCTGATAATAGACCCGGCTTCTGTTGATTTAGGGCAGTCCATGTTCTGCCGGCCTGGCTGAATAATGTATGTATGCAGAAATATGGCATTTGTTACAAATAATAAGGTCATGCTTATTTCCTTTACACAGACACTGTAACTGATCTAACTAATACTCAGCCTTACCTTCTATGTTACTGAGAGAATTCAGTTTTGTACAGGGTGGCACCATGCAGAGTCAAATGTTCATCTCCCATCACTTCTTTTCATCTAAGAGTGGCCATGTGACTTAATTCTAGCTGGTACAACGTAAGTGGAGTCTGAAGAGGGAGCTTCCAGGAAAGATGTAGGTTGGCGGACTAAAAGCCATAGCTGGCACATATATGTCAGCACTGCCATGTTCCTTTCTTCCTGCCTATATTGCAGATGTGGAAATGCAGCAGCTGCTAGCAACCAGGGAAGCATAGCCTCTTGGTAAGTGAGATGGAGCAGAGAGAGAGAAAAGGGCCTGGAACTGTTGCTCCAGTCCTGGCCTGCCCATCCCAAAACCCTTCTTCTGAAAATAAACCTCTTTCTATTTAAACTCTTCCATTTAATCTCAGATGCATGAAGGTACATTGAACCTGAATTAGTACTTGGCCAAATTCTAGATTGTACATGGAACTAATGAGCAAAAATGTAGGACCTAATACTGAATCTGAAGGAACAGGGAGAGAAGTTTCAGCATCAGATAAGAAACAGCCATGCCATGTTGCATTAAGTGCTTTGATTTGCAAATAGTACATGAAGTCCTCACTCCTTTCCTCTTTCACTGTGTAATTATGACGCTAGTTGATTTTGCTATGATGGCAACGTCCTTTCTGGCTGTGAGGTTGCTCACAGTTTTCAGAGACCTAAATCTTGCTTGCCATCAACTGTGGAATCAATTCTATCTGTACAAGTTCTGACCAGTGGATAAAAGGAGACTGGACATTTTGCGTTAGGACTTGGAGTTCTACAGAAAATCTAAAATCGATCCCCACGAAACAAGTTAGTTTTGTCAGGGTCTGAGACTATGGGTTGCCACAGCAGTTGTGATAATGACCACTGAAATAGCTCCAGAGAATATTTATTGAGCATTTAGCATGTATCAGGCATTGCATGCTGTTTGCAATAATTTCATGCTTGCATAATCATGCAGGCAACATTAAAATGATCTTTGTTTTAGAGAGGATGAAAAAGATATATAGAATTAAGTAATTTGCCCAAGATTGCATGTTTAGTGAGAAGTACAATTGGAAAATATTTCTAAGGTAGGCACAGCTTTACCTTTAAGTTCCCATTTTTTAATATAGTAAAAATAGTAAAATCTGGATCAATGTATTTGTTGAATCATTACAACAAAAATGTAGGTGTTCCAAAATCCATTTGTTTACTAAACCAGCAGTGGAGGTCTTATTTTTGACCCAGTAGAGTAGATTGGATGTTATTATAGTGTTCCTTTTGTTTAAGAGATAGGATTTGGAGATGGCCAAATACCATGAAGAGAAAAATTCTTCATAATTGCTAGGAGTCTGCAACTGGGGTACGTGCCCTTCACCAGAATCAAACCTGGGACCCTTCATTTGCAGGCTGATGCTCTACGCACTGAGAAAAACAGGCTAGGGCAGGGATTGCTGGATCATAAGTTAGTCTTGTTATTATAATTTTTAGTTTTTGAGGATACCTCACACCATTTTCCATACTGGCTATAACAATTTATAATCCCACCAAAGGTTCTATATGGATTTAAATACACACACACACACACACACACACACACACACTACACTCAAATTAAAATGGGGAAAATTATATTCAAGGAGATTCATAGAAATAAATAAACACACTGTAATTATCCTCTCCAAAATCTCAAATTTTACTAGTAATTTAAGAAACCACAAAGGAGAAGGAGATACCAATGTTCACCTACAAAGTATGTAGGTTTGATAATCACAGAATTGTTAATGTGCAGAGCTATTAGTAGAAGAGTAAATCCCCTTAGGTTTGGATAGGAATTTGATAATATCTATTAATATTTAAAAACAAACATACTAATTTTTTGGATAATCTCTATCATAGGTAACTATTCTATAGGTATACCTACATGGATATGGGAATATGTATATAAAAAAGTTCCCACTGCAGTATCATTCATAATATTCCAAAATTGGAAACATACTTCAAGTACAGATAAGAAAGTTTTCAAATAACTGCTTCTTCAAACATACACAGATATCCTACATAACCTTAAAATAAATGGATTTGTATATATATGCTGACATACAGAGATCTCTATTATTTTTTAAGGAAAGAGTTTTCAGAAATGCATTTGGATTAGCCTTCACTTTGAGAAAATAAGTGTGTATTGCAGAATATGTGTGATTGACATGAATACTTACCTTAAAAATGTCAGTTTTTAATACTAATAAAGGCCAACAGTGTAGATAGGTGACAACAAAATTTCCCCCAGTATATGATGCTTTATAAAATCACTGTGCTTATCACAATCTCATTAATTGAGTTTTGAATTAGCTAAAGAAAAATGTTGTCATTGTTGTTGTCTTCTCTCCTTATATCTCTCCATTTCTCCTGGAGAGAGGGAGAAAGGTTGTAAGCATGTAATCTACTGAGAAAGGTGATAGTGGCTAGTAATAAAATGGTAAATAAAACAATGACCCTAAGCTGGAGCAGCTGGCAGACATAAAAACTGAAAAAATTTAATGTTGTGTTTGATAAGCAAAATATAGGAGAACTCTGGAGTGGGCAGAGTCTAGCTGGCAGATAAGAAAAGACGTCCTCTATGAATCTAACATAATAAATAGGGGTTTGTCAGTTGGACTAGAAAAAAAAAGGGGGAGGGAGGGATCATTTCTCATAGAGAATACAGTGATGGAAAAATACTCCTCCCTTCCCTGTGAGTTACAGGGAGTGTGTGTGTGTGTGTGTGTGTGTGTGTGTGTGTGTTTGTGTGGTGTATTTAAAGGTGGAATAAGCAGGATCATCATGCAAATGATGAATTCCCTTCATAGCTTAGCGAAATATGCTCTGAGAATACAGAAAAGAGAGCACCAGAGACTTTCAGGGTGCAGAGTTTTGTTATCAGATTATTATTTCTTGTGTATCTGTAGTGCTAAGTAATGGTCATGGAGCCCTCCAAGTAATTGCTGTGCACTGTACTGCCAGGGAAAAAAAAAGCCTAATGTGCTTCTATACTTCTTGTCAGTGGGTAATAATAAGCAGGCAAAGTCTCTGGTATTCTGGATGCTTTAATAAAGAAAGATACAAAATAAACGGTAGTGGTTTTCGATGCATGTTTTAATAAAGTTTTTCTTTATCTCTCTGATTTACATTATGTAATTTCAGCCACTATCTAGGGGGAATCATATCCCTGAGGGCAGGGGTTTTTTATCTAGACACGTTGGACTGGATCATTCTTTGTCTTGGGAGCTGGCTTGTGCATTGCAGGATTTTAGCAGCATCTCTGGTCTCTGTGCACTAAATGCCCATATCACTACTTCCCACTACTGCCATATCCTGATGTGTTCAGTCATTGCCAAATGCTCTCTGGGGGGCAAGACTGCTCTCAGTTGAGAACATCTGTCCCAGGGAACACACAAGAGAAAAGAAGGAAAACATTTTGAAGTAGAATCACAAATGGAAGAATATGTTATTTGTTACATTGATAGTCACTTCCAAAAAGAATGCCATAGTGTTAGAATGTTCATGTTATATATTTTATGAACAAAAACCATTCTGTCTGCCCAGGTAAGTAAATTTCATGTTTAAATATTAATTGCCACATTCAAAAGCACAATGTGATGACAACAGCAGTAAAAACATTTGCATGCATTTTCGGTGCTTAAAGAACAGCCACGTGGCTACTTAAATGGCATGGGCTCTCATTTAAAAGTAAGTAGTTTTACCTTTTTAAAGCATTAATTGAGAAAAGGATCATTTGAATTATGATCAGTATCTAGTAAGCTATTGGCTGCCATATTGCTCTTTAGATTCTAGTCTAAAAATGGAGTCAGGTTAAACCAGTGAACGTAATGATATGAAGGACTATGTAACCCATGTATACCATGAAGAGATTGGTACACATTATAAAGATGCACATTTACCATTTTCTCCTGTGATATGCAGTCTATGATCATCCCCACTGTGATGTCTTTCCTATCTTCTATAAATTATTCTACAGAAGTGCTTCTTAAATTTGGTTTTACATAATTTTACTAAATGTCTATTTTTTCGGAAATGAAAAGTCAATAATACCAATTGTCATGTGGAGCAAAGAGGGACATTACCATGAATTAAAATTATTCCTGCTTTTGGAGTAGGCAATTAAGCTCTTCTGTGGCAATTTAGAAATGAATATAGAAGGAATAAAATTGTATATGCAAACAGTATTGCCATTCTCAGATAAGAAGTGTGGTATATGTCTTAAGACATGTAGTGATATTACAAGGGCATATTATAATTTAAAATGTTTCCTTCCATTTGTACGTACGTGTACTAAGATTTTTGCAACAACAGTCTCGCTTTCACCAGGAATCAGGATTGTTTAGTATAAATTGAAATAGGGTTGCATTGCAGCCACTTTAAATTTTTAAAAAATGCTTCACATCTAAAATTGTTTCAAAGAAAACCATACCAAATCACAATCCAATTTGCCTGAAAATAAAAGCCATATCTTCTTTGTTTTTCACAGAAACATATTTATAAGGAAATATATAAAACTCTACCTATTCTCTTCTGTGTATTTAATAAATATACCTATAATTGAACATTATTTAAAAGAGCTTTAGAAATGGTGACATATGATATAAATAATGTTTTTAATTTACTGGAGGTCAACATATTACTTTGTATGAAAATTGCATGCATTATTTAAAAAACTTTAACTTCCATTAATAACTGAAACTTAGTTTGGCTTATTAAGAAAAGATATGAAATTTTACTATATGAACCTTGAGTTCTGCGAGGTTTATTCTTTGGAGATGTACTGAAACATCCCTAATCATTTTCCTGTCGTTTCTGTTCCCCTCTCTGATCTCACACCCACAGGCTCATTTCTATTTGCAGCTGTGTTCTGTGTTGCACAGCAACAAGTAGGGACACCAGCTGTGCTTACTTTATTGCACTGTTTGTAGGGGGACTGATTTAGTTCTGCCCAAACATCTAGGGAGCTTCAACCTGGATCTCTTCCAAGATTCTAGTAGACGTTTTTAAATCACTACCCTGGAGCATAATCTTCCAAATGAGGCCATTTCTGTACTTGTACATGGCAAATTAGAGTGCATGTGAGCCATACACAAGACAACTGATAAATCGTTAAGTTATACAAAAATGTCTAAGGTTCACCCTTTTTTTTTTCTTCTCATTTTTTATCTTACACCTGTTTGTTTATGTCAGTGAGCTGTTATGTAACAAACTAATGTAAAACGTAGTGGCTCAAAAAATCATTTTATAACAGATTATCAGAAAAACAAATTAGGAAAGCAGTCTCATTTACAAATCCATTAAGAACTATAAAATACTTAGGAATAAATGTGAGAAAAGTCCGCACAATGAAAGCTATAATACATGGCTGTAAGAAAGTGAAAATACATACAAATGGAAAGACATTTCATTCTCATGGATTGAAAGAAATAATATTGGTAAAATGTCTATACTACTCAAAGCAATCTGTAGATTCAGGGCAATCCCTATCAAATCCCCACGGCATTTTTCCAAAGAAGTAGAAAAATCAATGTAAAATTTGTATGGTACCCCTGAAGACTTAAAGCGAAAGGAATCTTGAGAAGTAACAAAGATGGAAGCATCACATTTTCAGATTGTAAACTATATTACATAGCTATATTAATAAAAATAGTATGGCATCAGCATAAAAACAAATACATAGGTCAATGGAACATGCAAAGAGAGACCAGAAATTATGTGTATATCTAGTCATGTAATTGTTGACAAAGAGCCAAGAATATATAGTGGGGAGAGAATAGTCTCTTTGTCAAATGGTGCTGGGAAGACTGGCCAGCCACATACAAAACAATAGAACTGGACCCCTATCTTATACCACTCACAAAAATAAACTCAAAGTGGATTAGGGAGTTAGATCTAAGACCTGAAACTAAAACTCCTAGAACAGCGGTTCTCAACCTGTAGATCACAGGGTCACCTAAGACCATTGGAAAACACAGATATTTACATTACAATTCATTACAGTATAGCAAAATTACAGTTATGAAGTAGCAACGAAAATAATTGTATAGTCGGGTGTCACCACAACATGAGGAACTGTATTAAAGGGTCATGGCATTAGAAAAGTTGAGAACCACTGTCCTGGAAGAATACATATATTTTGATGACATTTTTGTTTAGTGGTTGATTGATCCACTATGTTAGATTTTATGATACTTCTGATTCCTAAGTTTCTCAATTAACTTTTATGAAAGTAGACTCATTTTGGGACTCTCCAAATTAACTGATTAATTTATAACATAAGTTATTTTATTGGAATAGTTTCACCATAAGTTGAACCCAATTCACAAATCCCTGCATTAGAGTGTATGCTTCCCAAATTCTTCTCTAAAAATTCAGATGTGCAATGAACTCACCCATGCAGATGCATCTGGATTGCCCTGATGTACTACTGCCAAGGAAACAAAGGTCGGAGATAATGTCACTATTAAATAGGATTCAAAAACTCATGAATAAGTGGAGCTAAAAAGTATATAAGAAGGAATGTCATATAGTATAATAGATAGGCCCAGGCTCAAATGCTGCCTTCTCCAATTGTCAACTGTAGAATCTTTGAAACTTCAGTGCCTACATCTGTAAAATAGTTTGAAATGTAATTTTTAATAGGTTAATCTCATTATTCAAATAAATGGCTTAGAGCAGAGGGCTTTCCATATCATTGCCATTCAATACATACAATTTCATATTTTTATTAAAGAAATATGTATATAGAAAGCCAGTGACCATAATGGCCATAACAACCTTAATGACCAGTTGCTATGATGCCCACTGTGGCCAGCAAACCTGCCCCATCAGGGGATGTGGCCTTGACCAACTTCTTGGCCCCTCCCCGTTGCTAGCCTTTCACTGATCAGACTCTCCCATCCCGATCAAGAGTGGACGAGCTGGCCAAATGCCATCTCCCTTCCCCTGGCCAGCCCTAACCCCAATCAGCCTGCCCCACCACAATAAGCCTGTAACCCCTCCTCTGGCAGACCTGCCCCTGAAGGCATGCCCCCACCCCCATATGGGTGGGGCTGGGTGGCCAAACTCCTACAGCACCTCCCCATGGCCACCCCATCCCTGATCACACCCCACATCCCAATAGGGGACAGGCTGGCAGGCCAACCTACTGCCACCCTTCCTCCCAGTAGCCACCCCCTATCGGCCCCCACCACCCTGATTGTCCCACATCCCCTCCCCTGGCTGGCTCCACCCCTGATTGCCACCAACCCTAATAGGGTGCAGGGCCCACTGGCCAATCTTTTGAAACCCCTCCCCCTGCCCCCCCCATAGCCCCCCCGCACCAGATTAGGTGCTGAACCAGCCAGCCAACCACCCATGGCCCTTCCCTGTGGCCATTGGCCCTTGATCAACAACGCCCACCCCAATTGGGGACAGGGATTTCTGGCCAATAGCCTGTGCCCCTTCCCCCAGCCAGCCTGGCTCCGATCAAGTCTGATCAAGGCGGGCCTGCTGGCCAACCTCCCACCATCTTCTCCTCCCAACAAGCCCAGCCCTAATTGGCCCCACTGGGACCAGGCCAGCTGGATCTCACCTGTGCATGAATTCATGCACTAGGCTTCTAATATAATATACAATTTACTTGAGTAATGTGAAATTATATCCCTTCAAATAAGGGATATAATTGAAGATACACAGAGATGAACACTAGCCAAGATATGAAATAGAAGAGTAACTTCTGTTTTGGTACCTAGTTGTTTCAAATGATTCTTGGGTAAATACTCAACATTTTATAGAATGGCATGATGACTAGAACCCTATGCTATCACTCTGTTTGGTGAAATTACAGCCCTCCTGTGTAAAATGACATTTAAACTATAGCTTGATGACTATTGCTTTTTTACTTTCTCTGGAAAAATCTTTTGAGAATTAAGCCTTAGGAGATTTCTTCAGAGAGGTACTCTCAGCCTTCATAAGTCCACAGCTTATTTTTACTGAAATTTCTGGTTCAACATTGAGTCACTTGAGATTTTATCAGAGCTGTGAACCCTGACAAGTCACACATAATGATTTGCAATCTCAGAGAATATTTGCTTGGTATTAAAATGGCTTATTAAATATTTCAAATTGGTCTTCAGAGACATTCAAGGAAGTCCACTCTTTCTGCTTCTCATTGGCCTGTAACTTTATACAATGTGTGCTATTTATAAAGCTGTTGTACAAAAAGAAACTGAATGAAAGGAATGACATGGCGATCTGCAAAAGAAACAGGATTTCAGTTTTATTGTAGAAAAGATAACTTGAAAGGTTTTTTATGTACTTAAATCATTTTCAGATTTCTATAAGACATCAGCTGAGGGAAGCTGATCTGTAGCATGGGAATAGTTAAGACTGCACCATAGGAAATATTTACCATGAAAAAATTATACTCTAAGTAATTAATGAAATTTTTAAATCCAATGCTTCTGTTTATTGTTTTAATGGAAACTATTGTGAAAGTTAAGAAAACATATAGCACTTATTTTTTTTTATGAAAACTAAACATGTTGGGAAGGGGCTGTTAATTTAGTATCTCTTGACCAGCAGGCCAATTTTCATAGGAAATTGAATTATTATTTTAATATTCTGGTGGAATAAGGATCTTATAGGCATCACTTTATATATTTTCATTTGCAAATCTAGCACAGGAGATGATAATTATTTTTTTATACTACCTATGCAATTAGGGTACATAGCATGAATAAATGAATTGAATGGTCCAATATAGGATACTTTACACAGACATAATGTGTAAATTTTGATGACTTTTCACTTAATCTTTCAACCAGAAATAAAAATTAATTAAAATTAACAACATAAATCATTAATTTATTTTAAAATGCCAACAGGCTATATCACAAATAGTGTCTAATGTTTTAAAAAAATAAAATACCATTGCCCTAGGCCAATGGTTGGCAAACTCATTAGTGAACAGAGCCAAATATCAACAGTACATGTGGCTATTTGGCTCCTTGAGTGTGGCTTTTCCACAAAATACCGTGGCCTGAGTGAGTCTATTTTGAAGAAGTGGCGTGAAAAGAAGTTTAAATTTAAAAAATTTGGCTCTCAAGAGAAATTTTAAACGTTGACTAATGAATTTGCCAACCACTGCCCTAGGTGGTTTATAAATGCTCAGTGGATAGAGAGTCAGCCTACGGATTGAAGGGTCCTGGGTTTGATTCCTGCCAAGGACACATGCCTGGCTTGTGGGCTCAATCCCCAATGTGGGTTGTGCAGGAAGCAGCCAATCAATGATTCTCGCTCATCATTGATGTTTCTATCTCTCCCTCTCTTTTTCTCTCAGAAGTAAATAAAGATAAAAATAATTAAAAAATAAAATACCATTTTTTTTTGCTTTAATTTTTCTCTTATGAGATTAAGTTCTAATTTTATCTCATTTATGATGTATCTGGTATCAAATAGTACAGGAAATTTTGTCTCATTTTTTCTTGACTTGGAATCCCAGACTCTTTTTCAGAATCTGTTAAAGCAGTGGTCAGCAAACGGTGGCTCTCAAAAGAAATTTAAATCCTAGTACTGTTGATATTTGCTCTGTTGACCAATGAGTTTGCTGACCACTGTGTTAAAGGGACAACTATAAATTCTGAGAATAAATATCATTTCCCTCACTGCAATTATAGCACACTGTGTTAGTTTGCTAGGGCCGCTGTACCAAAATACTACCAACTGGGTGGCTGAAACCACAGAAGATTATTGTCTCCCTGTTCCTGAAGCTAGAAGTCTGAGGTCCAGGTGACAGCAGGCCATGCTCCCTCCTAAATCACGGGGGAAGGGTGTGTTCCAAGCCTCTCCTCTAGCTGCTAGTGGTTGGTTAGACATACCTGACTTCCCTTGGCTTGGGGAAGTATCACCCCAATCTCTGCCTCCATGTTCACATATACTTCACCGTGTGTGTGTGTGTGTGTGTGTGTGTGTGTGTGTGTGTCTTCAAATTTCCCATTTTTTTAAGGACACCAGTCCTATTGGATTAAGGGCCCGCTCTACTCCAGAATGACCTCATCTAAACCAATTACATCTACAGTGACCTTATTTAAAACTCAAACATACAAAATTTCAGGGGAAATAATCCAACTCATAACACACACTTGAAGCGTTCTTACTTTTTGATTACTTATATGTTTCAAATGAGAAAGAAAGCATTTTTTTTTCTAATTTAACTACTTCCCAAAGCACTAGTGGATCTTATAATTTTCCCATCTGAACTTTAAATTAATTAGAGTGTAGATAATTTTCTTTTGGCCTGAAACTCCCTTATTAATCCTCTTTGGTAAGAAATCCTTGAACACTTGAGCAAGGTATTTATTTTCCTTCCCTGTTGTTTATCTCTCCTGCTGCTATCTCCTGGGGCAAGTTGACTTTTTCTTGCCCTGTGCTATGCATATACCTCTGCTCCCTTCAACCAGCTCTCTGTTACTCAAAGTGGCAGCCTGATGCCTTCAGATGCCACCAAAGTACAGTGAGAGAGGCAATTTGCTGTTCCTTGTTTCACACACAAATAGAACTACCCGGTAGCTGTGAGGTCTGCAGCACAGAGATGTGTTAGGGACTGTAGCTTGTGAACCAGGTAGAGGGCTATATCATATTTTTTTTCTTCCCCTAAATCACTTTCCTGCTGTTTACTTACCTCTTCTACTTTAACCATCACTTAGTCAATACCTCCCATCTACCTATCTTTTCTATCTCCTTTCCTACCTTGTTCTTCCTGGTCCATTTGTCACTCCATTCATGCTTCTCAGCTTTCTTTCACTTAACAAGGCTGGGTTTTATCAACACCTCAAGCCAAGCAGAGCGCTTTTTGTCCTTCATGGAGTGATCCAGCTCATCACCATCAATGAGGTGTGATCTTGTTCTGTTTCTTTTTCTCAGCTTTCTCCATGAATGATTGTTTGGGGACTATTTTAAGACATTGAAAATGATTTAGACTTAAATCACTATTGCAAAACCAGAACAAGTTTCAAAAGCTTGGGATTGTATAAGTGTGGCTTCTTCATGGCCGTTTTTTCACAACATTCTATCCTGTTTTCTCTTTTTTGAATTCTAGTCATCCCTATATGCAAGGTATTCTTAGCATTTTTTTTCCTATCAGGTCAAATATTTTACTGCTAATATTTTATAACATTATATCCACTGTTATAGCCTAACCAGGGAAATTACTACAGATTGTAATTAGTTTCAGTGAGGTACCAATGAAAATGTCTCCTAAATCAATATTTTTCCGTAAATATCTACCTACTGGTATTCTCTATAGTTGGAGCAAGTGTCTTTAATATTCTATAATAGTAATAATTATACTTAGTAGTGAAATAGTTTACATATGATTAGCTCTGATAAGTATAATAAAGCCAGAACATTTAGCGCTAGAATCTGAAAATTCATGGTATACACAAACAAGGCTTCTAAGAATGGACAAGCACTGAGGCAAAAAAGACTTTGATTTTTTACTTTTAATATTGAGATCATAGATTCACATGCAGTCATGAGAAATGATATGGAGAGATTCCTTGTGCCTGTATCCTTTACTTAGTTTTCCCCAATGGTAACATATTGCAAAACTATAAAATGATATTATTATTAGTGGATGTCCTCTGAGTCCCCATGGCCATCAATAGAAGTGGGCTTCTTGGGGTGTTTCTGGAATACAAATTTCCAGAGGCCCACAGGGGAGGATGAGGTATCCTCGAAAGTTTTATTTCTGTGGAATTAAATCCCTGAGTTTCCAAGGTCCCATCTCTGGCTTTTTTTCACTGGATATAATTCTCTGAAGATTCACTTCAGTTGTCACAAATATTAATAGTCTATTTATTTTTATTGCTAAGTAGTTTTTGATAGTATGAATGTACCACAGTGTGCTTAATCATCTCCCCATTGAAGGCTATCTGGGTTGTGTTAATCTGGGAGCTACTATGAATGATGTAACTATGAATATTTGTAAACAGGTTTTTATATGAACCTGTTTTTATTACTTTAATATGAGTACCCAAGAGTGCAACTTGCTGGGTTGTATGGTAAATGTATGTTCAGTTTTATAAGAATCTGCTAAACTTATATTTCCAGCAGTATATGTGTGACCCAGTTTCTCAGCATTCTCAGTAGCATTTGGTGTTGCAATTGTATTTATTACCCATAATTAGAGATTTCTTTTAGACATAGCCAGTCCTCTTTTTCTGGGTATCCCTAATTACTAATTATATTTCTGCTTAGAATATCAACATAACAATACTATTTAGCCCAGAATCATAGTGTATTATTAAAAGTAATACATTTTTGGTCTGCTAATAAGAATTTTCAGTTGCACTTCTCCTGCTAATTCTTTTAAATTCTCTAGGATCCCTCATAGGCAAAGGAGAAGCTTTGTTTAAAGTTCTGTTGGAATTTAGACTCCTACATACCTACATATTTAAAGGAATTACTAAAATTAAAGACTGATAATTATCAGTATTTCCATAGTCAAGTACCAAAATGAATGCAAAATTTTATAAGGCTTACTTGATTGTGGAAATATTTTTGTTTGATGTAAAACCTGTGTTAGTAGGTAGAAGTTTCTAGTGTGGCAAATTAAATATCAAGTATGCACTTGTAGATGACTCATCAAATACAGTTATAAATAAATGAGAGCTCTTAACCACTAATTCTATAGTGAAGTTGTATTGCCTTAATAGATGGTTGTTATGTTACACTTAGATCAGTTTTCTTTGGGAATAACTGGATATTAGGTTGATTTATCTAACTATTCAAATTATATATGCACTTGCAGATGACTCGTCAAATATATGTTATAAATAAATGAGAGCTCTTAACGACTAATTCTACAGTGAAGTAGTATTGCCCTTAATAGATGGTTGTCATGTTACACTTACATCAGTTTTATTTGGGAATAACTGTATATTAGATTAATTTATCTAACCATTCAAATAATGTTTCGAAGGTGTAAACATGAAGAAACTAGCATAATAAACCCAAAAATTAGTACCACAATATAATATTTTAAAGCTTATAAATTACTTTAAAATGCATTTTAATCACCAAAAAGTTAGTGTGGTAGAATATCCTGATACCCATTGTGTAAAGATAATTATATTGGTACTGTGTAGAAGAGACTAAAAGAATGCTAACTGAACCATGGGAACCAGTTAAGAGTTTCATTAACTGTCCATGTCTGAAATAAAAAGAGCATGAATGACAGAAATGATTTGAATGGGCTGTTTTGATGATATGAGCAATTCAATGTCAATTCAATCACCTTCCAAAACCATTCACCCCTGGTTTTCTAAACACTCATGTAGCAGGCAATATACACTCTCATCACAGCTTTGACTTTGACCCACAATTAATACTGATTTGACTTTTAAACATCAATCAAACCCAAACTTAATTATGTGAGTGTTATCAGCACAGAGAGGCGTATCATATTCTATTTTAGATTCAGGCAAAAAAATTAAGGAATATGTTTGGCCGATAAATATAAGAATTAAATTTAGTGGGACAAATCCATTATGGTTCTCCATAGATACCTCAATATAATTCTTTCTGTGAAAAATTACTTACATGCTGAATGAAAAACATACTAAAATTTGTTTTCCTGAATTCACAGGTACCTCTGTTCTGCAGGTAACAGCTACTGATGCAGATGACCCTACCTATGGAAACAGTGCCCGGGTGGTTTACAGTATTCTCCAGGGACAGCCCTACTTTTCCGTAGATCCCAAAACAGGTTAGTGCATTTATGTATGATTTGGTACAGGTTCACGTACAATGAAAGAAAACAATGTTTTAATAGTTGACCCTTGGACAACATGAGTTGGAATTATGCAGATTCACTTAGATGTGTTTTTTTCATTGAGTACCTATCCTATTTAATAAAAGACTAATATGCAAATTGACCATTACTCCAACACACAAGATGACCATGTGGTCAAAAATGGCTGCCCCCATGTAGACACAAGATGGCCACCAGAAGATGGCTGGGCAGGGGAGGGCAGTTGTGGGCAATAAGGCCAGCAGGAGAGGACAGTTGGGAGGGACCACGCCTGGAAGGGAGGGCAGTTGTGGGGACCAGGGCTGCAGGGGAGGGAAGTTGGGGGCAACCAGGCCAGCAGGTGGGGGGGCAGTTAGGGGAAATCAGGCCAGCAGTGGAGCAATTAGGCATCAATCAGGCTTGCAGGGGAATGGTTAGAGGGTGATCAAACTGGCAGGGAGAAGCAGTTAGAGGCAATGAGGCATACAGACATGTGAGTGGTTGGCAGCCAGCAGCCCTGGGATCAGGCCTAATCCGGCAGTCAGACATCTCTCAAGGGGTCTCAGATTGGAGAGGGTGCAGGCTGGGCTGACTGACACATTCCCCCTGTGCATGAATTTTGTGCACCAGTCCTCTAGTAGTACTATAAATGTATTTAATTTATTACTTAATGACACTTCCTTGTCTTCAGCATAATTCATATAAGAGTACAGTATATAATACATATAACATACAAAATATGTGCCAATCAACTGTTTATATTATCAGTAAAACTTCTGGTTAAAGTAGGCTATTATTAGTAGTTATGTTTTGGGGGAGTCAAGAGTTATCATATATTTTTATAGTGTGTGTGGGGGGATCAGCACCTCTAACCCTTGCTTTAATCAAGGGTCATGTGTATTTTTGTGTACTCTTCTATATTTGACATTGTTATTGTAGCACTTTTTAAAATGCCCTCATTTTTCTAAAACAATGTGATTGGATAATTGAAAATAAATTAATTGCTTTCCCCAGGATTTTGATTATCCAAAATTCATACCTATACCAGTAAGAAGCTCCTTATATTAGTTTATTCCTGTAACAATTAGTGAAATACTTTCTCCTTAAAACAAACATGGGGCATTATGGGAAATGAGATTTTCAAATTTATTGTTTGTATTATTTATATATTATTTTAATTATTTTCAAAATAAGGTAAATGACTTATTTTGATTATTTTATATTTTATTTGTATTTGATTGTCTCAAAATTGTTGTATATTACATTTGAGAATTGTATTGCACTAACATTTTTTCCTAAAGAGAAAGAATTTTCAGCCCTTAAATATTGTATTAATTATGAGAAATTAACTGAGAATAAATCTGAAGACATATCAACATTTCTTTTAGGAAAACATGAATCTGCCCACTTTCCTCTCTATCTTTCTGGTGAAAACAATCATATCACTTGATGTGATGCCAAAATAGAAGTGAAAGATATTCAATAATGCATTATAGGGTTATGTTACAACAATACAATCTAAAAACCACTAAAAGCTCTGACCTCATTGACAATTTGTTAATAAAAACTTGGCTAAATATAAAACTCATTTTTAATGTAGACAACTGTACAGTACATATAAGTCTCAAGTGTACTAATAATTTCAAGGATATACCAATCATGAGACATAGATAAAGCAAGGAGAGAGATCCAGGATGGTCCAGAAGCTTCCTAAGTCACGTTTGATGTCTTCTGAGTAAGATTAACAAGTGGGGTCTTCAAGCAGAGGGCACTACTACAGAACTAGTGCAGAGTGCCACCTTTGGTCATAACTACCCCCATATATTCATCTATCCTATCTTAAAAAAAATAAAAAAGAAAAGAAAAAAGAGTAATATGCAAATTGACCATCACTCCAACACACAAGATAGCTGCCCCCATATGGTCAAAGATGGCTGCCCCCATATGAGCACAAGATGGCCGCCACAAGATGGCCATCAGGGGGAGTGTAGTTGGGAGGGATTAGGCCTGCAAAGGAGGGCAGTTGGGGACAATCAAGCTTGCAGGGGAGGGAAGTTAGATGTAACCAGGCTGGCAGAGGAGAGAAGTTGGGAACAACCGGGCCTACAGGGAAGGGAAGTTGTGAGGATCACACCTGTAGGGGAGAGCAGTTGGGGAGATCAGGCCTGAAGAAGAGGGCAGTTGGAGGACCAGGCCTGCAGGGAGGAGAGTTAGGGGTGACCAGGCCTGCAGGGGAGGGCAGTTAGGAGCAATCAGGCTGGCAGGGGAGTGGTTAGGGGGTGATCAGGCTGGCAGACAGAAAGAGTTAGGGGCAATTTGGAAGGCAGACAGGTAAGCAGTTGGGAGCCAGCAGTCCTAGATTTGAGACCCACAGGTTGATAATGGCTAGCAGGGTTGCCTAAGACCATCAGAAAACACAGATATTTACATTACAATTCATAACAGTAGCAAAATTCCAGTTATAAAGTAGCAACAAAAATAATTTTATGGTTGGGTGTCAACGCAACATGAGGAACTGTATTAAATGGTCGTGGCATTAGCAAGGTTGAGAACCATTGCCCCAGAGGAAGGAAAAAATACTGTGCAATACTAAACAATTACCTTGTTTAGTATTGCACACACACACACACACACACACACACACACACACACACTTACGTTCAGGCACACACATGCATAAATATGCAAACACACACATGGGTTTTAGCCCAGTGATTTTCAACCAATGTGGTATCTAAGAATTTTTAAAAAATGCAATACCTGCTGGAACCGGTTTGGCCCAGTGGATAGAGCATCGGCCTGCAGACTGAAAGGTCCCAGGTTCGATTGTGGTCAAGGGCTTGTACCTTGGTTGTGGGCACATCCCCAGTAGGGGGTGTGCAGAAGGCAACTGATCGATGTCTCTCTCTCAATGATGTTTCTAACTTTCTATCCCTCTCCCTTCTTCTCTGCAAAAAAATCAATAAAATGTATTTTTAAAAAAATGCAATACCTGACTATTTAGTAAGGAACATTGACCTCTTTTCCCTAAGATTATCAAATAGAAAAATGACAACAGCCAACACAACAATAGCCACCTAGTGTGAATGAATCAAAACTATACATATTTTTTGTCAGATCAGAAAATAATATATGTTTTAGTGTGCCACAGAATTTTAGTAATTAGTTTATGTGTGCATTAGGTGAAAAGGGTAAAAAAGTTTTTGCTTTAGCCTATTAGTTATCCTATACATAGATAAATGTTTATTTTAAAAAATTACAGATACTTAAAGTAATAATGCATGGTATAAATATCCTATATGAATTTTGAAAATTTTCTATGCACTTTTTGAATTTTTTAAAAAGCAAATACTAATTCTGTTTGTGTATGTGTATCTGAATGTCTATCTGAATGTTTGCACATGTTGGGTTTGTGCATGGACTGGTATATAATTTGGATACAGTAGGTTTCTGAGGACAAGATTTGACTAGTGTTGTACTCTGCTGCAATTTGTGCATTAGTGAAGCAAATGTATCTGTAACATGATATTTAAATAAATATTGAAGATGGTTATACATATTTATAGGTTAATTAAGTACTTCATTAAACAAAAATATTATTTATAGTTTAAAATAGGCCCTGTTCACATATTGCTCTATGAAATTATCTTGGCTCTTACATTTTCTTTGCTCTTTTCTTTCAGCATAATAATTCACTGAGTGAAATGTATGCCCGTATGTTGATGTTTTAATTTCAATATTATAGTGGCTTAAGCATCATGGGAAACTATGGATATAATACACACACACACACACAAACACACACACACGCACACACACACTACTATAAAGATTGTTTAAATATGCAATGTCTTAGTTGTCTGTGCTAATAGTTATTTTAACCTAGAATGGTCATTATTTTCTTTAAAGTTAAGACTTCTTTGTTAATTTAAACTTAAAAATGCCTAGTACCATGAAATTATACACCCTCAGAAGTAAAGAATTTAGGAAGTTGTGCTTAAAATAACTGGAATAAAGTACAAATAAACATACTAAAAACTTAACAATTGCTATGGAAGGGATGTTATATAAGAAATGTTGGCATAGTAGTTACTTATAAATGTACATTTTAATAGTAACACTTTTATTCTCTCCTCTAATTTGGTATGATTATATTTTAACACATTTCTAATTACTTTCAATAAATAGCAATTATAATAAAGCAGAACTTTTGTGCCATATAGTGCTGTGAGTGGTTAAGGTTAAGATCAGGACTTTGGGTTGTATTATTTTGTTATATTAAAAGCCACATTTTGGTATTCACAATGACTTTCTAATGCTGAGCTGCCTATGAGGCCTTGTTTCCTATTTTATAAACAACCTAAGAATCACTGCATCCATACATTTGAATTATGTGACCCTTGAGTAGCTATACTATACATAATTGATTTAATAAGTCCTGTAATGTTTGACACTGAACTCCCATTAATCAATATGAAACAAATCTTGTGAATAATTTATTGTTTTGAATAATCTTTGTCAAGGTAACTGTTTTATGTCATTTGCTTAGTGTATAACAATGAAAGTAATGCTATCTTATAGTACCATTTTTAAGATGCAGAAGACAATGAAAGCATGAACTATAGGATATGACAATGGTATATAAAAGACATACACAAACGCATGTTAATATAAAATTAATGAGGTTCATTTTGTTGGAATACATTATTTTAATTCAGCTAGCAAACACATCAGAGTTATCAACGAAAGGGACCATTTTCCTGTTTATGAACACTGCTAACCCTACACAAGGCATTTTGAGGAAGGCAGCTGAGTGCAGAAGTCATATGTATGAACAGGTTAGGGAACCAAAGTCAAGAGAAATCTGGGCTGATAATTGTTTATTAGTGAAACTCAAATCTTAGTCCTAGTCCAGTTAATATAGTGCTAACTTCATTAAAAATGAATCAAGATGTTCAAAGTTCCTACACCTCTTATAAACTATGCAGTTTCTCTCAGGTAGGGAAAGCAAAAGCTGAATGATTGAGGTGCTACAAAAAGAAAGTACGTTTTCTGACTTAGGTCAAAGACAAGCACATAAATGTACTTTGTGTCTTTCTGTCTTAGAAACAGAATGGGGGATTCACAAGGAGCAGTTGTACAGTTTTTATTATTTTTAAAAATGTATATTTTTATTGATTTCAGGGAAGGAGAGAGATAGATAAATATCAATGATGAGAATCATTGATTGGCTGCTTCCTGCATGGACCCCCACTGGGGATTGAGTCTGAAACCCGGGCATGTGTCCTAACCTGGAATCCAATGGTGAGCTCCTGGTTCATAGGTCTCTGCTCAAGCTCAACCCCTGAGCTATGCCTGCTGGGCAGTTGTGCAGTTTTAAATTAAGAATGCAAGTCTGCCGACACCAGTTTGGCTCAGTGGATAGAGCATCGGCCTTCGGACTGAGAGGTCCCAGGTTCGATTCTGGTCGGGGGCATATACCTTGCTTGCGGGCACATCTCCAGTGTGGGGCATGCAGGAGGCGGCTGATCAATGTCTCTCTCTCATCGATGTTTCTGACTTTCTATCACTCTCCCTTCCTCTCTGTCAATAAAATATATTTAAAAAAATGCAAGTCTGTTTACGGTTATGTCATTTATAGCTATCTGATGATTCTCTACACTAGCTGTTTAATGGCAACAATTAATGAGTGGCTTTGTTATTTTAGTTAGTGCAGAGATGTTAAGTCTGTGCTTATGTTACACAGATTGGTTGAATCTCCCTGATGGTCAATTCTGGAAATCTAAAATCTGGGATAAAAACTTGACGTTAGGGAAAACAGAAGAATATACTGGTTTACAAAATTCTAGTTGAGCTTTATTTACAGTTTTTACAATCTGACAATGGTGAAGAACAGATATTTTGACCATAATACGAAACAATAAGTGAGGCCCTAGCAGGTTAGGCTCAGTGAATAGAGTGTTGGCCTATGGACTGAAAGGTATCAGGTTCGATTCCAGTCAAGGACACATGCCTGGGTTGTGGGCTGGGTCCCCAGTGGGAAACATGCAGGTGATAGCTGATCCATTCTCCCTCATCATTGATGATTCTATTTCTCTCTGAAATCAATAAGATAAAATGAAAATATTTTTAAAAAATGAATAAGTGAGAATAGTCAATAATGGTGTCAATGTATCTGCCTGAATAATACTTAAATAATAATCATACTTATTTTTAGCCACTTGTCTTCTCCAATCACCATTTATTTCATCTTTACCCTCTTCTACCTCTCCTTACCCCCTTTACCTCAGGCAATCACCATACCATTGTCTGTCTAATAGGTTTTTCTTATTTTTGTTTTTTTCTTAATCCCTTTACCTTTTTTAGAAAAACAAATATTTTTATTGATTTCAGAGAGGAAGGGAGAAAGAGAGAGAGAAACATCAATGATGAGAGAGAATCATTGATTTTCTGCCTCCTGCAAATGCCACATTTGGAATCAAGGCCACAACTGGGGCATGTATCCTCACCAGGAATCAAATCATGACCTCCTGGTTCTTAGGTCAATGATCAACCACTGAACCATCCCAATCAGGGCCCTTTACCTTTTTTACCCAGCCCCTTTCCTCTGACAACTGTCAGTCTATCCTCTATATCTGTGCCTATTTTAATTTTGTTAGTTAATTTTGCTTTTTAAATTCTATATCTGAGTGAAATCACATGGTATTTATATTTCTCTGACTGGCTAATTTCACTTAGTATAATACTCTCCAGGTCCATCCACGCTGTTGATAAAGGTAATATTTCCTTCTTGTTTACTGTTGAGTAGTATGAAAACCTACCTGAAAATTGTTTTCGTTTCCCCAAAGCAATGCTTCATATTTATTAATAGCAAAGAATAAATCTGATAGAAAAAATGGATTCTTTTAAAATGTGGTGTTGGAGAAGGGCTCCATGGATAACCTGAACCACCAGCAAAAGTGGGTCCTAGAGCAAATTAAGCCTGAAATATTCCCAGAGGCCAAAAGGAGAAAACCGAAACTATTTTACTTTGGTCATATCATATGAAGGCAGGGGGTCTGGGAAAATAGAAGGCAGGAGGAACCAAACAAGACCACATAAAAGATGAATTGCCTCCACAAAGATATCATAGGCATGAGTCTGCTGGAGCTGAGCAGGGCTGGTGAGGACAGGAAATTGTGGGAATCACTCAGTCAAAGGGTTGCCAGGTGTGGGAGCTGACTCAATGGCACAAAACGCACACAAGAATTTAATATACTTAAAGTAGGGTCTGCAAGATCTGCAGCAGGTAGAATATTCCACAGTAGAATATGTTTTGTCCAGTTTTCTTTTTCAAAGCCCATCCCTAATTGATATAATATCAATAATAGTAAGTGCATGCACTAATAATTATAGATACATTTTCATTCACTCAACGCATAGTAAACAAAAATAGTTAATTGTTAATCTCAATGCTAAAAAAAAATGTGCTTCCCCAAGGGAAAAGTGTAATGCATTATTTCAAAACTATACCATATGATCAATTTACATTTAAAATTGTAATACATTATCTCTTTTAGAAAGAATCAAAATAGTTTCTGAACTGCAGAAATATGTATAGGATTTAACAACTTAACAGAAAAGTCTATTTTATATAGCATTTAACAAATTAATAGTCAGTGAAATATAGTAGACACTAGTGGTTGTCCATTCAATATAAATCTATCACTTCGCTCATCCTATTAGAACTCTTATTTTGTTCATTATAGTAACAGACTCACTTAAAAAGCTAGATTTTAAGCTTCCCTGTAGCTGCCATGGCATAGTTTGGCCAGTGAGATATAAAGGATCCGGTTAGGTTATTTTTACATGCAGACACATAAAATGCTGATACCTGGATCTTTGTGAAATGTGCTTTCCAGACCAATAAATCAACTTCATAGTACAGTGCACTGCTGAGGCAAGTGTGGCACAGACTCCCTGAGACCACTTTTATTGCTCTCAAGTCCAAAGCCACCTTCTAGAGAGAGCATACTGCTGTCTGTGTATGAGTAGCCACTTTATACTTCTAGTGCCAGCACTAAACCAGAAAAGGAGAGTGTTCATAACAACTTAAAGCAGACTGCAACCGTTATGTTAATTGTTGATATTGGAGAATCAGAGAATGGAACCAAAGGCATTTTGTTCTGATACTCCATTGAGAATGCATTTCTAAACAAAACAAAACAAAAAATTACTTTGCTGCTACCTGTCAAGTAGCAGCAGTCCTTTATAGGCACTATAGATATCAGATAACTCTCTGAATTGGTAGGAAGGAAATCATCGCATCGTATCGACATGAATAGAATTAACAATATCTATTGGACTTAACTGCTATGAGTATAGTTCTAATGGGACAAAATTATTGATTAGTGTTCTATATAAGTCAAACTATTTGTTGCAGCCTCAGAGGGATCCATACAATTGAATCAACTTGAATTGGACACTTAGTGAATTTTATGGCATATAAATTAAATGTAAATAAAACTGTTAAACAAGCAAACAGATAAGTGAACTGAATTGAATGTGCTTTTTAATAAATATTAACATCTTGCAACAAAATTGACAAGCTATTATTTGGAAGGAAACAATTGATCTCATTGTCTATAAAATAGGAGTTACAGGAAATGGTAGAAATCAATGCTGATTAATTGTAACGAGTGTTATACTATTTCTTCCTGGGGAAATATAAATTTAGCTTTTTCTTTTGTAATTTCATTCTGTGTATCCCACACCTGAACAGTTCCTGTTGATAAAATTGCCAGGAATTAATATATTGGTATCTCTAATCTTTAGCTAATAGTCTGATAAATATATTACCTGAATGGTGATTGTCAGGTATTGAAGAGCTATATGACATGAAATATTTCAAATTTAAACCTAATTAAGGATCATCTATGGAGTGTAATCACTAAGCAATTCAAAATTTCCCCTATCCTTTAAAATAATTTCTGAGAGGCTATTGTTTCTCTGGCCCATGGACAGAATGTATTGCAATGTCATTGATACTCTGATTTTTCCCTAATCAAATAGCTTAGATATTTAAACTGAATCAACTGCCTTAGGATAATATTCATCATTGTTATCTATCTATCCATCTAATCTTCCACCTACCTCTATATTTCAGGCAAGTATGGCTTGTGCATTATTTTTCTACTTAGGCTGTTACTCTATCCTGGCATGTCCGTCCCAGGCCAACTTCTACACATATGGATGGTTTCCCCTACTCTTTAGTCGGAACTAATCCTTCTGATCTTTGAGCTCTTTTTTTTTTTTGTATTTCTCACAAAACAGAGCTAGTACTTCTTTCTTTTACCTGAGAACTGCTTTAGGGCATAGCGTGACCATATTTCTGTTGTGCTCTGTCTGAACCAGATCCTGTACAGTGCCTTACACATTGAATCATGTTCAAAACCAAAACTGGTTTGGCTCAGTGGATAGAGCATCGGCCTGTGGACTGAAAGGTCCCGGGTTGGATTCCGGTCAAGGGCATGTACTTTGGTGCAGGCACATCCCCAGTAGGGGGCGTGCAGGAGGCAGCTGATAGATGTCACTCATCGATATTTCTAACTATCCCTCTCCCTTCCTCTCTGTAAAAAAAATCAATAATATATATATATTTTTTAAAAAGAATCATGTTCATAATTATCTTTACTAAAGGGATATATTATCAAAATGTATAACATTAATTTTGTAAAAGTTCAATAGAAATAAATGGCTTATTCTCATTGCAGATTTTACTAGAATTTTTATTGTAATTAGTACTATTTTTTTTTACTATGCTGCATATGAGCCTCAGGTTTTCTCTTTTATAAACATTTCATTTTATTTTTTTAATTTTTTAAAAATATATTTTATTGGTTTTTCACAGAGAAGAAGGGAAAGGAATAGAAAGCCAGAAACATCGATGAGAGAGAGACATTGATCAGCCGCCTCCTGCACGCCCCCCACTGGGGATGTGCCCGCCAACCAATGTACATGCCCTTGACTGGAATCGAACCCAGGACTCTTCAGTCCCCAGGCTGATGCTCTTATCCACTGAGCCAAACCGGTTTCGGCTTTTTTTTTTTTTAAATATATTTATAAACATTTAAAAACATCTTTCTATTTCTGTTAATCATGTAATCTAATTTAGGATCTTTCTCAAATGATTGCTATCAAATTAGTATATAACTGCTGTTAGAATACTAAGTATTTTAGATCATTAAAAAAATCATTAGTGAGTTTCAAGGTCACAAAGAAAACTATTCCTGAGGAACAAGACATGTCTAGTACACAAAACATTATTTTACATTATTCATCTTTGTGTCTTTCAAAATGATTAGTATGACATGTAGAAGACAACACTAGTCATATATAACAATAAAATATGATTTGTAGAGAGTTGTTTTCAAATAATACCTAGTGCTAATATTAAATTTCTTTTTTGTTGTTACCATAAGTGTTTCATTTTTCAAAAAAGAATTCTGTCTTTCTCATATAAAATTTAGACATGTGGAATATATACACCAAAAAAGAATAATGAAATTTAGGTTTTAAAAATATGTGTTTAATCATTTTATCTCTTACATATTTTTTTTCTTTTTCCTTGCTCTAAAGTGCCTACCGCTCCCAACATTTTGAGATAAGTCTTCCCTTTAAAAACAAAATATTAGGTGTACCAGTTAATAATGAAGATTTTTTCAGTAGATGGAGTTACATATATGTTGCTATATATGTGATTTCATATGTATGCTATTTTGTTGTATTGACAGCAAGCTTCAAAACTTCATATGTCAAATTTGCTGAAGGTGTCAATATCATATATATTTTTACACTTTAAATGTCGAATTTTGTGCCAAAGAAAGAGCATTTGCGGGAAGTCATATTCATTACTTTATTTTGAAGAAAAAGTTATTGTACACTTCAGGAAGCTTGTGGTGAACATGCTTCATCTCAAGATACTTGTGAACACTGGTTTAAACACTTTAAAAGTGATGATTTTTATGTGAAAGACAAAGAATGTCCAGGTCAACTGTAAAAGTTTGAAGACCGATTACAAGCATTATTGGATGAAGATGCATGTCAAACTCAAAAACAACATCAAGAATTAAACGTTGCTCAGCAAACAATTCCTGATCATTTGTAAGCAATGGGCAAGATTTTAAAGGAAAGGAAATGAGTGCCCCATCAACTGAATGAAAGACAAATGGAAAACCAAAAAGTCATCAGTAAAATGTTGAAAAGTGGATTTATTCTGAGAATTCCAAACGCACAAAATCATGGGTTGATCCAGGTCAGCCATCAACATGGACTGCAAGGCCAAATCACTTCAGAAAGAAGACAATGCTCTGCATTTGGTGAGATCAGGAAGGTGTGGGGTATTATGAGATTCTACAACCCTTGATATTGATTGCTATCAACAACTTGAACATGATTTAATTAATTTGAACATGATTTAATTGGGAAACGATCAGAATGTTCCAGGAGACATGGCAAAGTAATTTTGCTTCATGATGATGTACCATCCCACACTTCCAAACCAGTTAAAGACACGTTAAAAGATCTTGCCTGGGAAGTATTAACCCACCCGCTGTATTCACCAGACCTTGCTCCTTCAGATTACCATTTGTCCTGATCAGTGGCACACACACTTTCTGATCAGCACTTCAAAACATATGAAGAAGTGGAAAATTAGGTCTCTGAATGGTTTGCCTCAAACAAGAAAAGTTCTATTAGAACGGTATCCACAAATTACCTGAAAGATGGGGAAATGTGTAGCTAGCGATGGACATTACTTTGAATAAAGCACTTTTGACATTTCTCTTAAAATTATCATCTTTTCTTTGATTATATAATTCAAATTATTAACCAGCAGACCTGGTAAATGGCTCATGTTCCCATCCCATCAAGTGTGGAAAGAAAATGCTCCCCCCTGCCTTAAGTATTTTGCAGGTTCCTGATGTGGAAAGTGGGGAAACAGTTTCTCTTCTACTTGCCAGGTACTACTTCCTGATTTTAGGTCTGAGGGCTCTAGTCCTCTCTCTGATTCTGCTGAAGAACAGAATGTGTCTTCATGCCCCTAAATGCTGCTAACACAGGGATCTGGAGGAACCAGAATGTTCTGAAGGTTGAGGAATTGTAGAGGCGCCTTATGATCCACGCAAAAGGAATCAACTTGAAACTACAACTTAAATATTTCAAAATTTTTCCTCAATCTGGATTATAGGAGAGTTAAAGTGCCATTTTATTTAAAAGGGGTTCTCTCTCCCTCATTCTCTGGGGCACATTTTCTTGTTTCTATCTTTCTCACATCTTCCAGAATGATCCATAGAACCTCTGGTGTTATCATGTAGAGAAACATGGGCCTTCTCTTGTGTCCCCTTTGTTCACCTGACACGTACAAGGGAAGGAGCTTCACCTTTCCCAGGCTACATGAAGCTACTGGGTCCTTCCTGCACAGAAATGCCTGGCAGCCTTTTAACCCACATGCATTTCCCATTTTGCTAAGTAAATATTTCCCCAAATATCCACAGCTTAAGCATTTTAACATTCTCTGTATTTCTCATCCTTTCCTCTAGTTCTGCAACCAGTTATCATTTGTGTTTATAATGATCTACTCACCATAGTCACTTGTTTTCTTTGCATTTCTTGACTCTTGCTTATTTTTCTTATCTTTTACTTTTTAAATTTCTGTTTTTTAAAAATATGTTTGTGTGGATTTAAGAGAGGGAGAGGAAGAGAGAGAGAGAAATGTTACTGATGAGAGGGAATCATTGATTGACTTCCTCCGGCTCACCCTCCCCGCTTAGGGATCGAAACTACTACCTGGACATGTGCCCTGACCTGACTGGGAATTGAACTGTGACCTCCTGTTTCATAGGTCGATATTTAACCACTGAGCAACACTGGCCGGGTTTATCTTCTGTGTCACCTTTTTATTTTTTCTTCATGCTTTTTCTACTTTAGTCACTCAAATTTCTTAAGCTTTACTTAAAAAAAAATAACAACTTTCTGATTTTTCCTGTGAATCAGAGGATGACTAAAACGTTTCACAGAATGCGAATTGTAAAGTAACTGTTAGGATAGCAACAGGCCTGTGGGATATTTTGGTGAGAAAAAAAGTAAAAGCCTTCCCTATGGGGAAAGTTGAGGTATATGCAGCCATGCACAAGCCCGGGAGTGCACCAAAATGTACTGACAGGCAGGCTTTGCCACTGGCACATCTGTGCTTGCAAAAGACCCACAGGAGACTGTCATTCTCAGGTTGTGAAGCATTCATCCGCAGCCGGAGTAATTTCAGTATTAAGAGACCAGGGCTTTATGGTCCCAGTCCTTTCCTTGTGCAGAATTTGTGTATGAAAACCTCAGAAAATTAAAGTACATGCAAATAGATCATAGAAAACACTTTGAAAAGCTTATTTATATTTAAAGTATAAATTATATTTGTATTTCATCTCATATATATATATATATATATATATATATATATATATATATATATATATTAGCTTCCTATACAGTAATGACCCACAATTGACATTTGTTCCACATTCTTAAAGCGTATATCTATGCATTCATTATGTAAATAAATATTTACGATGGCTTATATGTGGTATTTCCCCTGCTAGGTGAGCATTTATGGTTTTACTGATAGCTTCTACACACTCAAAATGCTCAGCTCCCTCTATCATCACTGGAAAACAAGTAAAGCATTTGCTTTATGCCTTTCAAATGCTGCATTGTTGCTCACATACCCTCACCCCTGTGAGCACTGGTGAGACGCTCTCTTCAGATGTAGCCGATTGGTAGAGGTGGCAAATACATAGGAAAAGTCTTTTGTTTAAAGCACTTGATGGTTATATGTAAATGCAGTCAATACTATTAACAACCTGGGCTTCCTGAGTCTTTGATTCCAGTAACTACCATCATAGATTTTATTTGTCTGTATTTCTATGGCATCAGAACACACTGGGCTAAAAAAAAAAATCAATGTGGCAAAATTACCCGGTGAAAGTAGTGTCCTTAGGAAAAAAATAAATAAATGAAAGAACGCTTTTTCAGAGGACATCCATATTTTCAACTTGTAAGTCCACATCAATTATTCATCAAGATAATCTCAGTATCAAGAATGTGACCTACTCTGCCACTCTGCCAGTACAGGCTAGAGTGCTTCCCAAATGAGTACTGCTCTTTGCAGAACTGATGAAATAGTCCCTGAGTTACAATATATATATATATATATATATATATATATATGCCTATTTATATATATATACACACACACACACACATAGATAGAACTTCTGTGAGATTGAGAAGTACGCCATTTATATTATTTAAAAATGTTCACAGAAGAAAGATTCTGTGTAGGTTTCGGTAAGGCACCCTTGACTAAGGGACCTGGAGCAGGAAAGCTTACCTTAGACAAGGCCCATGTTCATCCGAGGAGGCGAGAGGCAGTTCGCTGAAGAAATACTATAAACGTTTAGATGGATTGACCCTACTTTCTCTCTCTGGGAACACATTAAATACACCCAAGGCTGGCTGTCCACATGAGTTTTGGATGGTTTCCTAATCCTTTATTAAAATGTATTTTTATTAACTTTATTGTGGTAAAATTGGTTAATAAAATGATCTAGGTTTTAAGTGTATGATTCTAGAAAACATCAACTCTATATATTGCATTGGGTGACCCAAAGTCAAATCTTCTTCCATCATCATTCACTAATCTTCATAAAGCCTTTTTATTACCAGGCCCATGGTGGGGGTCATCAGAGTGAAATTTTTCAATGTGACCAGAAAATAATTTTATTATCTTATTTTCGAAATATTGAACTTTTCTCTGTATATTTTCTTCCTTTGTTAAAAAGCTTCCTTGGTTAAGAGTATTCAGTCAAACCACCGTGTCAAATTTTCTTCAGATGATTTTCTGTGGTATTGTCAGACTTATGAATAAACCTTGAATAGAATGACCCATGCTTTATGGTTTGCTACTGCCCTCATTAATAAAATGGAATTATTCAAATTATACATTAAGAATTAAAACATAAACCCTTTTATAATAGCCGATATGCATGCAGTAAAAATAAATATACATTTAATATATAACTTTGCATTTACAAATAATTTAAATAATGCATCAGTATTATCTAGTTCTAGTAACATGAATTATGTGAAATATGTAAGTGATATTGATCTATCGCTAATTGTTCCCATCCAAATAAACCATGAGGTTAAATTCACTTTATATTTTAAAAGTCAGAAAATCACCTGCAGCAACTGTTAAGTATTGGGATATATCTGGAAGAAGGGGTCATATTTTTAGCATGTAAAGCATGATATTTTCTACTTCCCTGAAAAGTTGATTTATTTTGTAATAGGCATTGCATTATGTGTTTCACCTGGAGCTTCCAGTTATTTCTATAACTCATAAAAGCAAAATTGCTCATTGTAAAATTCACTTCAACTGATTCATTCATTGTCAGTATTTATTGCTTGCCCTGTGTGTGCAAGACTATATGAAATGCTAAATTATGTTCAGTTAATGGGAGGAAATTAGGGTATAAATTTCTGACAGTCTTCCTTCTTGGATTTAAAAAAAAAAATACCAGGACACAAAAACAAAATTTTCAACTCAGGCCTCAGTTATTCAAATGAATAAGGTGCATCATATTTTCTCAGTAAACTCAGATGATATTTGATGTTATTTGAAACAACTTTTATAAATAGTAAATGTATTTAGTATTATTGAAACTAGGTAGATCCTGTGATATTTCTGTAGATTGTTATTTTTTTATTTTAAAATATGTTTTTATTGATTTCAGAGAGAGGAAGGAAGAGGGAGAGAGAGAGAGAAAAACATCAATGATGAGAGAGAATCATTGACTGGAAACCTCCCACATGCCTTTTACTGGGGATCAAGCCCATAACCCAGGCATTTGCCGTGACCAGGAATGGAACTGTTATCTCATGGTTCATGGGTCAATGCTTAACCACTGAGAAACACCAGCCCTACAATGTCATTTAAAACAAGACTCAGCTTTAAAAATGTTATCAGTGGAGACAGTATATAAAAAAAAATTTAGCCTTCTGTGCCACTAAAGCTTATGTTGGTTATGATACATCCTTAATTGCTGACACAATTGATTCTAGTTACTCATAAATGTATTTTTTAACCTCCAAATGAGGATGCAAGTTTAAATAAAGTCTTTAAATTTATTTACATGAAAGCTTTAGAGAGATGATAAAAATATACACTTACAGTAAGCTAATGCTGTGCATTAAAAATTGATTAAATTCCATAAAATTATAACTACCACAGCCTATTAAACCATGTTAAGATCAGAACAAAGCAATGAGACTGGTTTATATGGTATCAGGAATGGGATTACATCAAGATTGAGTAATTTTTTATGATTAACTGAAACATTTATGAATGGTTGATAGTTATCTAATTTTTGAAAACTATGAAATGAAGCAATTGATTTGCTTTCAGTAATTAAAGGTATTTTTCATGAAGATATATAATACTATGGTGGCTAACAAAACTCCCTCAAATTTCAATAAGGCTCAAATTTGCTTACTAGGCTCCAATTTAAAGGACAGTTACAGGAACAAAATATAATACTACATTTTCTTTGAAGCCCAGACCTCATCTAGGAAACTTATATATGATGGTTAGCTCCTATAAGCAGAAGATTATAAATGGGAGAGTGCTAAAACCCAATTTATATGAATTAAAAAAAATTATACTCCCCATTTGATTCAGTTTCATCAACACATGACCCTAAGCTTGTTTTCTCCCCCATAAAATGGGAATAACAATATTTGCCCTAATTCCCTGTCAGTCATGAACATTAAAAAATCTATACACACTCTATCAAAGATACACTCAGATTAATCTCTATGCATATCAATGAACTATTATGATATCATTTAATTGTAGCAAAATCATATTCCAATGTATATTAAAAATAAATGTCCACATATTTATTTTACAGTAAATAAATAGAGCAAGCACAGGGTAGTCAATCCTATTTTGATGTCCATGTTTGAGGCTATATGCCAGATTTTGATTGCTGATATTAAAGATGGACTAATTTCTAGAAGTTGTTTAGGCACCTCACACACATAAGGATACTAAACTTTGGTTGTCGTCGCAAAGTTTGCTTTACCAGTGCTTGCAATAAATTCTGACGTGGACTCTTAGAATTGAAGTTATTTGAAGTTATTTGAACTGTCAACTGGGGGAGCACTAACCAGTTCCTGATTGCAGCCCCCAGGATGCTGATTGCAGTGCTGAAACCTGGGTAAGGAACAAGCCCATGAGCCATTGTCAGTGAATTTTTGAACAATAATTTCAATTTTGTGGCTATTTTTATAACTGACTGTATGTCAGGCAAACACACACACACACATACATATACACACACAACTTCGTGCGTTTTTAGACTTTTAATGTGTCTTAAATTTTACATGAAGTAGAATATAGAAGAGCTATTTCTGTTGTATAAGCAGATATACCAAGCCACTCATTTGTTCTTTATTTTGGTTTGCAAGGTGCTATTTAATATTAAAGAGCCCTGGATCCTTAGATTTAATACTGAAGTGATATTGTAAATATTACCCTTTGTAGCAAAGATACAACACAACCACACATTATGCCCTTAATGTGTACTTGTTCAACAAACAAATCATTAGTTTGGAGACAGAAGGTCAATGCAGAAAAAGTGATAGTTATAGCTGCATCCTTGCAGCAGATTGCTGCAATTTTTCTATGTACACACACAGATCTGGAGCTATAATACCACTTCCCAGCCCTTTCATTCAAACATGCACAAATGTGTGCACTTAGTCATATACCAGGAGGAAGGCATTGTTTTGTTCCATGGGAATCAAGAGGAATAAAAGGACAACACTTTCACACTAATGATCTGAGGCACTCTGTTTCAGGCACTGTTCTAGTTGTTGTCTTGCACTGTTTTCAAGCTGAATCAAGATCTCCTTTCCTTTTAACATCATTTTTCTCCTAGGCATCTTTCATCTGAACCTAATCTTATTACATTATGTCATCCATCATACATAGTTGACCTTGTCATTCCTGTATTCAACAAATATTCATTAACATTCAATAAACATTCATTAGCATTCATCTCTTCCACAGGGCCAGAGACTCTGGTAGACTATAGAGATAAAAGAGAAGAAATTACTACACACACTCACACATAGAGCTTAATTATGAATTAGCTTTAGAAACCATGTGCTAGGAACTACAGCAAGATAATTGTTAAACTAGAGAAATGTGGACCCCAAAATACTAAAGATCTTTTAATAACTATCAAAGTTTATATTTTACCTTTAAGACTTTCTAAATTGGCTTTAAAATACATATAAATTAATTTCCTTATTTTCTTGTCAGATAATTTATGAATCCAAAACATACGGGGGTATGGAAAAAATACAACATTAATGTTCATTAAAAATATTTAATTCAGTTTCCTAAGTAGGCTTTTAAGTTTGCTAAGTATCTAGGCTTTTCATTACCTGCTCTTTATTTTTCAGTCATTATTACTCAGAACAGACTTTAAAATAGGGGACAGTTGTGGTGCGAACATGCAGCTTGAGAAAAAAAAGCCTGAAAAACTTAAATATGCTCTTCCGTTCATTAACCGTTGAGAAGACTAGACCTTTTGATGTGGTAGGAGGCTGAGATTGTGCTCGTGTGAAAGTTTTGTACATGCATGTACATGCCCATGCTTATGTATGTAAAGTGTGCAAAACAGGGATGTGGAAAAGTGTTCCCGAGCTGTGATGGATTAGATAACATTTGGAAAGGAACTTGACCCAGTTTGCTCAGCTTCAACTTGCCTGGTAATATTTCTTAGAGGCATCATGCAATTTTATTTTTATTTACTTACAATCTTTATTTTCTATGCAAAATATAATTCCACTTTGAGAGAGATTGAAATACATGGCCCAAGTGAGATATCAAGATTTTTCAGGAATATATGTGGAGAGAGGTGCATCTTACTATTTATATGGAAACTACAGGCCCAATGCACAAAATTCATGCAAGGGGCTCAGCCCATGCAGCCACAGTAGCTTGCCTCCTCCCTCACAGTCCTGGCTTCATCTGGAAGATCATCTGGAAGGACATCTGGAAGGTCATTTGGCTGTCTGAACTAATTAGCATATTATGCTATTATTATTATTATAGACTAGGGGCCCAGTGCATGAAATTCGTGCACTGGGAGGGGGTCCCTCAACCCAGCCTGCCCCTCTCATACTGTGAGCCCTCAGGGGAAGTCCTCTGATGGCTTAGGTCCGCTCCAACAGCGAACTTAAGCTGCTGTCTGGCCTCCCTTTGCAGGAGGTGACCAGGCTGGTCAGGGGAAGGTGCCAGCCCCATCACCCTGCTGCTGCAGCCACTGCCAGTCACTGCAGCCGCCAAGGTGTTTTCATCAACACAGACTACAGTCCCTTCACCATGAAAAAATGACAACTTCCTTTAGGCATTTTCAAGATGTGCCTTTCAAAGATATGACATTTCTTTCTTTATTTTTCTTTTTATCCTCACCTGAGGATGTTTCCATTGATTTTTTTCCCCCTTCCCTCTGATTCCAGGATCAGCCCCTGCCCAAGCCTACAGCAGCCACAACAGGCTTTAGGCTTGGGAAGGGGTCTCCCCCCAGGCTTTAGGCTTGGGAAGTCCCCCCGCCCCCCGCGCCTCTGATCACTGGCCTGGAGTTCCCAGGACCCCGGTATGTATGCAAATTAACCACCATCTTTGTTGGATTAATTTGCATACTCACTCTGGCTGTGGGAATAGTGGAGATACAGTCAATTTACATGTTTCTCTATTATTAGATAAGATTATTATAGATAATGAAATCCTGCTCAATCAAAATTTCCCAAGAAAGATACACTTTAGTTATTTTAGATGGTTTTAATCTACTTTTTTAAAAAACTTTTTAAAGCATTAAGTTAATTTCAACTCTTTTACTCAACTTTGGGAAATAGTAATTGCTTGAAATTAAAAACTATACTTATCTTTATTAATTTTAAAAGAGAAGAAATAAGAATGTAATACACAGTAAGATAATAGTAGTAATTATATATTTTGAATCTTAATTTTAAAAGTGTGTATAAATTCTCTAAACTTCAAAGATGATTTAAATGATATTTTATAATAAATAATTTTACATAATAGTGAAACAAGTTCTCTGAAGTTCAAAAATAGAAATCTAGATATAGAGTTTACAATACTTAAGGTCATATAATGAACTCCTCAAATATTTTGGTATAATCTCTTCCATTAACTAAATTATATTTAAAATAATTTTTAAAACTACTTTAGTGGATATTGAATCATCTTTTTCTTCTTAGGTGATTGTCTTTGATTAATTGAAATTGGCAAGATTTTCTATTTTTCCAAATATATGGTGATAGAAGGTGATTTGACTTTGAGTGGTGGGCACATAATGACATATACAGATCATGCATTATAGAAATTTACAATTTAAACCTATATAATTTTATCAACCCAATAAATTTATGTCAGCCCAATAAATTTAATTAAAAAGAAAAGCTTAAATCACAAAAATTTTGAATACAAATCAGAACCACAACATGTCTAAAGTATAATCATCTCAATAAATATATAAATTCTATTGGATTTTCTCATGCTTGTTGAGCAGAGGTCCTAGAATGGGTTTCCAAAGGTATGTTAATCTCCAAATGCTTTTGGAAATAATTGGTATTTCCATCAACAATCATAGACTTGTTCATATTTATACAGAGCTGGAATGAGCTTATTGCTATATATTATATGACTTACTTACAATTATCTACTTACAATTCTTCAATATTTCCCAGGCCTGAGAGATGGAAGTTGAATTTGTCCTAAATGTTAAGGAGTTCTCTTTATATCCACATATTTGCTTCAATCTCTAAGTACACATCTAACCATCCTTGAATACAGTAACACTAAGTGTTGGATTCTATTCCTTGCCTTCCATAAAGTTTTAAAATCCATGAAAATATACTGGTTATTTATATATTTTCTCTTCTCGCTAAAAACTATTATTTACATTTCTGTGTTGAAAGCATAACACACTTTCAGTATTTATTTCATCTTTCATGCCATTCAATCATTTTCATATTTTGTCTGAAAAGAATTTAATAATTAAGCTTTTAATAATTTTAAATGAAAGGCATTTATCTTCATGAAGTTAACCAACTTGATCTCTTTTTCATCTCTCACTGCTAATCCTTTGTACAGAATTTGCTCTATGAATAATGTTCTCCAAACCTATAGGGAAATCTACCCACCCTCTTTACCTAGTTCACTCCTGTTCATTTTTCAGACCTCCCAGGTGTGACTTTCCCATGGGCCCAGGTTCCCATGTCAGTACTTCCCAAATTGCTGGATCCTGGAACAGCAGCATCAGCATTGCCTGGGAAATTGCTAGACAAGCAAATTGGCAAGCCCCACTCAGACATCCACGTAGACCTAAACACTAAGATCTAGGAGATAAAAATGGATTTTATTTTTTTTTGTTTTCCCCTTGGGGTTCTTATTAATTGACATATTTTCTGTACTTGCACAAGGCCTGCCATAGAGTAGGGACTCTGTACATTTTTGCTGACTAATGAACACACAGATGGCATCATTTATTTTTTTCTTTATCATATGTGTATGTGATATATACATACATAGACATGTGTATGTGATATATACATACATACATTTTTATGCATGTATATATCACATACACACATGTATCACATTATTGAACAGACTGAATTTTTCAGCAATACAAATGTTCCTTTTCTCCCCCTCAGATAAAATAACCATTACAAAAGATGGCACAAGCCAAGCTTGATATAGTATTCTGTCTTGATAATTTAGTTGTTTTACTTTATGAATACCTATACAAACAGCAAGTAAAAAAATAGCTGAGTACAAAAGTAATTATATTTTGTATTTCAGATTTGGATGTATTACTTAATTTCTTATTTAAATATAGTCTCAAAACAAATATGGTTCAATATAGCAAAATAGACTAGTTTGAAATTGATCTATATTACTAAATATTTGTTTGTATAGGTGTGGTGCTAACACAGGAAAGAAATGTTCGCATTGGTATGAATTCGTCATGGCTAAGACGTCATTGAGTCAGGAAACAATGATACTGAGCCTTACAGTCACCTTCATTTCATATTTTTGACAATTAATTAAGAAACATTCATTACAAAACCATTTTTAATTATTTAAAAAATCCCTTTCACTCACATATCATTTAAACCACACTGACCTCTTTGAGTTTCATTTATTTTTATTCAAAACTGAGCTAAGCTGATGTCTTTTATTGTTATATATAGTACTGACTATAATTCTCTGCAGCCATTCCTGATAGTTATAGTTATCTCTTATTAATTAAATAGATAGCATTTATACTTTAAATTACTATAACAAGTCTTTTGAATATAGTGGTCTAATGCCCTAGAAGAATACAGAAACATTTAAATAACAATAAAATAAAATAGTGGAAAAGCATTATTATCTTATATGTTTCTTCAATGCTAATGAGATTCATAGAAATAAATAGAATATTAAAAAGAATTTGTGTGAGTTTAAAAGTCTGGGTGAAATTATTCTTACAATACAAATTCAAAAGCTTTCACAAGTTCAAACAAAGACCACACACGCACAGACCCACAGAGAATATCCAAGAATTATCTCATTCAAAGCTCATAGTGAAAATGAAATATATTGCATATAAAGGTTTCTAATTTTAACTACCCAGGCATTCATTTCTGATAATTTGTCTCATCTTATGTATTTAAATATATATATTTTACATGAAGAAAGTCCTTGTCAAATCCTAAATCAATCAATCAAACAACTTTAATCTTGAGCGGAAAGGACAAAACTTTTTGTAATTTTTATTAGCTTTGTTATTGATAAAACTGATTAGCCAAAAATATGTTTAAACTATTTTTTTTATTATCGTACATGTTAATTAGAGGATAAGAAATGCAATTGAAATAGTGATCTAGCATTGTAAGTTCCTATTGCAGATGGCATGAGTCAGGGTGCCTGTTTGGATTACCAGCCACATTAACAAGAGAACAATTTTTAATGGGATTTTTAATATAAGGTTAAAACAATCAATTTGAGAACATTCACATATATAAAACTTGGAAGAACAGGATACTTTTGTACAAAGATATGTGGATCTTTTAATCTTACCTAATAAAAGAGAAACATGCAAATTGACCACCACTCTGCTACACCCACAGCCAATCAGACTGAGTATGCAAATTAACCCCAAAAAAGATGGAGGTTAATTTGCCTATGTAGGGTCAGCCTGGAGGAGTATGACGTCTGCTATGACGGAAAGGGGGCCGGTGGAGGGAGCTATAGGAGAGGTGCTCCCAACACAAGAGGGGATTTGCCGGCTCCTAGGAGGGCAGCCGGGGAGTAGGGATTTCCCGGCTCCTGGGCAGCTGGGAGTGAAGCCAAGGGAAGGAAGGCCTATTCTTGCATGAATATCATACAACAGGCCTCTAGTAAAATAATACAAATAGATGCATATGTTTATCTGCTATTTAAGTTGGCAAATAATATATAAATTATGGATAAATATTAATATTTAAATAGTTGATTTAATTATGTTGACTATCATTCCTGTATTTGTGTCAATAAGGATCAGCAAACTTGTTTATGTATATGTGTGTGTGCATACTGTAACATGTATCTATAATAATAAAAGCATAATATGCTAATTTGACTGGATGTCCTTCCAGGTGAAGCCTGGGCTACAAGGGAAGCCTAGGTCCCAGGTGCCAGAGGGAAGCCACTGCCAGAAGCTGGGGGAAGAAAGGGCTACTCTTGCATAAATTTAGTGCATTGGGCCTCTAATGTGTGTGTGTGTGTGTGTGTGTGTGTGTGTGTGTGTGAGTATATATATATTTCATGCATAGGGCCTCAAGCCTGCAGGGGAGGGCAGTTAGGGGTGACCAGGCTGGTAGTAGAGCAGTTAGGCATCAATCAGGCTGTCAGGGGAGTGGTTAGGAAGTGATCAGGCTGGCAGGCAGAAGCGATTAGGGGCAATCAGGAAGGCAGGTAGGTGAGCAGTTGCGAGCCAGCAGTCCTGGATTGTGAAAGGGATGCCCGACTGCCTGGTTTGGGCCTAAATGGGCAGTCAGACATCCTGTAAGGGCTCCCAGATTGGAGAGGGAGCAGGCTGGCCTGAAGGACACCGCCCCTGCACAAATTTCATGCATAGGGCCTCATGCATAGGGACTGCTGGCTCCCAACTGCTCACCTACCTGCCTTCCTGATTGCCCCTAATCGCTTCTGCCTGCCAGCCTGATCACTTCCTAACCACTCCCCTGATAGCCTGATTGATGCCTAACTGCTCTACTACCAGCCTGGTCACCCCTAACTGCCCTCCCCTGCAGGCTTGATCACCCCAACTGCCCTCTCTTGCAGGCCTGGACCCTGCCAACTGCCCTCCCCTCCTGGCCATCTTGTGGTGGTCATCTTGTGTCCACATGGGGGCAGGATCTTTTGACCACACGGAGGCAGTCAGCTTGTGTGTTGGAGTGATGGGCAATCTGCATATTACTCTTTTATTAGATAGGATAAAGGCCTGGTGCATGGGTGGGAGCCAGCTGGTTTGCCCTGAAGGATATTCCCTTGGGGTGTGGGGTGGCCTGGGAAAGGGGCCTGTGGTGGTTTGCAGGCTGGCCATGCCCCCTGGCAACCGAAGCAGAGGCCCTTGTACCTGAGATTTATTTATCTTCTACAATTGAAACTTTGTAGCCTGGAGTGGAACCAAGCCTTCTGCTCACACAGCCATTGAAACTTGGTTGCCTTAAGCGGAGGCCTCAACATGTCAGGCTTTATGGAAAGCTTGGCTTCCTCCATTGCCAGGGGCAACCCAAGCCTCTCTCCTGCTCTCTGTGTGGCCATAGTCATCAAATAGTCCTTTGAATGCTTTGGTGGTTAGAAATTAAAGACCTCAAATCATGTGCAATAAACAGTAAATAAAGTTACACTCAATGGCAAAAAAAAAAAAAATACAATAGAGGCCAGGAAATGTTCAAAGAACTGGAGAACCATTTCCAAATCAGGAAGGGAAGTCACAGGGTGTATATTATTGCTATGAATACAGTATTTCCTACTACTTACAACATATACAATGCAATGTATTAGATGCCTTCCTATAGCATGAAGTATGTATTTTCATAGAGTAATACTCGTACATATGTTATAGTTATGGCAATATGTCATATCCTGTCTATATTAACAAAAGGGTAATATGCTAATTAGACCATGAGTCCTTCCAGACATCCTTCCAGATAAAGCCATGGTAGCAGGGCCAAGGCGGAGGCAGGTAGGGGTGATCAGGCCAGAAAGGGTGGGCAGTTGGGGGTGATCAGGCCAGGATGGGAGGGAAGTTGGGGGTAGCCAGGCTGGCGGAGGGACTAGTAGGGGGTGAGCAGACTGGCAGGGGGGTGCAGGTGGGGACAAGCAGGCCAGCAGGTAGAGTGATTGGGATGATTAAGCAGGTAGGTAGGTGAATGGTTAGGAGCCAGCAGTCCTGGATTGTGAGGGGGTTATCCGACTACTAGTTTAGGCCTGATCCCACAGGGATCCCAGACTGGAGAGGATTTAGGCTGGGCTGAGGGACAACCACCCGCTTCTTGCACGAATTTTGTGCAACAGGCCACTAGTCAATATATATTTGCATATTGTAAAAATTGTAAAAATAAAAGATAGAGCTGCAAATTATAAAGTTGCAGGAAAATATAACTATTATATTTCCTCACTAAGGCATTTTCCTCTTATAAAATTGTCATTATTTGAAAGGTTCCAGAAATGTTCAAATGCCTGTTTTCAACATAAAGGAAGATGTTTTTGAAAGTGTTTTGTTAGTTTTAATGCACAGTTGCATTATTATAATAATTAACCATAAAAAAACAGTTCTGCTAGATGAATACTTTAGTGTAATTTACAGCTTCTCAGAATTTTAGGTGACCTTTTCTCATCTATGTTTCACAAAATAGAGAATCACAGCACATGCATTTCCATTTCTTTTACTATTTTACCCAAGTTCTCTTTGTTCATTTTGCATTGTTTCTAAAATTATACCAGCAAAATAAGCCTATGTATTTATTATTCTCACATATATAGTATTTTCTTGTTATGGCAATGACAGTATAGGAGTAGTATGCTATAATTTTAAAGATAGCTATACATTGTTTATTCTGCACAATTTTGCATTAATTTATACACTATACATGCCATGGGTAAAACACAACTCAAAATTAATTCATGGAAAGAGAAAAATAGGGCAGATACAGTGGTATGTGGCTTATAGTTCATTACACTGTTATGAATTGAATAGGAAGGCTATAATAGATAGTTAAGAGAAAAGAGATTGTAAGTATTTTATCAAACAGGTTAGGGGATCCCAAGCTTTCAGAACTGAAATGTGCACATGATACAAACTATGCAATTATGTACCTTTCAAGTGATAAGCCATATAAACTCACAATAAGAATTCTTGTATGGTTTTATTTACCTCTATTCTGCATAGTACTAGTAAGAAACAGCATACTAAAAGACTAGATGATCCATTTGTTATTTCCCCCCTTAAAATATCTGTGAAATTTCATCAGCTCCATACCACTGTTCATACAGGAAACATATGATAGCTTGAAATAAAAGTCAACATATTTAGATACATTTAAAAGATATAAGAATAGTCTGCTTCTTGGACATTATGGGCAAGTACTTATATTTTTACTAGGGGCCCAGTGAATAGATTCATGCACATTCGAAGAAAATTAATTAGAATAAATATTTTAATATCACTATTCACCCTTTCTTTATAATAGAAGTGTCAACCAAATTTACGATGGGCAATGACAGATCGAAACACATGCATACAATTGTCACCAGTGAGAGTTTTATATGTATGGTGCATGTGCAAGTCAACTTAGCCTTTTATAGATATAGAGTAAATTTGCTTAATTAGATCTGCTTTCATATGTAGATAAACTTTTTCCAGCCCAGTGAAGTACCTTAACTTCTCTTTTAGGTAATTGCCAGCAACATAGCAGTAAATATCAACACAAAGCAGATTATTATTATAGAGCATGAACGGAAAACAAAGTAAAATATTAGCTGCAGCAGTGTTTAACTATATTCTGAGCAGGAGAAATCCTGAAATCATTTTCAAGGTCCACCATTTCTTCTTTTCACTTGGATCAAGTTCCTAAACTTTTTGAATATTCATTTTCCAGCTAATGAAAAGAAAAGAGGATTCCACTGAGTCTCCTATCTACCTACTCAAGGACTTCTGTGAGGATCAAATGAGATGAGGCATGGGAAAACGCTTCACAGACATTTGGTTAAAGTATAAAATGTTTGTACCTGGCTATAAAGCAAGTCATGTTACCATGCTGAAGAAACTGCAAGGAGGCTAGCATCGCTAGGGAGAGGAAGCTGGGCATTGCTAGGTGACTTCATTACTGGGTGCCCACAGTGACCTTTTCTAGGCTGGACTGGACTGGGCCACATTTTGCACCATGGAGTCTCAACAGTATTGGGTGTGATTTGGGTGTGATTCCAGTCAAGGTCATGTACCTTGGTTCCAGGGTGGTAGTAGGGCCTGAGTCCCACTTGGGGGAAACTGAGTGTTGCTTTGTGGGCACCAGGTTCATGATGCCAGTGTGTATCATAGCAGCTCCTACATTGAGTGTCTGCCCCCTGATGGTCAGTGCACAGCATAGCAACTGGTTGAATGGTCAGACACTTAGCATGCTAGCATTTTATATATATAGACTAGAGGATCGGGCCTAAACAGGCAGTCAGACATCCCTCTCACAATTCAGGACTGCTGGCTCCCAACTACCTTCCTGATTGCCCCCAACCAATTTTGCCTGCCAGCCTGATCACCCCCTAACTACTTCCCTTCCAGCCTGATTTATGACTCACTGTTCCCCTGCCAGCCTGTTTGCCCCTAACTGCCCTCCCCTGCCAGCTTGATCACCTCTAACTGCCCTGCCCTGCAGGTCTGGTCACCCCTATTTGCCCTCCCCTATAGTCTGGTCCCTCCCAACTGCTCTTCCCTCCAGGCCCGGTCACCCCCAACTTCCCTCCTCTGAACGCTTCATCACCCTCAACTGCTATCCCTTGCAGGCCTGGTAACTCCCAACTGCATTCCCATGCTGGCCATCTTGTGTCCACATGGAGGCAGTCATCTTGTGTGTTGGAGTGATGATCAATCTGCATATAGTTCTTATTAAATAGGCTACAGGCCTGGTGCATGGGTGGGGGTCAGTTGGTTTGCCCTGAAGGGTATCCCAGATCAGGGTAAGTGTTCCCTTGGGGTGGCCTGGGTGAGGAGCCTGTGGTGGTTTACAGGCTGGCCATGCCTTCCGGCAACCCAAGCAGAGGCCCTGGTATCTGGGATTTATTTATCTTCTACAATTGAAACTTTGTAGCCTGGAGCGGAGCTAAGCCTTCTGCTCGCTTTGTGGCGGCAGCCATTTCTGTTGGAATTTATCCTCTATAATTGAAACTTTGTAGCCTTAAGCCGAGGCCTGGGCCATGGTGTGTGGAAAGTTTGTCTTTCTCCACTGTCAGGACAACCCAATCCTCCCTCCTGCTCTCTCTGTGGCTGCAGCCATTTGGTTGGGGTTAATTTGCATACTCCTCCTGATTGGCTGGTGGGTGTGGCTCGTGGGAATGACTTGTGGGTGTAGCAAAGGTATGGTCAATTTGCATATTACTATTTTATTAGATAGGATGTGTAAAAGAATGTGTAAAATTTGCCCTAATTGTTTTGGCTCAGTGGGTAGAGCATTGGCCTGCAGACTGGAAGGTCCCAGGTTCAATTCCAGTCAAGGTCATGTACCTTGGTTGCGGGCATATCCTCAGCAGAAGATGTGCAGGAAGCAGTTGATCAATATGTCTCTCTCATTGATGTTTCTAATTCTCTGTCCCTCTTTCCTCCTCTCTGTAAATAATCAATAAAATGTAATTTTTTTTATAAAAAGGATAATTTTTTTTAAAAGTACTTGTATCCTGTGTGTAAATATCTCTACATATCAAAGGCTGATATGCTAAATGTCTGACCATCCGACCCATTAGAGTGATGCACACTGACCACCAAGGGGCAGACGCTCAGTGCAGGAGCTGCTGTGATGTATACAGAGAAACAGCACTGAGGACCTGGCTCCCACAAAACAACACTTGGCTTCCCCCAAGTGGGACACAGGCCCTGCCACCAGCCCAAGCCACACCCCACCTAATCACAACCAATGCTGCCAAAGCCCTCAGCCCAGCCACGCCCAGAAATGGTCACTGTGGGTGCCAGGTAATGACATCACATAGCTTCCTCTCCCTAGCTCTGATTAGCCTCCTTGCAGTTTCTTCAGCCCAGGAACACGGCTTGCTTTATAGCCAGTTGGAAACACTTTACACTTTAACCAAATGTCTGTGAAGCATTTTCCTGTGCCTCATCTCATTCGATCCTCACAGAAGTCCGGGAGTAGGGAGTTTACAATTTTATCAAAGACAAATATTAAATATTTTAAAAGCTCTTAGTTATCAAATAAATGCACCGAGCACAATAAATGTACTCAAACTTGGTACTTTATATTCTCGGCAATTGTATAATTAAAAGCAATAATATAACTACCTACCCTGGGTGCCTTTTAAATTTAAAATAGATTCATAGACAATATAAGTAATATTGGAAAGTATATACTGTACTCCCTTGAGAGTTTGTTAAATGATTTTATTAAGAAACTGGATGGCCGAGACTGGTTTGGCTCAGTGGATAGAGCGTCGGCCTGCGGACTGAAAGGTCCCAGGTTCGATTCCGGTTGGGGGCATGTACCTTGCTTGCGGGCACATCTCCAGTGTGGGGCGTGCAGGAGGTGGCTGATGGATGTCTCTCTCTCATCGATGTTTCTGACTTTCTATCCCTCTCCCTTCCTCTCTGTGAAAAATCAATACAATATATTAAAAAAAAGAAGAAACTGGATGAAAAGGCACCATATAATTTCAGTTATATGTGGAATTTAATGAACAAATTGAACTGCCATGCAAAATAGAGACAGACTCTGTGACACAGAGTAGGCTGACAGCTCTGGTGAGAGAGGAGTGATGTCGGAGGAGTGGAGGGATCGGGCAAACATGTGGGAGAACTCATGGATATGGACAATAGTGTGGTGATGGTGGGGCGAAAAGGGTAGAGGTGGAAGAGGGGATAAATGGAGATAAAATAAATAAATAAAAAATAAAGTTGATCTGTATATATTAAAAAAGAAAAGGAGTAAACTTGATGAGTCATATACTTAACAAGTCCAGTACAGTTTTTGCTATGTTTACTCAAGGGCCAAAGTTGCAATAATTCACCTCCTTGACAAGCCATGAGATGTAATACAGGACCTGTCGTGTGTTGACATGACATGCATATGCTGTCATTCCTTGCTGGGAAGAACATAATATTTTATGCTCAGATACCACATAATAAAATGAATACAAAAATGCAAATGTAGATGCTATACACAAAAATGAAAGTGCAACATTTCAGTAGAAGGAGACAAAATAACAGCTAAGAAATAACAGCAATGCAAGAGAAGAATGATATGTGAATTTAGAAATATTTGCAAAAGTAGCTTTGATTTTGAATAAAAGAAATGTTCTAGAAGACTAATTTTAGATACAAAACATCCTCAGTTCCCTCTACTGTAATTTGTCCCTGGGTAAGGCTCTTACACAAGTGGTTAGAGATAAGCGTTGTACATGGGAAGAGGCCCTACACTCAAAACCTCAGCTGGCTAGCCTGTGGTCACTTTGGGCAAAATGTAAACTTTTTGTTAAGAATTAAAGAGAACTTCTGGGTGTTGAATTTTGTATCCTGCTACATTGTCCAATTCATTTATTAATTCTAGTAGTTTTTTGATTGGAGTCTTTAGGGTTTTCTATGTACATCATGTTGTCTGTGAATAATGACAAATTTTACTTCTTTTCCAATTTGGATGCCTTTTATTTCTTCCTCTCTTCTGATCACTGTGGCTAGCATTCCAGTACTATGTCGAACAGGAGTGGTTAGAGTGGGCATCCCTGTCTTGTTCCTGTTCTTAGCAGAAATGGTTTTAGTTTTTGCCCATTGAGTATGATGTTGGCTGTAGGTTTGTCATATAAGGCTTTTATTATGTTGAGGTATGATCCCTCAATTCCCACTTTGCTGAGAGTTTTTATCAGGAAACGGTGTTGAATTTTGTCAAATGCCTTTTCTGCACCAATTGATATGATTATGTGATTTTTGTCTGTCAATTTGCTTATGTGATGTGTCACATTTTTGATTTGCAGGTATTGCACCAGCCTTGCATCCCTGGAATAAATCCCACTTGGTCATGGTGTATGATTTTTCTAATGCAATGCTGGATACAATTTGCTAGAATTTTATTGAAGATTTTAGCATCTATGTTCATCAGAGATATTGGCCTGTAGTTCTCTTCCTTTGTAGTATTTTTATCTGGTTTTGGAATTAGGGTAATGCTGGCTTTATAGAAAGAGCTTGAAGTGTGCCTTCCTCTTGAATTTTTTGGAATAGTCTGAGAAGAATAGATGTGATTTCTTCTCAAATGCCTGCAGGAGAAATTGCTATTCCTCACCTGGTCTAAGAAACACGAGATTCCAAGAGTGATAAAAATAAGTAATGGTTTTCAAGTTGTTTCAAAGTGCAACTCCTTTGAAGATAGAAAAGCAAGTTGTTTTATTGAAATTAAGTAAACTGTTTTTCAGTCAGAAAATGCATTTAAAGCTGATTCAACAAAACTAAAAGTATACTTTCTAGACAAATTATTTCTAAATACACAATTTTTAAAATAAATTGAAACCTTTCAATTTTTTCAGAGACCATGGATTACCATTAGCTTCAGCTATCTAAACAAATTTATTTAAACTAAATGAAAAATAGGTGTATTGTGTTACAAAATGTATTTCATATAATATTTTGAACACAATAGTATTTTCTAAGTGCATAAATACCTAATAAGTCTTGTATGAAGGCATTGACAATACCAACTCTTGATTCTGAGATTTAATTTTCAAAGTTTTATGTGGAGAGTTATGTTATTGGAAAACTGGCATCTTTTTCTACATATTATACATACTAATTTATTTTTAAACATATGATGTTAAATAATATTTCTAATTACAAGTTATAATTTTTCCAGTTTGATACATTCCATCCCATGTAAAAAGCTCATATACAGATAGATCTTGATCTAGTTAAATAGCAAACTGAATATTAATGCCACAGGAGAATAAAGGTTTATTTAATGAAATTCTGATCTCGCATTTATACTTCTCATACCCAAAATGATTATTGCTATTCTAACCTTGGCTTTTAATATGTTACATATCCTTGTAGACCAAAGACCAATGTGAAACTTCCAAATGTATTTAATTGTCCTACCTGTTCATTCCTACACCATGCTATCATTTTTTATCATTGTAATCAGCTTAACCCTACTTTTTACTAGGTAGTTATATAAATGGTTACTCTCTACCAACACACACTTACACAAGCTAAACTGTCATTTATCTTGTTTATTTAAATATAGTTTCTATATAACATTGTATATTTTTTTCCAATGTGCATGTATAGTGTGATGATTTGATTGACAAATATGGTAAGAATTGATTACCATAGTAGAGTTAATACCTCCATAATTTCTAATAATCACCTTTTTTTCTGTGTGTGATGTAAATGTCCAAGATCCACACTCTCAACAATGTTTAAGCATACAAAACAGTATTGTTAACAGTAGTCATCATGCTTTATAGTCGGTTCCAAGAGTTATTGAGCTTGTAACTGGAATTTGGACCCTTTAACCAAAATTTCCCCATTTCTCCTACCACCCATCTCTGGCCACCAGTATTTTACTCTCTGTTTCTATGAATTTAGCTTTTTCAGATTCCATGTATAAGTGATATAACCATACATTCATTCATGGACACTTAGTTTGTTTCCATAGTGTAGCTATTGTAAATAATATTGTGATGGACATGGGACTACAAATAACTTTCTGAGGTCCTGATTTAATTTCCTTTGGATATTTGATTTTATTTCCTTTGGATATATAACCAAACATGAGATTTCTGTACCAAGTATTAGTTCTGCTTTTAACTTTTTAAGGCACTTCCACACTGTTTTCCACAGTGGCTATGGGTTTTCTCTCCACATTCTTGTCACTTATCCCTTTCTTTTCGGTAATAGCTCTTCTAAAGAGATAAAGTGATTTTTCCTTTTTGTTTTGATTTGCATTTCTGATGATTAGTGATGTTGAGCATCTTTTCATGCACCCGAAGCCATTGTATGTTTTCTTTAGAAAAATTTCTATTCAGTTCCTCCAGCCATTTTTGAGTAGGATCATTTATTTGTTTTTGTTTTGTTGTTTTCTTTTGCTATTGAGTTGCATCCATTTTTAAAAATAATTTGAATGCAACTCTCTTATCAAATATGTGATTTGCAAATATAGTAGTCTCCCTTTAAATGGAGGTTAGGTTTCTGATACCCACAGTCAAAGCCAGTTCATAATATGTAATAGAAAAATCCAGGAATAAACAACTGCTAAGTTTTCAATAAATTACACACCGTTCTGTGTAGCGTGATGAGATCTCACATCATCTCACTCCATCCTGCCTGGGATGTGAATCATCCCTTTGTCCAGCATATCTGATTGTCTGCGCTGCCCACCCATTTGTCACTTATAGGCTGTCTGGGATGCCTGATTGCCTGTCACTTTACTGCAGTACTTGTGTTCAAGTAACGTTTTTTTTTTTTTCCTTTCTTAGCAATGACCACAAGCACACCAGTAGTGAAGCAGGCAGTTTGGATATGCCAAAGAGAAGCTGGAAAGTGCTTACATTAAGTAAAAAAAGTGAAAGTTCTCAACTTTCCATATTAGAAAAGAAAAAAAATCATATTTTAAGATGACTATGATCTACGGCAACAATTTTCAACCCTTTTCATCTCATGGCACACATAAACTAGTTACTAAAATTCTGTGGCACACCAAAGAGTATGTTACATTTTTTTGCCGATCTGAGAAAAGAAAGTATTGTTTTTTGTCTCTTGTCATTTTTTAAAAAAATTTGACAACCTAAGGGAAAAGAGGTCAGTGTCCCTGACTAAATAGTTAAGTATTGCATGTTTTAAAAGTTCTTGTGGCACAACAGTTAAAAATCGCTTATCTGTGGCAAAAAAAATAACTTTTCTACCTATGAAATCGCCTAATTTATAAATTAAATTTCATTATAGGTATGTATATATACAGAGTACCTTTGCATATAGGGTGTGGTACTATTCACAGTTTCAGGCATCCAGTGGGGGTTTGGAAACATATTCCCCTTGGATAAGGGGTGACTACTTTATTTTCCCCCATTTTGTAGGTTGCCTTTTTATTTTGTTGTCTGTTTCTTTTGCTCTATGGAAGCTTCTTCGTTTGATGTCCTCAAACTAAGAGTTTTATCACTTCAGGTCTTATGTGTAAGTCTTTAATCCATTGATTTCTGTACATTTTTACAAAGGGCCTAGTGCTAAGTTACGTTCCAGGTAGAACACGAATGTCTAAAGATGAATGCTTAAGCGACATCAACAACATGACTGAATAAAATGTCCTCATAGTAGCTCCTCCTCAACAACAATGATTTGGCCCGAATCCATGCACAATAGCTGTGGCATCCAACACCATCTATCAAGAGACCCAGGAGTAGACTCGCCAACCCTTGTATAATAAGCATACAGACCTCATCCCAGTTGTGGGCCCTGCAATAGACCAGGAACTGACTCCTGACCCTCTCAGTCATAGTCTGGGAACACTGTCTTAGAGAATGTCTTTGTCCAGGTTCCCAGTGTAAAAGTTGTAGCACGCCATTGAAACAAACAAGTTTGGGCATTAGAGATGTTTAGAGAGAAAAAAATTGACTTTATCCAAGTCATCCTTTCACAAGGCAGAACAGTTCAGTGCCAAGTGAGCCCATCTAGACCTGCAATTTCCTCACGGTGGAGGACGTGAGAGTGTGTGAGTAAGTGCCTTGCTGTGTGAGACAATGCCAAAGAGATGTGCTTTTCTCTCTTGCCCCATCTAGAATACTGAGTTGTGAACTGAGTACTGGAGGCAGGAGTGGGTTAGGGAGAGTAGCAAGTAGGATGGTCAGACATGGAGTGCCTGGCCAGTGTTACTTAGTGGTTAAGGATCGACCCACGAACCAGGAGGTCACAGTTTGATTCCTGTCAGGACACATGCCTGGGTTGTGGGCTCAATTCCCAATAGGGGGCATGCAGGAGGCAGTCAACTGATGATTCTCTCTCATCATTGAAGTTTTTCTCTCTCTCCTTCTCCCTTACTCTCTGAAATCAATAAAAAATATATTTAATTAAAAAAAGAGCCAAGACTGGTTTGGCTCAGTGGATAGAGTGTTGGCCTGTGGACTGAAAGGCCCCAGGTTCAGTTCCAGTCAAGGGCATGTACCTTGGTTGCAGGCACATCTCCAGTGGGGGCTGTGCAGAAGGCAACTGATTGATGTTTCTCTCTCATCAATGTTTCTAGCTCTCTGTCCCTCTCCCTTCCTCTCTGTAAAAAAATCAATACTATATATATATATATATATATTTTTTTTTTTTTAAAGTGGTGCTTAAATAAAAGGACATAGAGCATAATAAATATATCAGACACTCAAATGAGAAGCCAACCATTGAGCTTCACAGGTTATCTTACATTCTGATTTCTCTAAATAGTCCACAGACACCTCCAGCACTAAACATGCTTAACCCCACCCCACATTGTACTTGGTTCTCTGTGTGCACTCACAAAGGTAAGACTAAATCTTGACAGACAGCTAGGCAGCACACACAGAAAACCAGCTGAAATCTGTGGGCCAGGAAAGGAACACAACCATGCATTGTGGCTTGCCTTTGAGAAAGCCTAAGGGATGCCGCTGGCACTTGGCCTGGCATGTTGCAGGATCCCGAGAAGGCATCCACATTTAAGATTTCTGGCACCAGAACAAGCGGGAAGCATGAAGCAGGCATTTCCACAGAAGGTCTGAGGAGCCACAGCATTCCTGGCAGGGTTGACAGAAGGCGTTTCTCCTCAGAAGTCAGTCAGTAAGGACTGCAGGAGGGAGCTGAAAACACCGCACCACAGACTTTTTGCCTTGGGCATGATGGTGATGGTGCTGACACTGCTGTGTCTAGTCTGCACTCCAGGCCCTCAGATGTTTTTTCCAGGTTTGATACAGGCCCTGCTCAATGTTTCGTTCATCTCCTTACTTTCAATGAGCAGATTTTTCGACAACTTCCATCACTTTGGTCTTGTTCTTTAAGATTGGCTGTGGTGGAGTAGGGCATGCTTGACTGGCAAGCAGCAACCATCCCTGATTTTCTGCCGTTATAGTTCTTAATCACTTATAGTTTGCTTTCCTGATCAATCTTTTGTTATGGCCTCTTACTTGAAGCATTAATTGTAAATTTTGTACACTTAAGGGCCGTGATGGCCAGCAGTATATAATTTACAACATCAAAAGAATGGTCAGTGTGCATGTACATATTTAATAGAAATTTAATGTTTTCTATATTCATCAGTTTCTATTTTTGTTTGATTGCTCGTTATTGTTTTTTCTTTAGTAATATTAGTCTCCCCCACCTGGTACTTTATGAAGCTATGTACCTTTAGTAAATTCTAATTTAGTTTAGATAATTCTCGTAAATTCATTTACATGTCAGTGCTGTTCAAAAGAAGGAAGAAAATGTATTCTGATGTCCTTACTTTCCTTATAGAAAAACTTCAGTAGAACTTGTTCAAATGGCAGTATAATCCACTGGTGGTTGTTTGCAAATGGTTTTGTTTAGCTTTATAATATGTTCTCTACTAAGAATTTATATTTTAAGAAAAAGTTTATTAAAATACTGCTGATTCTAAAATTGTTCAATTAAAGAAAAAGATAAAAGTGAGATTATCAGATTTTGGAAGATAATGTAAAATTACATTTAATAGGACATCCTGGTAGTAATAGTAATTCCAATTAAAATATTGAAAAGTGTTTCTTCTCCTCCTCCTCCTTCTTCTTTAATATATTTTATTGATTATTTACACAAAGGAAGGGAGAGGGATAGAGAGATGGAAACATCAATGAGATAGAAACATAGATCAGCTGCCTCCTGCACACCACCTACTGGGGATGTGCCCGCAACCAACATATGTGCCCTTGACTGGAATCAAACCCGGGACCCTTCATAGGCCGACACTTTATCCACTGAGCCAAACCAGCTGGGGCCTTCTTCTTTTTTTTTAATGTGCTTAGAACTAAGCTGCTCAGAAGTAAATTCCCTGCTTACTTGCATGAACGGTAGCTCGAAGGGAAATTGCACTCAAGTTGGTTATGCCTGAATATATTTCACAGCTAGAATTTCAATTACTAAGAACCTTACATTAGTGAGCCAGGAGAAAACTGTCAGTTAAAAAAAAAATGACGTGAATATACTAAAAGTATCTCTTCTCTTGGGCTTCCTCTGTGTATAGGAAGAATCAATTTGCTTTCATCTTAATCCCAAATAGAAGGAGCAATTGACTTTGGGGAAATCCTGTAAAATTTATTGCTGACAGCCCGTGAGAGAGTACTTTCTAAGGATGACAGAGCACATGAATTGATCGTGCTTCCAGTGACACCATGATAACTGATTCTCACAGTCCCCAGTGCAACTCTGAAGCGGGTTGTTGCTTCCCTGCAGTTTGAAAGGTTTATATCAAACATGCAGGAGGACCATTTGAGAGAAGACATCCAATTTGGTACTTAATTAGTACGAGGTGTCCATTGCCTTTGCTTATATGCAGGTAATATACAGAGAAACAGTTTACTAAATATGTGAGAAAGGGAATGTTGAATTTAGTATAACAGCAGCATTTAAACATTGGCAAACACATTAATGATCAAAATAATGTTGTTTTTTTCCACAAATATGAACCAAAACCAACTTTAAGAAAGACATAATTTAGAGAGAAATTATCTCTTATTTATGTGTGCATTATTCTTTATTCGTCATGTTTGACACCTATAACATACAAATCATATAACTATCAAATATAGTTGATTTTGAAAGATAGTTCTAAGTGAAATTTTTCTTGGGCAAATGGTATTTTTGTCTCATCATCTTTATGGATGTGTGTGCATAGATGTATGGACATATACATATACACATATGCACAGTATGATGTACATATATATATGCCATATATATCTGTATATGTAAATTAATTAGCATACATTGAATCCTATTTATTCATATATGTTCACATACATTTATATATTCACATATCAATATAACCTATTTATATACACACATATAGTTTACATATTGTAAAGTTCCTCATATATATGTATGTCATAGAGAAGACATTTTTGTAGGTATAAAATACAAAACAGAAAAGAGAATATTATAGATGTTTTCCCACTTTTTTTTTTCTCTCCATCAGGGTCCCTGATACCCTACCCGAACTCACAGGAATCAAAATCAGAATCAAAATATACATATTCCATGTCTAAAGGCCTCTCTAACAGGATATAAATTATCCTAATTCAATTGTTTCAGTTTCTGCAAAGGACTCCAAAAAAAAAGACTGAGAAAAACAACAACAGTGCCCTGTTTCACCTTCCTCTTGTGAGAAGTAAAAAATGTCTGCACATTACCTCTCAGAGAAATTACTCCAGAGTCCTTTGAGGAACATTCATCAGTCACCTGCCTCCTCTAAGAGAGGTGATGGTGGGAAATATGGAAGAGAGGGTCTTATTACAGAAAACTGGCAGCATACGGCCCATCGACCACTGCTTCCAATCCATTCTTGGACCAAGGCAGGGCATGTTTCCCTTCACCTTAGCCCAATAAAGAAGGTTCCATGGCAGTCACAGTAAGGGTATGTCATATGTTCACCGGAGCTTGAGGACGCAATGAGCTGGTAAGCAGAGGCTACAGAATATGGGCTACAGCAGCCAAGTCTTTATTTCCAGCAAGATGAAATGTGCTCTGCCTACCAGAAAATAAAAAGAATTGGGGATCCTGCTCTGGAGGACACTCTAAAAGGTTAACCCTTAATCAGAAAAGGGCTAAGCTCTCTTGATACAAAGGATGAAAGAGAAATGCTAAGTGAAGTGACAGAAAAGTTTTGGGCATTGTCTATATGAAGGTGACTGCCCTCACAGGTCCCCAATGGGTAATGTCAGAGTCTGCAGACACGGTCCCTGGAAAAGATCAAGCAAAAGAGCATCAATGATTGGGAGGGCACCAACCCAAGATGATAGTTAACTCTGCCCTGCGTGACTGTTACTTTCAGCAAACCCTTCCCTTCATCTGGGTCAAAATCTTGGGCAGTTAAAAGAATGTAGCAAAAATAAACCAACCAGTTCATGTCCCATGGAGGTTTACCGGCCTTCAGTAGATCCAAACTTGGAGCCCACTATTCTGGATCAGACTAGTGTTATGTAATGAATAATTTGGTCTGGAATTTTTAATGCCTAAACAAAACAAAATAAAAAGTTTTATAGTATAAATTTTATAGAGTACCTGAAAAGATCTGAGACTTGTCTGAGGTTCTAGCCAGGAGTATCAAAAAGGATTAGCTCACAAAGCAGATGGGAAGGGATAATGGAAGTACAAATAGTTTGATTTTTGGTTATAAGACAGAATCCGAATCTAGGTCATTCAAAATCCAACTAAATGCCTGCCCGAAAGTTTTTTTAACCTGAAATATGAAGCCATTTCACTATTTAGCAACCCTTCCTGGAAAAAAAAAATCATGCATTACTATAAGTTAAAGTAAATTTTTTATCATGTATTTCCTATCTTATTTTTTAACATAATTTTCCAATTCTGATACCTCCTTAGCTCATACCATCACATCTCCTTTATTCTTCCGAATGTTTTATTCACTTTCAGTCTCAGAATTCTCAATCTCACACCCTCTCCAGCTTGATATTTCAAACACTCAGAAGGCAATCATTTCCATTTTGCTTTATAAGCTTTAATCTTCTCCTTTCCCTCCCAGCATCATCAGAACAGAAGCCAAACTTTTTCACAGCACACATCAGACCCTTTTGTAGTCTAGTTACCTTCTGAGAAGCAGGCTTCCCAGCCCTATAAAAACTATTTATTGCTGCAATCTTCTCTCAGAATAAGGATGCCTGCACTCTCCTTTTAAAAGGGCAGTTCCAATGCTTGATTCCTTTCCCAGTTTCTTACATGCTAACTTCTACTTTTGCATCAAAATTGGTCTCAGAGGCGCGTCTACTGCTGACTTCCTTGAGGGCCTTCAGTAAAATTTCCAACCATCACTTGGAGCAAAATCTACCTACTCTGCTATGTTAACCGTTGATAAATTTCTGTCAGACTAGGTCTGCCAGAAGTAATAAATTAAATAGACACAGCTAATCACATAAAAATGGCCAGTAAAACAAAACGTCTCAATGAAATCATAGTTTCATCATTTGGTTTCACCTAATGTGAATATGATAAAAAAAATGTTTAAAAGATGAAATAGAATTTAATAAAATTAAAATTAACAATAAATTATAACTACCAAATAAATGGCTGGTATATTTTACTGTATGAAAATTATGTAAAATTTTAACAGGAACATGAATAGTACTGATAACTCTAATTTATTAAGTGCTTCTGAATTCCAGATAACGTTTATAACTTCACAAAAACTTCTAAAAAGTTAATCACACCTGAACAATTTGCATATTTTATGTTTCCTCTCTCTAAGTGTGGAAGCTGTTGTTCTAAGCGGTGAAGTAAATTCAGAGCTAACAAAACAGCAAAACCCTATGTCGGCCCCTGATCCTGAAGTCTTTGCAGTTAATTTCTGGGTTTCATGAAATGAACCTCATGACCCACAGTTTGTGATTTGATTATCTGTTATTGTTATTTATTGTTTCACAGACTCTTCTCCCTTCAAATAAAAACAGAAGTGTATGTTGACACTTTGAGCTTAGTTCCTATGTGTGTTCAAGGAGCTCCTCATGGTAGGTTAGAAGAGCTGGGGAAAGTTTTACCTTATAATTTTTATGAGACTCACACAAAATTGCCTTTAAAGAGAATCTTCTAGATGAAACCTTGTCACCAGTTAAAAGTTTCTTCCTCTTTCTTAGCACTGTCTTTGGTCTTTGACAGAACTTGAGTTATTGTGCTGCAGCTACTGGTGGCATATCTGACCTCTAATGGTCATGGTGATGCCTCTGTTTCAAATTACCTAAGAAGAGCAATGGGGAAATGTCTTTGACAAGCAATTCTTATGAAACCTGTTGTGTGTGTGTGTGTGTGTGTGTGTGTGTGTGTGTTTAAATATCTGGAGAGAGATATTTACTGGCAACTTTATTCCAAACAATATTTACTGGGAAATATTTTACTGATTTCTCCCTTCTTCCCCCATTAATTTAGGAAGTGTATACTATAAAGATAAAGGGAAAAAGAGTGGTGACAATATTTGTTAGTGTTGATTTTCAGTTACTTGACACCGAATGGCTTTTGTTGTTGCTGTTTGTTTTGTTTTGTTTTTGTATATCCAAAGGGTTTCTAAGAAGCCAGTTTCATATTAGTATTTGTTATGTGGTATATTTTTTAATTAAATATTTATTATTCAGATTATTAAATTTGTTTTTCTTTTTTCCCCCTCCATAGCTCCTCTCTACCCAGCTCCCAACCCTCCCTCTACCTTTACCTCCCTCCTGTTGACCTCATCCATAGGTATATGATTTTTGTCCAGTCTCTCCCTGTACACCCCTCACCCCTTTCCCCCTGATCATTATCAGTCCACTCCCTTTCTGTGCTCCTGATTCTATTATATTCACCAGTTTATTCTATTCATCAAATTTTTAATTCACTTAATTTTTAGATTCCCTTGTTGATAGATATGTATTTGTTTTTCATAATTTTTTTATCTTTTACCTTTTTCTTCTTCCTCTTCTAAAAGAGTATCTTTCAGCATTTCATATAATACTGGTTTGGAGTTGATGAACTCCTTTAGCTTTTTCTTCTCTGTGAAGCTCTTTAGCTGCCCTTCAATTCTGAATGATAGCTTTGCTGGATAGAGTATTCTTGGTTGTAGGTTCATGCTATTCATCACGTTGAATATTTCTTGCCATTCCTGTCTGGCCTGCATCGTTTCTGTTGAGAAATCAGCTGACAGTCGTGTGGGTGCTCCCTTGTAGGTTATGAACTGCTTTTCTCTTGCTGCTTTTAAAATGTTCTCTTTGTCTTTTGCTCTTGGTATTTTAATTATGATGTGTCTTGGTGTAGTCCTCTTTGGATTCCTTTTATATGGGGTTCTGTGTGCTTCCTGGACTTGTAAGTCTATTTCTTTTACCAGATGTGGGAAGTTTTCAGTCATTATTTCTTTATGTAGGTTTTCAGTATTTCTCTCTCTCTTCTTCTGGCACCCCCACAATTCTGATGTTGGTACGCTTGAAACTGTCCCAGAGGCTCCTTACATTATCTTCACATTTTTGGATTCTCTTTTCTTTTTGCTTTTCCAGTTGAGTGTTTTCTGATTCTTTATATTTCAAATTTTTGACTTGATTCTTGCCTTCCTCTAATCTGCTGTTAGGTCTCTGTATAATATTTTTTATTTCAGTCAGTGTATGTTTAATTTCTAGTTGGTTCTTTTCCATCTCTAGTTGGTTCTTTTCATCTCCTCTTGGGTCTTGCTAACTTTATCCAACTTTTCTAGGATATTCTTGGAAAACCTTATAAACGTGGTTTTGAGCTCTTATCCAGTCTTTTTTCCCCTCCATTTCTTTTGTTTGTGATCCCTTCCCTCGTCTCAGCATTTTCACTGTGCCAGGAGAACTTCTGTGTTGGATTCCGCCTTATTATACTTGACTTGCAAAAATGTAAAAGCCTCTCTGTTGAGCTTGGGATGGGTGGAGTCTCAGGGCTTAAAGGACCGCCTTGCCTTCCAGTTGGTCTCACCCTCCACATCCCCCAGTCTCACGTGACTGGGTGATCACTGGAGTGGTCCCTGTGCTTGCGCCCACTCTCTTGCAATGCCTCTAGACTTATGGCTTTCTGGCTCCCCTGTGCTCTGGGACCTTATGAATCTGAGTTCCCAGGACTTCACCCAAATCTGGGGTTTAGTGGAGTTAGAAGTGACACAGTTGGGATGCTTTGTCTCCCGCCCAGTCCGGAAAGCCAGCAGCACAATCAGCAGTTGGTCTTCTGTGTGCACTGTGAGTTCCGCCCGACTTCTGCCCTCCTGCAACTCCCCAAATTTCCGCGCACTTCTCCCTTTTCACAGTCCAAACTCCACCCCTATGAGTTTCGGCTGGACCTGGGGTTTAGTGTCCTAGGATAAGAGGTTCAATGCTGTTGGGAGTCTCCCGCCAGAGAAAGCCGGACAAGTACTCAGGCACCAGCTCTTTCCATGCACGTGTCTCTGTACCTCAGCTCTTTGCAGCTCCTCTGAGTCTCTGTGAGCCCCTCTCTTTCCCTCTAGCTGTAGAATTCCACTCAGCCAGTTTTCCTGTGGTTCTGGATGATGTCTGTTCTGTCTTTTAGTTGTAGTTTTGAAATTGTTGTGCGAGTCAGCAGTGTAGGTATTTACCTATGCCGCCATCTTTGTTCTCCTTGTTATGTGGTATATTTTTAATGCATGGGTCAAAACAAGCAGTTTATAGATTTTCATGCCATTTGTTGTTTATTCTTGCATTCACTTAAAACTCTTGAGGGAATCAATACATAGATTAAGAAAGCATCTGGGGGTGGGAAGTAATTCACTATGAATTCTTGTTTCAGCTTCTGTCTTAAATGGATCCCTGCTAGAAAAATAAATGAAATACACAAACACCTCAAGAATCCATAAGCAGGTTTATAAAAAGGCAAATGTTTTTATTATATTTAAACAAGTATATTTTTTCTAACTTAAATTTTTAAAAAATCTTCCATGTACATAATTTAGTTTATTGTGAAGAATGAGAGAGAGGAGGAGGATAGTTAGAATCATAAAACATAAAGTGTTATAATGTTAGTCCAAAACTATTTTTTTTCTTTAAATGGTTATTAAAATGACTCCAAGAAAACTGACACTGATTATCAAGTAAGTCATCATCAAAAGAAAGAGATTTCATCTACAAAATGAAGTGAACATCAATGGAATAGGAAAGGGGTGGAACATAGAAGAGAAAAAAAAATATTAGGTAGAGCCTGGAATTTGTTTCAAAAGCTGAAATTAAAAACAAGCAGCAAAACAAACAAAATGTGAAAATCATATAGTACTATTTAGTTACTTAAAAGACATAATTATAGGATGTCAAATCTGACTCCTCCCCTCTATAACTGAGCCATTAGCTGAAAGCACAGGGTAGCTGAGGTGTGTCCAAATCTGGTTCCAAAATTCAAGACTCCATTTTCGACCGTTTGATAGTTCTGTCCTCTATTAGCTTTAAAACCCATTACATCATCTTTTTCTGTCTGCATAGCTTCATTTTCGAGTATTTCTAGAATTCACGTAGTTTCAATTGCCAATGCACTCCTAAGCCCTCTAATAAGAATAGTTTACTGATTTCCTCAATTATTTCACACTGACAAGTGAAGCTAGCATTTTCAAAAATGAAGGAAGGACCTCCATCCCAACCCTCACCCCCACCCCCCACCTCATCTATGGCATATCTCCATCAATGTAAAGCCGGTCAAAGAGAATGCAGCGGCAAAGCCACAGGCCAGCAATAAGTGATCAGTCTGTGGCTTGGCTGAGTTAACTGAGGTGTTCAAGCACGCCGGCCCTCCAGTTTCCTGGACCAGTTCCCTGTGGCAGTGGCACTGCAGAGAGCAGATTGCTGCTTCTAAATTGCCTCTGCCTGCTTGGGCTGGCCTCTGGGACCAACCACAAAAGCCATCCTAAATTGCAACAATCTGTATTAGCCGAAGGGATTAACATTTTTGCTTTTTTTTTTTTTTTGGCTTTACTTTAGGAATGTCAGTGAGAACCATAACTCCTCTAATCTTATCACGTGAGCCCACACTTCCTTCCCAGGGAGCAGGGTTGTAAATATGACAAAATATGCAATTAAACACACACATACACACACACACACACACACACATACCTTGCAGTAATGTCTTTCAATGCTAACTCTTTTATTGTAGTTCTCACTCTCTGCTAAAATAATTTTTAATCTGAAAATTCATTATCTTCTGGTGAGAACATTTTCACATTCATTTTATCCTCATCCTCCTCACCACGTCAATTCTTAAACATTGCATATATTTTATCATTTTAAAGACTTCGTTGTCATTAATAAAATACTGAAGTCTGTCCCTTGCATCACATTTATTTTATTCTCTGCTATTTTTCATTGTTTTCTATGAGAATGTTTCAACATGTTTTCTATATTACTTAAGTGGATTCGAATTTTTCAGTATTAATGCAATAGTTTATTTGTAAACTTTTTATAATTGAAATTAAATAAAGAATTTTGTGTTTTATAAAATAAATTTTCCTCAAATAGGCATTGTTTTCATTTATATTTCAGTCTTTCCCATCTCTGTAAATCACAAGTCTCTTCTAGTTGTTCAGATCAAAATATATAGTCATTCTGCGTTTTCCTTCTTTCATACCTTACATCCAATCCACCAGCAAATCTCATAAACTCTGCCTTCAATATACATCCTCAATCTAATCATTCCATTTCATATCTCTTTCCAATATAAGAGAGACATTATCACTTTCCTTAGAAGATTTTAATATCATCTGTCTCATCTCTCTGATTCTATTCTTCCATACGCTGCATTCTCCACAAAACAATTGAAGGATCATTTGAAAACTCAATCATCATGTTAACTTTAATAGATGAAGTTGTTGCTTACATTCAGCTGTTCCCTCTCTCTTCTATGGTGTATATATACTTCCACCCCTGCGACTTTGAGATTCTCAGGACAAAGAATATACACATCCGGACTTTATCTAAGAGGCTTGGCATGGTGACTTAAAGGGTAATAAAATGTGAATGGATATGGGCCAGTTTCCAGCAGAAGTACATCTCTCCTTCACTTCTGCCTTGAGGCAGGGTCTTTCAACAAGAGTCCTAGAATAAAAAGAAATGTAGTGGAGCTACAACTGACCTGAGTCCATGGATGTGCAAAATGTGCAACTCCTTAGGTCAGAGCTCAGCCTATCCTGGCGAAGACCTTCTTTTTTTTCTTTTCTAGAAAACACCCAGTAATTCTACAAAATGGAAGCCACTACTTCTTTGAGAGCCGTCAGTGCCTTCCATGAGATAATCATCTCTATCCCTTCATTCTTGTTTTACTTTTCCTCTATTTTTTTTTTTTTTTACTGATTTCAGTGAGGAAGGGAGAGGTAGAGAGAAAGAGAAACATCAATAATGAGAGAAAATCATTGATCGGCTGCTTTCTGCACACCCCCTACTGGGGATTGAGCCCGCAACCCAGACATGTGCTCTGACCGGTTATTGAACCGTAACCTCTTGGTTCATAGGTTGAAATTCAACCACTGAGCCACCCCGGCCTCGCTCCTCTATACATTCTGTTACAGGTATATTGATTCACAAAGCTCTTGGACTTTTTCAGCTTCTCTAGCTTTGGGTAGTTTGCATTTACGTTCACATCTGCCTGCAAGACTCATCTTTAGACAAGTGCAGTAATCATTCTCTTCATCCATAGATCAAATATCACCTCTCTTAAAGGCCTTTCCTAGCCACTCCCTGTAATATTCAAACTGAGTCACCTTTTGCCTCATATGCTGCTTTACTTGTCTTCATATAAACTGCTGCTTCTATCTTTCAATATAGAAGTAATAGTAGAGAACACATATGGATACTTACCCATGCAAGCACAGTTCTAAGAATTTTCTAGGTTTCATTTCATTTTATCCTCTCAATAATACCACGAAGAGAGCACTGCTGTTATTTTATAGATCAGGAAGCTGAAGGATAAGCAGTTAAGTAATTTAACCAAATTCACAAAAGATAAAGTGAACAAGCCCGAGATGAACCTGGGCATTCCCTAAGAACAAGCTCTTAGGCGGTGTGCTAAGCCAGCCTGGAATTGTCTCAGGTATATGCACGAAGTCTCCTGGGGACTGCACAGTATTCACCTAAAAGCTGCTGAAATCGCCTACCAAGATCCGAATGTGAACACTGGTGTGATGTAACCTGTCGTGACTATTTCAGTGGCCTAGAAACAAAAAGATGCTATGGGGCCATAGCAAAGCCCCACAAAGGGAACTTATCTCTTGTTCATTTTTTTCTGATTATCCCTCCTATTTTTATTTTATTTTTGTAATTATTTTGAAAAACACACATTTAGATGATCTGCATTTCAGTATCTGGTTTATCACAACGTTCATGGGGTCATTACATTAAAACTTCTTCCTAGCTGTTGGGCTGCAATGTCAGCCAAGAACCTTGGACTCCACTGTCCAGGGAGAAGGAAAAGCAACTTTAATGAGTCATCTGATTATTACTGCTTTGCCAGCTCTAGGCTTCCAGACATAAGTGATTTGGAATGACTTAAGAGACATAGCACAAGAAACAGATTTTGTTTATGTGTTTCCTGTGACACATGCCACGTTATGAAAAAAAAATGTATGCTTCTTCCCTAGGAATTTCCCTATCACTTGGTTTTTTAACTGCATGAAAGATTGATCCCTGGAAACTTGCATCTCTTGGATCATACTTTTAGAGTGTAGAGTATATTTTCCCCTGTTAGCACATTTCTTTGGTCAGTTAATCTGGATACTAAATAAGTAGTTTTCTCAATTTTATCTTTTTTTTTTCTCCAAAAGCCATAGATAGTAATCACTTACTCAAAATAAAATTTGGACCTAAAGAAAGAACTGCTTTACTTGATCAATTATCTTTTACCAAGCACTATTTTAGCTTGCATAATTCATGCAAAATATTTAGTAAATACATAAATGCACTGAAATGTTTGCTCTACATTCATTTACCCACTTATTGTCATATTGGTGGGAGAGAGAATGGGAAAGAATGTCTTTCTATAAAACATGGCAAAAGGGAAAAATACAAATGGCCTGTATGTGCTGTATAATAGGAGGCACTGTGGTTTCTGTTAGATGCCACACAGTTAAGGGAGGAGAGTTTTCTGAAAATGTAGATTCAGAGTTGGCCGATCTGGATCTGCATTTTTAGCAAGTTCCAAGGAGAGGTTGATGCTGTCATTCCAGGGACCACACTTGAAATGTCAAAAGTCTAAAAACCCTGAGAGAAACTACAATGCTTTGGTCATTAGGCTATATTCAGCTTTAATGATCATCTTGTCATTTTTGCTTATCAGTTATTCTTTCATTTACCAGGTATTTACTAACAACTTGGTATATGCCAAGCACTTTTCTGACTGAAGTGTTTGCAATACATCAGCAAATAAAACAAACCCATATCCATGAATGCCTGACTTACATTTTACTTGTTGGGCATGGTGAAGAGAAGACAATAAACAATAAAAACATAATATAAAATTATGTAGCATGTTAGAAGGGGGCAATTCCTGTGATATAGAAAAATGAAATTAAAACAAGGTATAGAAAAGGTCAGGTGTATGGAAACTAATTTAAAACAAGGTTTGATATTAAATAAAAGGTGTGAGAGTTGGTGCATCGGCAGTGATATTAGAATGTCCAGAGCAGGAGTAAAAATAATCTATCTACAACTTGAAGATTTCCAAAAGTTCTACTTTAATTTTTACCCAGAAGAGCAAAACTCTATTAAAGAAGAGATGCAGACTGTTATTAAATATTTTCTCTCAGTTTTGCTTGAGAGGAGGCGGTATTTATTTTGTTATGTCTGGTTGAAAGAGTAAAGTCACATTGCTTATAAAATCCATAGTTATGCAAATAACTTACAAAACAAAATTTATGCTTGCAAAAATGCCAATAGAAGTAGAGATTTGGATAAGAATCTGATTACATCATGATTTCAGCCTTTTTTTTCATTTTCTTTGCTATTCAAATATGTTTTACTAACTTGTGAGTAAGTAGGAACATAGCATAAATAAATTCTGTCAAAAATAAAAGACATAATACACAAAAAGCCATTTTAGTAATTATAATAATTGCATAATTTTGTATAAAATTTTATTTTTATAAATTAAAATATTTAAAAATTATATATATGAAAACATCTTGGATTTAGGGATAGCAGTACATATGAAAATTACTGGTCAGACTTTTTAAAGATAAATAATTAAAATTCAAATTGTAAATAAATTTTCTTATACTCAAAAGAAACATCATGTGAATTGAACATTTACAAAACAAAGAAAATAAAACAAGATCATTGATTAAAAAATAACATGCAATTTTGGTTGGAAAATTTTATGCGTGATTCTTGAACCATTAATGAGGGAGGAGATTGATATTTATTAGTTAAGCTCCAGAAGTAGATGAACTTATGAACCCATGGTTTATAATCCTTTTATGTAGTTTTTATTGCCATAAGTGAATCAGACTATATAAAAATCAGGGGAGGTCTTTTTGACTTGGTAATAGAAAATCATTGATTGAGTCAGGTATATTTCAGCAAATAGCGGTTTTATGGATGATATTTCACTATTCATTGCCACTTAACTAAGAGAAAAACTCTTTACCTTTAGCAAATCTACCTTTGCTGACATTATCTATAATAAATATACATTTTGACTAAGATTTAATGAGAATGTCTATTTTTACTCTGCCAAAACATAATTGTAAGTTTTCAAGATAATTTATTTGGAGAATTATATTCTGTACAATCATGTAAAGGTTGTTAAACATAACTTTTAGCCCTTTCCTTTCAAAATCACAAAGACAGTTTGTAATGCAAAACAAAATAGTAAAATAGATAGAAAGATGAGATATACTCAGACAGAGAGAGAGAGAGAAAGAGAGAGAGAAAGGTAATAGTGTTATGCCCAGAGTTCAGGGTCCCCAATAATCAACCACTAAGGAGCCTTTTCCGATGCAAAAGCAAAGTGTCTTTATTCAAACCCGGGTTTGGCTCTCAGCCTCTTTCTGGCGCAGCAGCGAGGTGAGAAACCGGACCGGGCGGGAACAATGAGTTTTATGGGGTAGGATAATTAGGGGGCTTAGGAAAGTGATGAGGGTTACAGAGATTGGTCACTTGAAATAGGGTCTTTCTGTGGTTTCGCCTTATTAGGACCCTCACTGTGTTCCTGGAGCTTGATTGGTCCATTCGGGTGGTGGTCGGGGAAGCTAAGACATTGCTGGCACACCTGTGGCCCTCCCAGAAGAGGGAGGGGGTTTAGGCAGGGGGCCCAGCCCTATAGGACAAGATGGAGGGGAGTTCATTTCCTTTCAATAGATTAACATACATATACACATATAAATACAGTTTGCTTTCTAAGAATTTATAATCTTTTTTGGCACAAATACATCATAATCATCACTTATAATTGCATTTAGCTTCCTTCAAATTTCTTTACATAGTTCCAGCCATCAAATGCAAATCCAACTGGTTTACAAGACAATCAGATCTCATTTCTTCTGGTCTTCCTAGAGTGGTTTTGAAATAGTATCCCAATTGCAACATCTTTGACATGAGAATTGGAGATATGACAATTTTTAAAGTCCCCATTTGTAGAGGGTGTCCCCCCAAAGTGTATTAACACTTTAACAGCTGATTGCTCAATCGTTGTTTCTTTTTTTCAGATATAATCCATTGGAATTAATAATTATTCAAAGTGTGTATATACATTTTGGGGGTACACCTGTATTTGCATTTCCAAATTTTGTTTTCATGTAATTAAGATGAATCACCTAATAATCAAACATCAGTAAGGCTACTTATGTCAAAAAAGTAAAAGAGAAAGTACTCCTAAAGGCAATTCCGGTTAGACAGGCCTACCAATCTATGGAAATACTATACTACATTTATTCAATAACTATAAAAAACAAATTTGGTTTCAATGGTCTATAGAAATCACTTATTAGCTGATCCAGAAGAATGATTTGATATTTTGTGCCCTTGTCCTCATCGATAAATTCAAAAATATGTACAAATATTCTGCCAGAACATTTGTCAGAACATTTTTAATTGAAAATTAGATTATCAAGTTACAGAATTTGAAGACTACTTTGAAATACTATAAAAATGTTTCATCTTCTTTGTTTGGGAAAAATATTCCTGCAAACAAGGTTATATTATGTGGTCATCCTGACACATAATAATATATGAAAACAATTGAGCCCTGCTGTATTTTGCTGTGTTTTTCTAGGCAGTGATTAAGTGCTTTCTACAAGTTCTTTTATTTAATCATTACAATAGTTTAATTATAACCGATATGGTTATATGGTTATAAAGAGGTAATATGCAAATTGACCATCACTCCAACACAGAAAATGGCCACCCCATGTGGTCAAAGATAACCACCCCCATGTGGACACAAGAAGGCCAGCATGGGAGGGCAGTTGGGAGGAACTAGAAAATATTAATTTGGCGATATTGGGGGCCAGCCAGGAGCCTTCCTCTAGTGGAAAGGACTATCACTTGCTCTGGCCTTTTTCTTCCTTTTATTAAGGCTTTGGGACACACCCCTAGCCTTTAGGCAGGAAATAACAAAACAGAAATTAACATGAAACAAACAGGTAGAGGCTGCTTCAGCTAACAATGTTTTCATCTAAACAGTGAGTAATTAGCTCTGACCTTCCAGAGCAGTTAAGGTTGACCAGCCTTCTGGCCTTCTGTTTACATCCATTTAGTGAGAACACTGTTTGGTTTCCCGCATCTCCCCCACTTTCTTTCTTCTAAAAAATCTTACATCTGCAGACTAGAAATAAATATTAAGAACAAAAAATAAGACAAGCAACAATGGCTATGCTAAGAGGTAAATGAATAAGTCTATAGTATATTTTTTCTGGACCAACAGTCCTTTGAGTCCCAGGTTCAATGTCCAACAGTTTTTTGAGTGTACATGTTAGCAATGATATTTCAGTTCTGGATGGTGGACAAATGGTGGCAATGCAGGTCCGACCCTCTCTGGTTTGGTCCTGGGCAACCTGCATCGATGTACAGCTGCTGATTGTTAGCATGGCAAGATGTCGTCAGCATCTTCCATCTCTGGACTATTTTTCCTCTCATCTTCACAGCTGGAGCATTCTCTGTTGTAGGAATTCACATGGTCTTGGAGCTGTTTTTCTGAAAATATATAAACATTCTCGACCAAAAGTTAGTAAAGGAATTTTTTCTATAAATTTGACTTTGGATCCTTTTGATTTTTGCCCAAATGATTTTCCTTTGGCTTATTTTAATATTATGTATGTTTTTCATGGGTATCTTGCTGTTAAGTAAAAAAAAAAAAATTCTAGATGTAATTTGCTTACAGGATACTTTTCCTTACATAATATTACTGTACTACCCCCTTTTTTAATTAAATTATTAGGAGGATATTGGAAAAATTTTATAATGCAAATATGACTGCTTTATGTTTATTGCATGTTAAGTAATTATACCATGCAATGAACTACCAATAGAAATTTAAGTTAATACTTTAGGAACAACTTTTTTCCAGTACAATTAAATTTTCTTGAGTATTCACCTATTTCAATTAATCAATTAAATTAATTTGAAAATTTAACTACTATTTTATTGTTAAATTTACTATTCTAACAACAATCTTAGTTTTATCCTGTAAATATTAGTGGAAAGGATTATTTGCATTCTTGATTAGGCCCTGAGCATTCCTGGTGTTAAGTTGGATTTAGAATATAGGGCAGCTGTCAGCCAAATCTGTCTGTTGCTGGGTCCCAAGCTGAGCTGCTCCAAATCTTTGTCTGTCCTCTGTGTCCCGAACAGAGCTGGGCCAAGTCTCTGTCTTGTCACCTGGGTCCCGATCGGAGCTGGGCATGGGAAGTGAAGCAGCCATGGGGCAGGAGACCTCCCTCAGAAGGGGCGAAGGTTCAAGCCCCTGCAATGTTGGGGGGGGGGTGAGGATCTGTGCCTCACCTCTGTTGATCCCCAAGTTTTCTCCTGATGGCCCCTCTGCAACTGTGCCTGTCTTAGGTTGTTCCTCCTCTGAACAACCCGTCATTGGCTAACCAGCCATCCTCCAGGGCCAAGTAGGTTGATGTGAAGTTCAGTTCCGTCTCCTTGGTAGCCGATTCCCCTGTGGCCTTCACGCCCAGTACCTGCCTTGGGATCCCCTCGCCTGCTGGCAGGGTCCCAGCACTGATCATATATCTTGGGTAACCCAGGTTCTTTCTCTAGGGAGGGCCCAGCTCACACCACTGGGTGAGAGACAGATCCATGGTACCAGCCACCATGAGGCTTCAACCTCAGCATGAACAGAAAAAAGCTCAGGCGACAGCTGTGGGAGGGTCCCTCTTGGCAAAAAGAGCAAGAAAAGCCAATAGAGAATGCTCAAGGGCCTTCTCACTGCCTTAATCCCTTTTATGTTATTTTTTAAAATTGCTACCAAATATTCAGAGAATAAGATTGTAAGTTTGTTTGGGATATTTGTCAAAAAAAATTATAATGACATTGTAGAATAATATTATGTAAGGATATTCTTTTGTTCTAGGCCATGGCAATTCAATTTCAAACTGGCTATCAATTTCTTTTTGTATAGACAAGGTCTTAGTTACTTTGTTAGAATACTTAATCAAATTGCTTACAAAAACATTGGCTTTTTATTTAGCTGAAAACCTTGATTTTTATTTAAAAAGCTAATTTATTAATTAAAGTAGGTATCTTAATTTAAAAAGCAAAAGAAATTTAGTAAATGTTTATGTCTGATTCACAAGCCACAAATGTTGCCCTGCCTCTAGCTTAAGAATACAGGCAGCTATGGGCTTTTTGTCATTTTAAATTCTGATGTTGGAATTTTAAGAAATATTTAGTTACTTAATTTTGCCCTTCTTAGAGACTACAAGAAACAGGGGAATCAATACACCTAAGGATTCTTAACAATGAAGGGTCAGGAATATAAGTCAAAAATACTTCCCCATGTGCCCCAGGTAATATTATTGGTATTGCAATAATACGTTGGTAACTGTTGGTATTGCAAGAAATACGTTCTTAGGTGTCTGTACCGTCCTCTTTGCCATGCTCCCGGTGGTCTTCAGGCTGTTTGTTGTTCTGCTTGTCCTCCTCCTGCTCCTCTTCTTCAGCGGAGTGCTTGGAGTCTGTGGTTGAGGTAGCTGATTGTCTGCAGCTGCATGGTGTGGCTCCAGGTGCAAAGTTCTTATTAGTGTGACTAGTTTCTCTCTTGGATCCCTGTTGCAGTTTAATATTTCTAGCAGGAAAAATTTTCTGGAAATATACAAGCATACCTTCTCCCAAAGGTTAATAATGGATCGGGTCCCTTCCATAAACCAGATTCAGGATCTTTCCATTTAACTAAATCATTTCCTTTTGTTTTATCCTGACACCAGTGTAGTTCCATAGGTGTCTGTCCATTAGCATCACAAGTGAAAAAATTAAAATAATTAAGGCTTGGTGCAGCCTACCCACAGGTGATTTCTCCATCATCCCCTCTTTTTGTTTTTCAAGTTGGGATTTTAGTCCCTGATGCTGTCATTCAATAATGGCCTGTCCTTGAGAATTATATGGTATTACTGCAATATGCTGAATTTTCCACCTTTTACAAAATTCCTGGAATTTACAGCTTATGTAAGCAGGCCCATTATCAGTTTTAATAATTTTTGGAACTCCCAATTTAATTTGCCTTTAGCTGAAAACTGATTAATAACACAAAATCTTCTCCTTTGGGTTCCTTTATGCCAATTTTTAAAAAAAAAATAAAGACCAGTTCTGGGTTTTTTTTTGTCTGCAGCTTTTGCGGAGAGATTACACTTAAAACCCTGTCTAATATGTCCAAAAAGGTGGACAACTGCGCGCATTTCTTTTTAAGCCGGGCTTCTCTCCTCACACACGAGTACAGAAATTCCAGACACATCTCTAAATTTGTAAAACTTTTTCATGGCGAGAAAGGAGACTTTAGATTAGTATACTGGGAGAGTGGGCTTTCATATTGGATTGCCACAGTGTCTCTCTTCCTCCACATCCTGCATACTTCAGGGGGGCAAGCATCAGTAACAGATCTGTCCGAATTTCTTTTCATGCTGAAAAGATAAAGACAGATCTTAAATTTTTTCTTTCTTTTTCACTTTCCAAAGTAATAACTAGCACCTAATTTGGCCAAGATTTGCATTTCCCTGCGAGTTCTTCCATAATTTTTAAATGAAACCTTAAGTAATCTCATTGCAGGAGAGTAGAGAGCCTTGCCTTCTCCTGCCACCTTTGAATTTCTCCTCAGAAGAGGCAGTTTCAGCAGTGGAGTTTCACTTATTACAGATTTCAGATTCCAAATGCAAACTAAGATTTTAATTTGACCAAGAAACCACATTATTTAAGCATGCAAACCAAAAGTCTATAATAAAGTTTACTTTATATTTATAACCAAATTCTTCCCCATTAGCCTGGCTGCAAAAGACGTTCCCACCCTACTTACAGATCGCGACTCTGCAGTTAATCCATGGGCTTTGCGTACGTTGAATTCCCCTCACCTTTTCCTAGGTGAATCTTCCCTTACCATTTTCCTTGGGAATTTTCCTTCCTTCGCTCTTAGGCGAATAATACCTTCTCCTACAGACGTCCTGCAGTCAGGCCCCAGATGTGGGAACCTCTTTCTACAGTCCCACGTGGTTCAGGATTTCCGGTTCAGGGTTTGGGTTCTGAAGGAGGCCGCACGCAAATGAAATGAGAGACTAGAAAACATTAATTTGGCGATATTGGGGGGCCAGGCGGTAGCCTTTCTCCAGTGGAAAGGACTACCACTTGCTCTGGCCTTTTTCTCCCTTTTATTAAGGCTTTGGGACACACCCCTAGCCTTTAGGCAGGAAATAACAAAACAGAAATTAACATGAAACAAACAGGTAGAGGCTGCTTCAGCTAACAATGTTTTCACCTAAACAGTGAGTAATTAGCTCTGACCTTTCAGAGCAGTTAAGTTTGACCAGCCTTCTGGCCTTCTGTTTACATCCATTTAGTGAGAACAATGTTTGGTTTCCGGCAGCCATTACAAGAATATTGCAAAGGAGCTCTGGCTAGTGTGACTCAATCCATACACCGAAGGGTTGTGTGTTTGATTCCTGATCAGGGCACATACCCATGTTGTGGTTTCAGTCCCTGATTGGGGCAGTTACAGGAGGCAATAGATCTCTCACATCTCTCACATTAATGTTTCTCTCTCTCCCTCTCTCTTACCTTCTTACCCTCTCTCTCTAAAAAAAAAAGAAAAGAAAAAAAGAATACTGCAGGGGAAAAGATTTGTTAACTGAAGCATTATTATTACACCCAGGAACTTCTCACTCATTTTTACCAGGGCCTACATGATTGGTTAGCCAGAAAAGAATTTAAATATTAATTAGGAAACATCCTACACCCTAACACTTAATTCTCTTAAAAATTATCTGAAAAAACTCAGATTGAACTAACCTAAATATGTAATATTTAAAAGAAAAATCATGCTATTTAATCTATGAGCATATTAGTTTTGGTACTGTTTTCTATAATCCCTTGTATTCTGGGCACTTATTGAATTATTTTGGTTGCTTCTAATTTGTTAGAATTTTTTAAACATGCAAAATGCCATGGGAGTATATAAGCTATGTTTGATATCTGTTCATATTAGACTGTCTCTATTTTTCTTTTTCAATATATTTTTATTGCATTCAGAGAGGAAGGGAGAGGGAGAGAGAGATAGAAATATCAATGATGAGAGAGTATCATTGATTGGCTTCCTCTTGCATGTCCCCTACTGGGGATTGAGCTTGTCACCTGAGCATGTGACCTTGATTGGAATTGAACCCAGGATCCTTTTGTCCACAGGCTGATGCTCTATCCAGCGAGCCAAACCAGCTAGGGCTATCTTTGTGTTTTATTAATCGGGTTTGATGGTATGGTTGCTCTGGCAATCTGAGTATAATAAATATACTATAGAGAAATGAGATATCACAAGAACCAAAATATATAGTAATTTTATTGTTCATTTTATTTACAGAGAGAAGCTAGGTTAGTCCACTGGAGGCCAATTAATCTAGTGTGAATGAATACACTACACTGGCCCCTACCTATCGCATCACACTGTGCCCTGTACTTAGCAGCCTCCAACGGCCAGAGCAATCTTTTCAGCCTGCCGTGAAGCAGAGAAGGCATAAAGGCAAAGCTTTAAAGGAGGGCAGGCACCTCCACAGCACAAAGTGGGTGGGTACAGACCGTGAGTTCTTCATCTTTGCCTAAACAACGGTGCCTGAGTTACAGACAAGATATAGAGACTTTTATAAGGGTTGGTAATTAAGAACCTGGATCACAAGGTGATTATGTGAAATAGCACGCCTGGCATGTGGAGGGTATTCTGAATTATGTATATACACACATACTTAGAGGTACTTGGGAAACATGAGAGTATGCAATGAAGGCTTGCTAATATAGTTGGGATGGCAGGACACTCTTTAAAGAAAAGATTTAGGGGGTAGCACAAAGGTTTTAGAATCAGCAGGAAGGACATCGGAAAGAATAAAGGGAAAAGAATTGTACATTTCGGTAAGAAACGTTCAGTTAGAAATGCATTTCTAATTGGAATTGAAACAAAACAATGCAAACCAGTAGAACTACAGTTTGAAATATTGCCAGTGCTGAGGCCAACAAAACAAATAGCTCACCATTCTAAATTCTCTAGGGGAAGTATGCAAAACCAGAGAACAGCGCAGGAATTGTGAGGTTTCCAATTTGAATAATTTGCTTTGGAGGGGAAAAACACATCTATTTTGAACAAAACTGAAAAACAGAAATGCACCTTTTTTAAAGTAGTTGACAATTGTATAGAGCATTTAATATGTGATATGTATTGTCTAAATGGTGTCATGAATTAACTAATGTAATTAAAGATTAATTAAATAAAATATGTATTATTGGTGTTTTCATTTTACAGTTAAGGAACTTTAGACAAGGAAATGTTGGAATCCAGGTGTGAATAGAGGCAACTGGCCCACAGCTCTCTATACCCTCCCTCAATCATACCATAGGACAAAGTATTTTTATTTTTGCAAGGTAATATACAAATGTAGCTAAGAGAGAATCCTAAAGGCTAACATATGCAACTAATGACCAAAAAGTGGAGGTAAAATAAAAGACAGTTTAAAATATTAAAGGAGAGTCAGATATTTTGAGTTAGGTGTACCATGACCCAGCCTATAACTTGAAAATTAGTCTCAGACCTTGAAAAATGGTTGATCCAAGAACCTTGCTAAAGTCCCTACAAAGAAGAGATTAATAAATAAAACATATATATTTTATAATAAAAACTTGAATAAATAAAATTCTGTTACAAAGCAAAGAAAAAATTGACAAATTGAAAATCAGTTGGGATCTCGAATGGCATACAAAGAAGTAAATTTTAAAAGAGCTCCATTCATGTACAGTGTTCTTCTGCTTCTAAATTAATTGGGAATATGTAAAAACCCTACTTGATACACCTCAATTATATGTAGGTATGAAATATTTTAAGTTACTCACACTAGCAATTGATGCTCTCTCTTTAATTAATTTCTTTTTGAATTATTTCTGAAAGTGCCAGTGTTAGATAACCAAACTCTTGCCTAGTGAGCTGATGCAATAACTTTGATAAATGATGTTTGAATCGGTAGAAAGACATTTATACGCTCTCTCAAAATCTAAGAGTGAACAGCATTAAAATAAGCAGTGAAAGGTGCTAAATCAACAAAAGCTATATGATTTCTGGGTTTATTTTAATAGAAAAAGCCTCTAAATAACTAAATCAATGCCTCATTTATTCTCCCTTCCTTGCCATTATTTGCCATAGCAATTCCCTTCTTAGTTCAATCCTGTTCCACACTCCTGTCTGATTAGTCTCTTGTTCACTAATATAACTCATTCTTCAAATTTGAAATACTATATACAAAGAATTCTCAAATATTTCCAGGGACCCAGATATTTATCTTCAGTCTGCAATGCATTCATTATTGCAATATTTTTTTCTACTCACTTCATAGTCTGCCTTAGGTGTCTAGGTCTGTTTCTTCCTGATCCCTCTACTAAGAAACAAAATGAAAAGGTATTGAATGGCAAAGGAGCAGCTGAAGACAAAACTTGATATGAGAATTAGAAGGCAGCCACTTCCTAATTCCAGGATCTGGGTTCTCTCACAAAATACAAGCATTGAAAGGTGCATTAACAAAACAAAACACATACACAAGGACCAAAACAAAGGAACAAAAAAACAATGGATTTCTACTCCTCCCACATGGATGTAGAAACAACATTAAAAAGGCAAAGTTACAATAGGGCAGTGTTATTTCCAGTTAGCAGACAGAGCAGGATATAGCTTGAGGATGGAAGGGCTACACTGATAAATGAGTGGCAGAAGGGGACCATGGATGGGCAGTTTAAATCAATAACTGAAGAAATTTAAAAAGTTATTCAAACTTTCTTAAATTAGTTTTTAAATAAATATACTGTGTACACACACACACACACACACACACACATACACACACATTATTAATTGCAGAGAGAAAGAGCAGGAGAGAAAAATAGAAACATCAATGATGAGAGAAAATCATTGATTGCCTGTCTCCTGCAAGCCATTGACTGGGGATCAAGCCCGCAACCCAGAACTGGAATGGAATCTGTGACCTTCTGGTTTTACTGAGCCACACAAGCTGGGCTTAAATTAGTTTCTTTTCTTTAGATGTCTACTTTACTCACTATCACTAAACCAACCTATATTGTGCCAAAAAGTTGTTTAACCTGGTTGAGGAAAATTCAGTGTAGTCAAGCTTTTTTTTGCACTTTTTGATTAAACTTGATTTAACCTTGCCAATGTAAAGAAGTAATTCAGCTAATTCTGTCCTTCCAATAGCCATATATATAGAAGGAAAAAAAATAATGTTAGTTTCAATCAAAATAATATTTTATTGTTTTATACTCATTAAGATTCAATACATTGTTGTTGTTTTTTTTGTCTCACTCTTCCTTTTTATAAAATAAAAATATTCAGTCCTAGATTTCAGTATGTGATGCAAGGCATGAAGACTGAATAGAGAGCAAATGATTGTAGTTCATGGCACTTTCTTCGTTACGTTGGGCAAGGTTATAACATCCAGCTCGCATTTATAACTATCATCCTGACTCACCAAATCTTTCTACTGAACACCTTGTGTTCAACTACCCATCAGTCTTTTTTTCACATTAATAGCTTTTAAGCTCATAAAAGTCAATATAATCATGACTCAACACTCTCTTCACTGATCTTTATCTTATACTGTACTTCTAATCTTGTAAAGGGTTGCCAAACTGAACCAAGTCTTTAAGCCAAATGACTGTCTGCCATTTGAATACCTCCTTTTCCTCACAACCCTCTTTCAGTGTTCTTGCCCTTAAAAAGGTACTCCAACATGCCTCACATATCCTATTCTTCATTTCGTATTTTCTGGTAAGTGTATATATGTGGCTGCCACATTTCGTATTATGATATCACTGAATCAAATTCATCTTGTATACTTTTTAGGAGATATCATACTTGATTTAGGAACTTCATTTGTCAAGCAAATCAGCTTCTCTTAGTTAAAATACCTTTCCAGGATGGTTTTCTTCCTTTCTCAGTGATCACTGGTTATGTGTTGCTTCCACCTTCCAAATTTGCTGGCATGTGGCAGTGTTCACAGTGTTTGAGCCTTTTCCACAAAGTATTCATTTGCTAATATCATTCAGCTTAAAGGTTTTAAAATATTGTCTTAATGAGGACCACATTTCTCTTGCTATTCTGAACTGCTCCTCTAAACACCAACATACCAGTACCATATGCCAACTGAACATCTCCGCCTGGGTGTCTAGTATGTATAACACAGAGCATGTTCAAAATCAAATTGCTATAATCCAACCACCTCCCCCCAAAACAGGTCTCATGGTCTTCTAGATCTCAGCCCCAAAACATTGGTCCATACTTTATTTTCTTCTTCTTTCATAGTCATATCTATTCCATCTGCAAGTACTACCTTCAAGATATACCCAAGTGTTTGAGCACATCTGCTCATTTTCATTTTAACTAACTTTATTTTAATTATCTCTTAAGCTATCTCCTTAATTCCTCCCTTGTTCCACTGTTAATTCCCAAAACAGCAGACAAAGCAGTTATGTTAAACTAGAAGCCTGATGCAGGAAGATTGTGCTAGAATGGGCTTTCCTTTCCCTGGCTGCCAGCACTATCTTTCCACTCTGGCCCAGCCCATTTCCACTCAGGCCTCGCATTCCCACACTGCCCAGAGGCCCTGAGAGACGTGGGAGGTGGGGCAGAACACCGGTGTCGTTGCCATGGTAATGATGCAAGCATCCAGCCCCTGTCACTCAGCACCTGTGCATGCAAATTACCTGCCATCTTTGTTTGGTTATTACCTGCCATCCTTGTTTGGTTAATTTGCATATCACTCCTGATTGGCTGGTGGCATAGCAGAGGTATGGTCAATTTACATGTTTTTCTATTATTAGGTAAGATTATATCAGATCATATCACTCATTTGCTCAAAAGCCTCGTAATGACTTTTTGTCCCATTTGTGGCTAAAGTAAAAAGCATTGCAATACCATAATGTACATACAGTAAATGATCTGGCCCAGCCTGTCATACTGTTATCGTCTCTTCTTCTTGTTCTTTTTGTTTAAGGATACTGATCTCACAGATTTTCCTCAAAAAAGCTAGAAAGCGTCTACATTAGAGCACTTGTACTTTTTACTTTCTTTTTTCTGGAACTTTTTTTCTCACTTCTTTCAAGTCTGTTAATTTGTAGCACTTAGTGTCATGTTCATAAATATTTAACAAGCATAATTATATATGCTTGTGTGTAAGTCCAGGGATGAACACAAGTAGGTTTACAGTTGTGAGCATGCAAAAGGGAGTGTATTTTTGAACAATATTTTTTACTAATTATTGTATTATTTGCCGTATGAATAACTGTAAACCTACTTTTGCCAACCCTTTATATATGGTTATTGTAGGTTTTAAGATATGTAATGTTCAATTTGTAAATAATGATAAAATATGCTTTACTCTTTATTTGAAGTCTACACAGCTTATTGATTCTTACAGAATGCTTACTTTGATATTTGCCAAACTCTTGCATCCGCAGGCAACCTATTGTTACAACTCAATGAATATTAACAAAATCTTACTGCAAACAAATACTTGATTACTATCTTAATTAACAAAGATGACATTGAAGTCACTGATACAAGTTTAGTTCTGGCTTGTGTGCCTATTGATGTTTTTATTTACATTAACATGGATAAAAAAGTTTATACAAACTTCACTTTTTCATCAACTATATGAGCCACTTTTTTTCTGTGAGGTTGAACAACAGTTTTTATTAGTTACACTAGTATTCTTCAACTTTTTGCAATATTCCCAATGTAATGGCTTATTTATTTTTAATATGCTTTATTTATGCTTTCTCCTTTACTTACTCTGCAAGTCTAGAAAATGAAAATATAGTAAGTTAAGCATTGATTTAGTAGCATTTGCTGACTTGCACAATAAAAATACCCCAATGCCAATGATTTTTAAGTGACAATATGACACAAGTAACACCACCACACATGGAGTTGGAAAGAATGAGCAATAGCATTCTATAACATTTTATAGAATGCACTCTTTAATTTTTAGAATGCTTTACAGCATTGTATATTTCCACCATAGGGTAAAATAGACATAAATAGCAATAAGAACATAAATAATAGCAAAATATATTAATTCAATTATAAAGTGATGAGTTTCCAGTATTTATTTATTTATTTATTTATTTACTATGATGTTGGCTTTTACAATTGTGTACTTTAAATTTTAACAGTGGTCATATTTACAAACTGGCTCTCTAAGTTTGTAAAATGTTAACAACCAACTCTTTTGAGTTGTACTAGATAACTCCAGCACCCTGCTACTCCAGTCCTAGTTCAAATTATAAGCCCACACAAAATGTTCATTCCACCAGCAATTAACATCACCTCATCAGCTATATATAATGTTGATACTTTATACTTATCTACTTAAGTAGACACTTTTGTACTTATCCTCCCCAATAATCTGCCTTCTCTATACTGATCTATATTGTACATTCTGTTATTACTATTTTGCTGCTAAATGAATAGCATAGCAGAATATTAAATAACTTAACTGGATTGTTTACACATAGCAGATGCTAAGAATATACCCATCATATGATTATTTCTCACTTGAAGCATTCAGGAGTGTGAAACAATAAGGCTTTCACACATGAGAAAACATTTTTTCTCATAAATGAGATTTTTTTTTCTATAAAACTTTAATGTTTCCTTGACCTATTTATCATTCCTGCTGCTTTCTGTAATGTGCACCTGTGCTTACTAGTATAAGGGGATTCAATTTCCTGTTCACATGATCTCACCATATTGCCTCTCAGTAATACTGGAGTCATAATTTGCACTTGTTAATTATTAATTAACTAGAGTCCTGGTGCACGAAATCCCTGCACGTGGAGGCGGGGTGTGGTGTCCTTCAGCCCAGCCTGCACCTTCTCCAATCCAGGACTTCTGGCTCCCAATGCTCGCCTGCCTGTCTTACTGCCTTCCTTATTTCCTCTAACTGCTTCTGCCTGCCAGCCTGATCACCCCTTAACCACTCTCCTGCCAGCCTGGTCACCCCTAACTGCCATCCCCTGCAGGCCTCATCCCCCTTAACTGCCCTCCCTTGCAGGCCTGGTCCCACCTACTGCTATCCCCTGAAGGTCTGGGTTCCCCCCAACTGCCCTCCCCTGCAGGCCTGCCTCCCAACTACCATCCCCTGCAGGCCTTGTCACCCCAACTTCCCTCCTCTGCCAGCCTGGTCACCCCTAATTGCCCTCCTCTGCAGGCTTGATTGCCTCCAAATGCCCTCCCTGGCAGGCCTGGTCCCCCCTAAGTGCTCTCCCTTCTTGGCCTGATTGCCCACAACTGCTCTCCCTTGCTGGCCATCTTGTGGTGGCCATCTTGTATCCACATGGGGGCACCTATTTTTGACCACTTGGGGGCAGCCATCTTGTGTTGGAGTGATGGTCAATTTGCATATTACTCTTTTATTAGATAAGATAGAGCCCTGGTGCATGGGTGAGGGCTGCCTGGTTTGCCCTGAAGGATGTCTCAGATCAGGGTGAGGGTTCCCTTGGGGCGGCATGGGGCGGCCTTGTTAAGAGGCCTGTGGTGGTTGCAGGCCAGCCATACATCCCTGGCAACCTAAGTGGAGGCCATGGTTTCTAGGATTTATTTATCTTCTATAATTGACAATTTGTAGACTTTAGTGGAGGCCAGGGCAGGCCAGAGTGATCGGAAAGCTTGTCTTCCTCCATTGCCGGGGGCAACCCAAGCCTCCTGCTCTTTCAAGACCCATGGCTGTCGCCATCTTGGTTGGATTAATTTGCGTGCTCACTCCTGATTGACTGGTGGGTGTGCCTTGTGGGTGTAGCAGAGGCACTGCCAATTTGCAAGTTTCTCTTTTATTAGAAAGGATAATGACTTTCTCTGTGAGTTAGTGGCATTTAGACATGTAAAACTAAAATTTTTATTTGTCAGTTATACAATCAGCATAATATATCCCCACAAAGTATTATATATATATTTTGAACTATTTTTAAAGTTTCTAGAAAAATAGAGGGAATGTCATGGTTAAATGATTAATTTTGTTTTCACATTAGACATATTTGAAAGATCAAAGGCAGTAAGAATGCAAGAGTATTTTTGAAAGTCTAGGGTTTACTTAACTACATTCTTCAATTTATTTACAATTCCTTATGTTGTAATTTACATATACTACAACTATCCTGATTAATTCACTTTAATTCTCCACAAGTACATTAAGGATTCAATGTTAAATTATGTGCCAAAAGAAATACAACGTACGTATATGCAAACTCTTGAAATTATAAAGATAATTTTATGGTTTGGATGAGTTTGCTTCAGTACTGCATTCATGTTACATGTAACATATGTAATATGTATATATCATATAGATTATATATATGGTAGATATAATATGATAAACAGTTCATTGAAAATGGTATTTTTTTAGATTATTAGAGTATAATGTAATGCATTATGAAATAAAATCATGCTCTAAAAGAAAAACAAAACTTTGTTTTAGAAATCAAGAAAGAAGCCCTAGCTGGTTTGGCTAAGTAGATAGAGTGTTGGCCTATGGACTAAAGGTTCATAGGTTTGATTCCAGTCAAGGGCACATGCTTGGGTTATGGGCTCAGTTTCCAGTAGGGGGTATGCAGGAGGCAGCTGATGGATGATTCTCTTTCATTCATGTTTTTATCTCTTTTTCCGTCTCCCCTCCTCTCTGAAATCAATAAAAAATGTTTTGTTCTTTTTTAATCAAGAAAGCAGATTACCCTATAGGGAACCTGGTACTTCAGGAGGAATTGTCATTTATGGGTTTATGTTGTCAACTCTACAATCACTAATAGAACTAGACAGTCGTTGGTATATGTATATATTGATAAAGCAATGCTTTAATTTTTTTAAATTATATGGCTTTATTTTTTTAAATATATTTTATTGATTTTTTACAGAGAGGAAGGGAGAGAGATAGAAAGTCAGAAATATTGATGAGAGAGAGACATCGATCAGCTGCCTCCTGCATGCCCCACAGTGGAGATGTGCCCACAAGCAAGGTACATGCCCCCAACTGGAATCAAACCTGAGACCTTTCAGTCTACAAGCCGAGGCTCTATCCGCTGAGCCAAACTGGTCTCGGCAAAATTATATGGCTTTAAATATACCAAATTTTTCCACATATAAGACATCCCCATGTATAAGACACACCCCCCATTTTTCCAACCCAAAATTCAGAAATCAATATTTTAAACATAAACAGAAAACATTTTTTTAAATATATGTTATTGATTTTTTCACAGAGAGGAAGGGAAAGGGATAGAAAGCCACAAATATCGATGAGAAAGAGACATTGATCAGCCACCTCCTGCATGCCCCCTACTGAGGATGTGTCCCCAACCAACATACATGCCTTTGACCAGAATCGAACCTGGGACCTTTCAGTCCCCAGGCCGACGCTCTATCCACTGAGCCAAACCAGTTTCAGCCACAGAACACATTTTTATTAATTACCATAGGTAATCCTATCTAGTAAAGAGGTAATATGCAAATTAACCTTCACGCCATCACAAGATGGCTGTACCTACAGTGGAGGGGGGAATTCCCATAACACATGATGGCCACACCCTCAGTGGAGGTAGGGTTCCTGTAATGAGTGATCAGTAGGGACCTGAGGCTGAGCCTCCTGCCCACTGGGGCTTGATTGGGGACCTCAGACCACAACCCCAACCCCAATATTGGCATAGGGCACCTTGGCCGAGCCCCGGACCTGGTGGGGCTGGATGGAGGACCTCAGGCCATGCCGCATGACCCGGTGCTGGGCTGAAGGATCTGAGGCTGTGTCCCCTGCCTGGCATGTGCCAAGAGACCTGAGGTGTACCCCTCGCCCAGTGGGGCTTGATGGGTAACCTGAGGCTGCGCCTCCTGCCTGGCACTAAGCCAGGGGACCTGAGGTTGTGCCCCCACCCAGTGAGGCCAGCCAGGTCCGGGTCTCACACAATTTCGAGGCACATGGGAGTGGGCAGGGACTTGACTCTGGGGCCTGTGGTGTGCCCCCGACTCTGACAGGGGGAAGATTTCATAGTCATTTTACTATTTTATTTCATCTCTCTCACTTTTATTATAGGGAAAGGGCAAATAGCAATATTAAAGTATTTCTTATAATTAATTCCCTTTTAATGTGCATGAATTCCATGCACCAGGACACTATTGTTTACATAACATTACTCTGATATTATGCAGTATATCACTTTATTCAGTCTCTGTTGCATCACTGCTCTCTTCTTCATCACTATTAGTTCCAGACATATCAATTTCTTTAACTTCTGTTGTATCACTGCTATCTTCTGAGTCACTGTCTAAGTATGTGAGATCATCTTCATAAACTGGTAGCATTTTCTGAGCTAACTTTGTATTCCCATGGCCAACCCTTTTCTCCTCATGAAATTGAAGCACAGTTTCGTCTTTCTTGTAAAATCAACAATATTCATGTTACTTGCAAGCAGTCTTGCCTGACATTGAATAAACTTGATTGACATACATAGCCACTCTGGTGCCACTCCATAATCCAAGTCTTAAGCCTCTGTTCCAAGTTTGCTCATTTTGCTGGTTTTCCTCTTAAGGCCTTCTTTTTGGCATCTTAAGGAGTTGTTCTTCCTGTTTTTTCCACTGTCTGATTATACACTTAGTAGGACAAAGTCCACATTGTTTCTCTGCAGCTCTATTTCCATGCTCTTTTGCACAGCTGATTATATTCAATTTGAATTGTGGAGAGTAAGACAATCACTTATTGGTAATTATATATATATATTTTTTTTTAAATATATTTTATTGATTTTTACAGAGAGGAAGGGAGAGAGATAGAAAGTCAGAAACATCGATGAGAGAGAGACATTGATCAGCCGCCTCCTGCACGCCCCACAGTGGAGATGTGCCCGCAACCAAGGTACATGCCCCCAACCGGAATCGAACCTGGGACCTTTCAGTCCGCAGGCCGACGCTCTATCCACTGAGCCAAACCGGTCTCGCCTGGTAATTACATTTTTGTTGTTTAGACATCTTAATGGGCTCAGAATGCTCTGGTCCCTGTTGCATCTGTGCACTCTCCACCTCCACCTCTAATTACAGCATCAACTGACATCAGTAACAATAAGGCTTGTGATTAGAGGAAGCCTATTTGACAAGGTATGGGCAGCTAGGCACCCATGCGGCTCCCTCCTTGACTGACTTCCTGTATAAGACACTCCTAGATTTTTAGTCTAAAGATTTTAGAAAAAAATAGTGTCTTTTACATGTAAAAATACTGTAGTTGTCTCAACAACAAATGTTTCAAACATTTTTGAGATATTTATATTAAGTACCCTTTCTTAAATAATAACTTTGACTTAAAAAAAACAACAACCATATATAAACCAGGCTGAATGGCTCAGTTTTTTGTGAATCGTCCTATATGTTGAAAGATTTTGGGTTCAATTTCCAATTGGAGCACTTACAGGGGACAATTAATCAATGTTTCTTTGTCTCTCTTTCTCCTTTCCTCTCTCTCAATCCCTCAGTAAAAATGTATACTAGAGTGAGGATTATAAAAATATACATAACACATGTTTAACCTTTTTAAATTCATTTTAGCCATCATACACAAAACTAAAGAGAAAAAAATAAATTACATAAAAATAATAAACAGAATAATGGAAAAACATGGCAATGTTAAAATAAGGCATAATATATCTATATGATTAACTTAATATTTATTATTTGTTTCTGCATTTTGAGTCCATGAATTTTTTATAAACTACATGAACAGCTATTTTGGGAAAATAATACTTTAGTTCTAGATTTATAGTTTTCATTATTATTTCATTATTATTTTCCAAGAAAATACATTTCTACTTAAATGGAACATTTCTGCAAACATTCAATATCTGGTAAAATATTTTATTCGATATTTTGAAAATGAAATTATATTATGAATTCTCTTGATTAAAAAAGATCAATTATAATCTTGTTACTTTCCATAGAGTACAAATTTCCAGATGATAAGAATCTTAATATTTAATTATTTGCATTGTATTCCATGTGTTCATTGCACAGAAATTTTATGGAGGTCAGTTTCATATTTCCTCTTTCCTTTATCCTTCAAATACTATTTTTTACCTGGATTCATACAATAAATTTACATGTGCCATAGCTGAGATATTTGAGATATATGTTTCTATATATATATCATAACATAGGTACTTCATTTCTGGAGAGAAGGATAGGGTAGAAGACAGAGAGAGGGAAGAGGTGTTAGAGAAAGAGACATAAAAAGCCAACTATTAATTATTAGGAATAAATGTGTGTTTTATGTGTATATGTTAGCATGCATGCATCTATGCATAAGTGGGTATGTGTGTGTTTACATGTATATTTTGAATTGAAATGTCATTATGTTATAGCAAGCTAACTTAAAAGTTGGAACTTTCAAGACAACTGTGGTTTGGAAGTCAAGAAATTGAGCAGGGACTATCTAGGCAATTTCTTGATTCATATGGCATTGACTTGGTTACTTGCTAGCATTCAGGTGATACTTGGATTTTTGTGGAGGTTCAAAGATGAGACCATTTATATATCTGGTTTGTCAGTGGAAAGAGCTGGGAAACTGGGCTCATATAGGTCCCTTGCCTGTTCTATCTCAGGGCCTCTCTAGAGAACTCTTAACTGCAATCATGAAAGCTCATGGATTATGTAGATCAAGGTAGATGATTCTAGTTCTTCTAAATCCAGGGCGAAAATTGCCATAATTTCACTTCCTCTGCACTATTGGTCAAAACAGGCATAGGGCAGCCTATACTAGTGATATGAGAGTATTCAGTTTCTTGAATAAAGCAGACCAAAAACTGCTAATGGCCCCTTAGAGCAAGATGGATATTTAGTTCTTTGTGTTTTTGTTCTTTCTTCTGTTGTACAAAAGACTGAATCCTCAGTTTTTAGAGTCAAATCTTTCAGTTGCTCCAGGCTATCTACCACCTTCTTGACATCTTTTTGATTATAATTAGAACTGTGATTCCAATGCTATTAGAATCCAACCTGACAAAGAGAACCAGGATCATGTCTGAAACCACAATGCCAAAATGTAGACATCCTTCCAAAATCTATTTCAGGCTCAGTTGCAGTATTTCCCCCAATTTCATCACAAGGAATCAGAAACTCAGATGGTACTGATGTATGGAATGAATACAGGCTCTATGGTACCTATTTGGGCAATTTTCCTAAACCTTTCTGTTCTTGCAATTCCTCCTTGATAAAAATAAAAAGTAGGGTAATATGAATAACTTTCATAGGCAGTTGATGCCAGGATTTAGTGTGATGATCAAAATAAAGCATTCTTCATAATCTATAATCTTAAAAGCATAATATGCTAATTAGATCAACGTCCTTCCGAATATTTTTCCAGATGAAGATGGGTCTGTGAGGGAAGCCTGGGTCCAGGGTAGATCTGAAATCAGTAGAGTCGGGCTAACCCAGTGGCTTGGGCAGGCTGGGCAATGCCCTGGGCTAGGCTAAGGTTGGGGTCCCTCCTCTCTCTCTGGGGGGCCCTAGCCCAAGAGGTATTCACCTCGGTGATGATGGGCATTCAGAGGTGACATTGCTACACACTGCCTTGTGCATACATCTGTCCTGCCCACCACAAGGCCAGTTCCCAGGTGCCAGCATTTCCATTATCATCATCATCAACATCATCACTATTGGAATTTTCTCCAAGATAAGTATTTTTTGAAATATATAGTTTATATTTTTCCATATGGTAGTATCTCTGTACATACTTGCTGAATAGAATAGGTACGCCAACTGTCTAAAATTCTTTAGAATATTTAGCCTTTGTAAATGCCCTGGGAGCCCTATGTTTTTAATGGTATGATTATTAAGTATACTAATAACTAATCTTTTGAAAGTATAGATCCCATTAAAACACTAACAACATATATAAAAATAAATGAAACAAATTTAAAAAGAGTAAAATAGAAGTAAAACTTTCTAAGTCTGACGAATCTTTAATGACACATCAACACACCCACATTCTCCTTGAATATGTCTGATTTGTGCCCCAAATCTATAAAGAAGATAAGTCTTACTTTTATGACAATGATGTTCCTATGTAAAATGCCACTGTGGCATTTGGGATTTTTATGACAGGCAGTACTGAGTTATATGTCTGGTTTTGCAGATATATGATCTGGGGAGAGTTACTTAAACTTTAAGTTTGCTTTCTCATGGAATTTTTTGGGAAAAAAAATATATAAGATATACTCCTGAAGTCACAGCCCATATTCAAAATATGTGAATCCCCTTTTTTTTCTGCTCAGTAGAAATAAAATTCTTCACTATCAATTCTAATCATAGAAAGACAAAATTATAAAGGAAAAATTGAATCTCCTTACTAAAGCATAAAAATGTCTGCCTTCATGAATCTATGATTATTAAGTCCATGAATCATAACTTGAAGCTAAATATGTTGAATTGCTTTCTTTGTTTTTAAATTCTGGGATGCCAGTGTCATATAATAATAGAGGCCCAGTGCATAAATTTGTGCATGGGGGTGGGAGGAGGGACAGAGGGCAGTTTGGCTAGCAGGCCCCAATTGAGTAATCTGTGCTGGCCAGCAGGGGGAGAGGGGGGGTTGGCTCTGGGAGCACGCTGACCACCAGGGGGCAGCTCCTGCATTGAGTTTCTGCCTCCTGTAGCCAATGTGCATCATAGTGACCGGTCACTCCAGTTGTTAAGTCATAACAGTTGCTTAGGCTTTTATATATACAGATGCTCTGTTTTTATTTAAAATAAAACTGTACAGAAAAATCTAAATATAAATCTAAAGTTATTCCATTACCCGTTGGAACTCTAGAGTCTGAAATATGCTGAATATGACTATAGAGACAGCAATGGTTTTGCTCAGCCTCAGCATTACCAACTGACAAGTAGTGAAGTGTAATCAGTACAGGGACAGCAAGAGAGCTGTTCAAATCTTCTGTCACCTGAGGAACAAAACAAATATTTAAAGAGTGTTTTCACACTTACTGAGAACATGATCTCTACTGTTTTCCTACAATCATTTTCCAATTATATCATTTTATCCATACAGTCATACACATCCTAGATGCACTACTTTACTAATGTCAGATCCCATTTGCATGGACACCATGCTTGTCCACCATCCTTCTGTATTTTGTAAGCATACCATTCTACCATAAAGTACTCTTTGGTCATGCTTGTCCATTTTGATAACTATAACCTCTGAAGTCTAGGTTTTGTTTGCCATTTAAGAAATGATATTTTTTGCTGAAACCGGTTTGGCTCAGTGGATAGAGCGTTGGCCTGAAGACTGAAGGGTCCCAGGTTTGGTTCCAGTCAAGAGCATATATCTTGGTTGTGGGCACATCCCCAGTAGGGGTTGTGCAGGAGGCAGCTGATCAATGTTTCTCTCTCATCAATGTTTCTAACTCTCTATCCTTCTCCCTTTCTCTCTGTAAAAAAATCAAAATATATTAAAAATATATTTTTTGTATTATTTAACTTTCCAGATTTGCATATCAACTTCCCCATCAATAAACACTCAAATCCTAACATTCTAATGTTATAAGCTCTGCCCTATAAGTCATTAACATATTCAGCATACATTAAATTGGTGATAAATGAAGAAAGATTTCTGGAACTATGTTGCTGATGAATACATTTTGCTTTCATTGTAAACAAGAACTTATGGAAGCCACATGATCTTTATAATCAGTAAGGAAATTTCAGAATTTATACTGAACAAACATAGAATATAATATACTAAATGTTAAAATAAATAGCAACTGAATAGCTAACACAAAGAATCTTCCAGGTTCTTAACTCACTACAGTGGGGCAGCTAGAAATATAAATTATTAGTGACAAGATATTAAGTGTCATCATGTAGAAAATGGTTAGTGGAACTTGAACATTATTAAACCTCTCAGCATTCATTCATATCAATTTAAACAAAGAGACCCACGATGATATATGAGCACCTTAAGGCCAGATACGTACATGTGTTCTCAACTCCAGAATGATATCTCAAATTTAACCATTCATGAGATTCAGGAAAGGAACTTATCCTCAGTACCAATACTCAGGCCCACTCCCCTAGGGTCTGATCAGTAGGTCTGAGGTGACATTCTTGAAGTTACATGATAATTGACATTTCACATGATTTTGTTATCAAGTGGTCCTTATGACCCATTAGAAAAAACCTTGGAAGACCAGCACATTTTAATAGACATTATAGAATAACATGTTAGACATTGAGGGAATGAACAGTTAGGCAAATAAAGAAGTAAAGTAAACACTTGAGCTAAAGTGCATATTATAGTTTAGACATTGAAGAAATCTTACCAGTTTCTTTCATAAATGTGTACGTGTTTCTTGGAGATTTATATAGGAATTTGAGTGTGCATTCTTACTTATTCTAGCCTTTTAGGGATTTTATTTTGCAGTCTTCTGTGGCAATATCTAACGAACTAAATTTTTACATTTCAATCTTAAATTATTTTTAGTGAGTAAAAATGCAAGAAAACATTTTGGTGACTCTATTACCGTATATGAATCTCATCATTCAGGGAACATACACACATGGTAGTCCTGTGAGTTGGATTCAACCCGCAATGTTTATATCCACAGATGAGTTTTCAATGTTATGAACTTGTATTCAGCAGAGAGTAATTCCGTTACAAGCCCCTACATATCAGGGTGATTGGGAAGCAGTAGTCAATAGGTAATTTGCAGGCAGTGGGGCACCTGCAATCATTTACTAGGAAAGTAATAAGAAACAAAACAACATAATACAATGGAAATCACATCCTGTTGATTCAACCCAGCATCACAGGAGAATAAAAGGCAACAATTCCCGTTAACAATTTGGAAGTAAACATTGCTAGTGAAGCATGTCTTGCAAACATTCACTATATGCCATTACCAGTTACCTAACATGTATTGTAAATACAAGAGTTTTCTTTGTTTTAAACAAAGGAGCAATACAATAATTTATGGTAATTACTTTAGCTGCTTCATATAATATATATTTTTAATTAATTAATTTATTTTATTTATTTCAGAGAGGAAAAGAAAGGGAGAGAGAGGTAGAAATATCAATGGTGAGAGAGAATCACCAATTAGCTGTCTTCCACATGCCCCCCAACTCAAAAATCATACCTCCATGGAAGAAATAATTAAAAAGCTGATCTTCAAAAAAACTTAAAAACTTATACATTGTGAAAGACACTGCATTGTCAAGAGGATAAGAACATAAGCCTAACCTGGGAGAGAATATTTGGAAAATAGAGGTTCAATAAAGGATTGTTCTAAACTATACAAAGAACTATTAAAACTCATTAAGAAAAAAATAATCCAATTAAAAAGAGGCATCAATCCTGTATCAGATATGTCATTATGAATATATTCTACCAGTCAATAAGCTGCTTTTTGTTTTGTTAAAGTTTTCCTTCAATGTACTGAAGCTTTTAGATTGATATATTCCCATTTGTTTATTTTTTTCTTTTATTTGCCTTGCTCAATGTTACATGTGCACAAAGATGTTAGTCAGACTATTTTCTTCCAGTTTTATGGTTTTATAATTTATATTATAGTCCTTAACACATTTTTTAAAATATTGTATGAATGGTACAGTTTTTATTTTTTTGCATGTATCTATCCTTCACTTCGTAATGATCAAGATTTTACTTGTATATTTATAGTATATAGAATATTACTTTAACTATTTCATTATAAAGCATTTTCCTGGACAATAATCATATACTTCTTCTCACCAGGGGTAAATTCCACTTACAATGTACTCTTTTTAGAATCGCATCTTTATTTTGTTTCAAATACTAGAACATATATATTTATTTTACAAAATATATTAATTAATTCTTACCTCATTCTCTTCTGCATCCACTCAATCCTTTTTTATATAATTATTATGTGTTATAATACATTGTTCTTTTTAATAAAAATGCTTAAGGCTTTTTTATATGCATGAATTAGATGAATCACTTATTATCATATAATTATAATTTTTATAAGAATAATTTTCATTTCATAGTTAGCTTTAGGAAAGTTTTTATGAACTCCTCCATTATATATTTGCAAATTTTGAATGCTGCGGGATCTCTTTCCCTGGTGCCCAAGGCTCTCCTCTCAAAGTCATTACACATCCAGTAAACCAATTCCATAAGAAATTCCAGAAGTTTGGTGTTTTTTATTCAAAACAACTGATTGACTATTCCATTCCATTTTTAAAAGACTATTCTTTACTTGAATATACAATCAGTTTTTTTTTCATCATATCAAGATTTTGTTTGCAAACGAGTTCAGCACTATATTTAGCAGTTACTATAATTGGCATCATGCTGGGAATTGCACTGCTAACTAATCAAGTGTATGATTGAAGCCATTGGTGTCATTCTCATAAGTGACATGATCCAGATATTTTTTAATGCAAGTAAAAAGGTGGCTGTTCAATGTAGACCAATGTTTGGGGTAGCAACTATATTTATATTATATATTTGCATCCACATAAAGCAGATACATATGTATAGATTTAGATATTTATTTATAAGATAGATCATCTCTATGAGGACAGTTTTTCTTATTTTATGGCTTAACTAGTGGCCTAGTGCACAAAATTCATGAACATTAAAAAAGAGAAATAATTAGAGGAAATATTTTAATATTGCTATTTGCCCTTTCTCTATAATAGAAGTGTCACAGATGAGAGAAAATTAGTAAAATATTCCTCCTGTCAGAGTCTGGGGCATGCCATGGGACCTAGAGTCAAGTCCCCACCCACCACTTGCACTTCGAAAATGCAGGAGACCCAGATCTGGCTGGTTCCACCCTCATTGGGTGAGATCCAGACCTAGGCGGCCCCACCCCTTTCAAACCCCTCCAGTCAGGGAGCACAGCCTCAGGTCCCCCTGCCTGGTGCTAGGGCTGTGGGTGCAGCCTGAAGTCCCCCATCAAGACCTACTGGGGAGGGAGCATGACCTGAAGTGTTCTGGCCCAGTGATGGAGTGGGGGATGTGGCCTGAGGTCCCCTATCAAGCCCAGCTCCATCTTTCCTCCCCCACTCCCAACCCCCACAGCATCATGTCAGTGCTGAAAGGTGTCAAGTACCTAGCCTGGGATGCAGGCAAGCAGTTTCATCACAGCACTAAGTGGTGACACATGCAGGCAGGGTGACTTTAGTGCTGGGGGCAGAAGTTCCCGCCCCCATCCTTAACCACAGACTGGTTGTGACTGGGATACTGTAATGGAAAAATTAGCATATTACCTCTTTATATGTATAGATAGTATTTGGGTAAACTTGGGCCTCTCAAAAATGTGTTTAATTTTTAAGGTTAGGCCTCTCTTAACAAGGCTAATTTGTGCATATATGTATGTTTACTTAAACATAATTACAAATAGATATATAATCTTTTTAATCTCTGTTGGATTCAATTATTAATTCATGAGAAAGTCTATTAAATGTCTCCTTTGTCCCTGTAAAATAAAATAAAAAACATGACATTATGTGTGATAATTTTACTCAGTATCATAACTTTATTTTCCATATGTACTTATATCTAGTTTTTATTGTCATTTTTATTTCTTGCCAAATTTCATGAGTTTCTTAATCTTGATATATGGTAAAATGCTTCCCACCTACAATCTTCTTTCAATTATCCACACTTTCCAACATTTTCCATCATCAAACTTTGACATCACTGTCAAGACACTATGTAAATTCTCTGCAAATAGGAAAAGTAACCTCAGATCATCTCAACTGAGAAGCGCAAGTTGAGAAGGGTTGACCACACTAGCAGAATGAATAAGCTCAGGTGGCAATCTGCCCTCTAGTAGCTGTCCACCCCAGGGAAGGCAGAGATGGGCATCTTACATTTCCCATGCAGAGGATGGTTTGGGACATGTGCTTGACATGTTTTAATTGGACAGTTTAGTAGCATTGATAAAGTGTGCTTTGCCTCAGAAGCCTGGCTTTTCTTTCAAACCTATTTCATTAAAAACACATTTCTTAAAACAGAAAAAAAGGGATGAACATTTCTATGTCATTTCTCATTTATTGAATAACCCACTTTGGGTTTTAAAATATGTGTTCCAGGAGTTATTAGAACTGCCTTACATAACATGGACAGAGAAGCCAGAGAGCACTACTCGGTGGTCATTCAAGCCAAAGATATGGCCGGGCAAGTCGGAGGGCTTTCAGGATCCACAACGGTCAACATCACCCTGACCGACGTCAACGACAACCCCCCACGGTTTCCACAGAGTATGTACCTCTTTCTTCTGATTTGAATGTAATATATTCCTTTATATAAAGCAAAATGAAATACTTTCATCTATAGTGGCATCTGACTGTTATCTTAAATGAAATATTTTGTTTTTGTGCCATATGGTCTTCCTTCTATAAACAAAACTAAAGAATTCATTCTCCCGATTATCTCCTGAACCTGGTAGGTAATTGTCACAGTGTTAAAGGTGTGTTTTTCAGTTGGTATCAGAGTTAAACATTTAAATGCTGTAGTCATACTGGCTGATGTTATCCTGCATTGGCTAAGGTATTCATAGAGATATTCAAAATACTCTTTGATATGGACATTTTCAGGCAAAATAATTGCATAGGTACCTTTTTTACTAAAAGAAAATCCTTCATGTTAGGAATGAATGCTCTTCACATATACACACTCACACACACATACCATCCAACAATCCATCAGGCTACAACTAATATAATAAGGTAGGATTTTTTAGTAGAATATGAGTCTTAAGAATGGAGAACAGCCGAGACCGGTTTGGCTCAGTGGATAGAGCGTTGGCCTGTGGACTGAAAGGTCCCGGGTTTGATTCCGGTCCGGGCATGTACTTTGCTTGCGGGCACATCTCCACTGTGGGGTGTGCAGGAGGCGGCTGATCGATATCTCTCTCTCATCAATGTTTCTGACTTTCTGTCCCTCTCCCTTCCTCTCTGTGAAAAATCAATAAAATATATTTAAAAAAAAAGAATGGAGAACATAAACTAGCAGGCAATTCAGGGAGAAGCATAATTCTGTATGCTTGGAAGGAAGTGATACTTATGATATTAGAAGGGGCAATAAATAATAACATTTGAATTTTTTGATGTGGCAGAACTATAGATGACATTTTATAGAATTATTTTTAATTATAAAAGTCCTATAAGGCATCTGTCCCTTATGTTCTTCTTACACATGATGTTTTAAAACTGTAATAAAATAGACAATGTGGTATGTCAGTAATGACTCTCCACGAGTTAGTGATAAATTCCTTCCCCAACTTTATCTCGTTAAAAAAAAAAAATATATATATATATATATATATGTATATATATATATATATACATATATATATATTTTAGACATAAAGTATGTCTAAAAGAAAATTATAAATCATAGATAGGGTTAAATTATATTAAACCCTATATATAAATAATATTGATTTTAGAGAGAGAGGAAGAGAGGGAGAAACATTGATGTGACTTAGAAACATTGATCAGTTGCCTCCTGTACCCCAACTCTACCAAACTTGCAACCTGGGCATGTGCTCTGACCAGGATTCAAACTGGTGACCAACCAACTGACCAACACTGGCCAGAGCTCCCCCGCTTTATCTCTTAATGTTGGTCTCAGTACATCTCAAGCTCAACCAGGGTGGAATACTAATCATTCCTAAAACATAGTAATACTTTGCATACCCTTAATTCAACTCAGAATACTCCACACTCACATTTTGTGTGTTTAAAAGCCCTGCAGAACTAAGTCTGTTGCAGAATTAGCAGAGTTTACATTCTTAATTTCCTATTACATAGCACTTTCCCATGTCCTTTCATTTTGTCTTTATTTCCATAGATGCATATCTCCTCACCTAGTATGCACTAAGTAAGAACAATGCTTAAATTGTCTTTGTAAATTTAAGTGGTCAGGTCAGTGCCCAGTCCTTGAAAAATGATTCCTAATGAGTGACTGGGTCAAATTCTAATACTCTGTCAGACTACCATTGTTAGAATACATACAAGTCAAGTTTCCAGTTAGACAAAACCACTTTAAAATACTGGTTCTAGAGTTAAGATCATGTGACCTGGTTTAGTGGCCTTTGCCCTGTGGAGAAAGTATGTCTAAAAGAAAATTATAAATCATAGATAGGGTTAAATTACATTAAACATAACATATAATTCAATTTAAGTCACTTTACAAAGTACAGTGTACTTTTATATTTACTTTATCATTTAGTCCATGCAATATGCATATAACGTATACTTCACTTTCACACAAGTGCTATTATTTCACAGAATTAGAAAACTGAATTTCAAATATTTTTAAAAGATAATGAGTAATAATGCTAAACTCAACTGGATATTAAAATTTAATATAATTTATAATACTAACTTGTCTACCTTGTTTGCAGGCAGATTGTACCATGACTGTTGTTAAGATGTATATTAATATCATTTATTTTAATCAAGAGAAAACTCCAGAGTAGGAATGGCTGGAGGAAGGGAGGTCAAGAGGGGAAAAAGGAGACATATCTAAAACTTTAGATAATAAATAAAATAAAATAAATCCAGTTCAACACAAAGGGCATCAATAAATGCTTGGTCAAAATACAAATAGCATCTCCATTCCCCTCTCTTCCTTCTTCTCTCCATAATCTATTCTTTTAAATGTACAAGTCCATTAAAATTGCTTTTAAAATTCAACAGAAAAATTGTAATAGTGATGAATATAGAAAACTATGTATGAGCTTATGATATATTAATAACAGTTGTTGTTGTTGGAAGCATCTGTTTATGGTGAAAACAAACATTTTACCTGTCAAGGAAACAAAAAATGTGTACCCTCTTAGTGAGCTCATTATATCTAATGGGATCTACCTGTCCTTGATCAGTAAGTCTGTGCAGAATGACTGACACATGTCACCTCTGACACACTGCAAGCTGCATTTAGTTCTGAAACAGAGCCAGTGCTAGCCTTAACTTGTTTAAAATATATTTTATTTTACGCTCATGTTGCTCAAACATATTGCTGCTTTCAGAATGATTTAGTGTCACCCTGACAAGAGTAGCTTGCAGTAAACTATTTTTTATTTACCCATTGCATTAAACTCATCAAATGGCTGCTTACATATGGAAACTTTGTAAACTCTTGGGAGAAAGAAATGATGTAGAGGAGGACTGTGTTCATGAAGCACCACAAAATAAATCTATGTATGGGTCGAATTTTAAAGAGCACATCCAGTTATCAAATGGTCTCATTGTTTCTCTTAGAACATATGTTTAGTTGTCTTAACTCCCTTCTCTCTTTTCCTATCGGAGAGAGCCATCTTTCTTATACCATACAAAACTGCAAAAATATTACCTTACTGTGTTTTTATTCTTTTCCTTTTATTTGCATGGCCTGAGAAAGTGAGTCAGCTTGCTATATTGTGTATTAATTTAAAGCTAGCTCTGTATTTTATTTTTTGTTAATCTTCACCCAAAGATATTTTTTCAATTGATTTTCAGAGAGAGGGTGGAAGGGAGGGAGAGTAAGAGAGGGAGAAACATAGATGTGAGAGAGATACATTGATTGGTTGCCTCCCACATGCACCCCTACTGGGGCCAGGATCCAACCTGCTACCCAGGTATTTGCTCTTGACTGGGAATCAAACCTGCACGTTTTTGGTGTGCAGGCCAACACTCTAACCATTGAGACACTGGCATTATATTTTCATTTGAAGTGCATAGGCTTTGAGTAAGTGTTTGAGAGCAAAAGTGAATTAGACTAATAGCTATTCAAAGTCAACTCTACAGAATTGCAAACTCAGTATCCTAGGATACAAGGCGGACAAAGGTCCAGGGGGTAGAAAAGCTATGCCCATTTAGAAATCAGCCACTGCTCAATTCTAAGTAATCTGTACATGTGGGCAGGAGAGTGTTAGAAAAGAGAGCAGCTTGTAAGACTCAGTGAATGAGAAGAAACCAGATCATCTAAGGCTTGAATCCTTAGAAAGTACAAATGGATGTCCAGTTCATCTCAGGAACTTGCGATGTAAAATTCCTCAATATTGATCATTTTATTGAAAGAAATCTATTCTACTTCTTAAGATTCTTGTTTTCTTCTCTGGTTTTAGTTATGTTACAGTTATATTGTAGCTGTTGCTTGATTTACTATTAGGCAAAAAATAATAATCAACTATTAATCTGTATAAACTAAATATGCATGTAAAAAGCCACTACCTTACACAAAAGTTTATAAAGCAAACTTTATGTACCACAAATGGAAGGATATGTGTTTCTGAGACTTGCCCTTGAAGAGTAAATAAATAAGTTTGGGAAAGAAGAATAACACATGTCAAATAATTACAATGAAACTTGATTATCTAACAAAACTTCCCAATAACTGGAAATGATTGCAAAACTATAAGTTATCCAACAACTGAAGCCTACTTATGACTGGAGTTAATATAGTGCAATGTAATAGTGGGAGGATCAAGTCCTGAAAGTTCAATAGATGGCAGTATTTCCCATAATACTAAAAATTACAGATGTTTAACTGATTTGGGTATGTTTTAATGTTACTGAAAAAGAAAATATAATTGAAGAGGATATTGACATTGTTGTGATATTGCAATAACAAATATTTTGGAGGAAGAACCATAGTTTTATTACATATATTTTCATGAAAACAAATCTAAATGTATATAATACATTGAACACCAGTATTTTATTTGAAGGAGGTATTCAGAGAAACACATAAAAAGCTTCTTTGATCTGTAGTGTGCTTTTAAAAGTGACATCCAGTTGATTTTATTATGGTCACAGGCATATTATTTTGAAATTTGTAAGGATTTCTTCAAGTATCAGCATGCACTTTATTTAGGTAATTGTCTCTATGTACTTTTAAAAAAATTTAATCCTTGCAAGTCCAATTTTTCTGATAGTAATATAGTGATACCAGACTATTTACTCTTTTTCCTCCATTAGTATTTAGATGTTCCCATCATTTTACTTTCAAACAATATTATTCTTATTTTTAAAAGTTTCTCTAAGCCACTTTGTATTAGTTGTTGTTTTCTTTTATTATAATCTAAGGTTATCATTTTTACAAGGGTTTTTAATGTGAAGGAATATTATAAAGAAAGCACATTGGCATCGGTGAATAGAATGATCTGGAATTATGAGGAATTTAAAAAGATAAGAAACAAAATAACCTAAGTATTGATCCATAGCCTGATATCATAATTGAGATTTTTAAAACTATTTTAACTTTTTATTTTAAGTAATAAAATTGGGTTATTTTTTACCTCCTTCGTCCATTTATCTACCCTTCTCCATCTCATCTCTGGCAAATACCAGTCTCTTCTCTGCATCTATGAGGTTGGTGTTTTTGTTTTTCTTTCAGATTTCACATATAAGAGAGAGTATACAGCAGTTGTCTTTCTCTTTTTGACATATTTCACTTAGCATAACCTTCCAGAACTATCTAGGTCATTGCAAATGGCAAGATTTCATTATTTTTTATGGTGGAATAGTACTCTCTCAGAAAAATGTCTATTCAGGTCTTCTGCCCATTTTTTAATAAATTGTTTGGGTTTTTGTTTTGTGTGTGATTGAGTTGTATGAGTTCTTTATGTGTTTGGTTACTAAGGCCTTATCAAATCTGTGATTTGCAAATTCTTTCTCCCATTCAGAAAGTTGCCTTTTTATTTTGTGGATGGCTTCTACTTGGTCTGAAGAAACATTCTTCTTATTGTAAAGTTAAATATTTTTAAATCATTTCAGTTGGCCTATTTAGAAACTTACCAGTCATAACATGTTAACCATTTTACTCTTTGTTTTAAATTTATTTGGCTATATGCTATGGCAGAATTATCATTTATTTATTTTTCCTTTATTTTTCTCTCTTTTGTATAGCTATTTATGTTTATGGTCATAAGCAGAAATTTATTTGAAGTGCTTTGATTGTTTCCAGTTAGTTTTTGTAAATCATTTTTAGTTTTCCACAGAATGCTGAAAAAAATAGGAATTATTTTCTATTAGGATGTATAAGTTTACCATCTTTTAGCTCTCTATGAGTCATGCATATCATTAAAGGTGAGAGAATATTTTCCCAGCTAGTGCAGGTCATGGTTGAGTGTCAACCTATGAACCAATCATGGTTAATAATTCCCAAGTTGTGGACTCAGTTCCTAGAAGGAACATATAGGATGCACCCCATCACTGATTCTTCCTCATCAATAGTGTTTTATCTCTCTTACCCTCTTCTTTCCTCTCTGAAATCAATAAAAAATATTTAAAGAATAAAATTTTTGCAGAATGTTCAAAAGTGGCACACTGTATCTTCACTTTGAAGAGAATAATAACTTTCCATAGGATAATCAGCTTTGCTGTAATTGACACTTCATAACAGAGAATGTGTTAGGTTAAAAAATTTTTAAATATATTATTTCAGAGTGCAGTGAAGGTTCTCATACTGGACGGACAAATACGTTTTTAATGTGTGCCATTCAAATAGCTATAGTATCCTATATAATATAAGGCTAATATGCAAATTGTGCCCTCAACTGAGAGTTCAACCAGGGGGTGGGGCCAGCTGGCCAACTGCCCAGCCCATGGTCCCTCCACCTAGTCAACCCCACCCTCGATGTCCCCCCACCCCAATCGGGCCAGCTGGACCACATCCATGCACAAATTCATGCACTGGGCCTCTAGTTAGTAATATGCTTTATTCCTGTATTAAGACATTGCAAGCATAACTTAATATAGTGGTTAATGATTAAAATTCAATAGAAGTTTCTTATATGCAGAAAAAGTCCTATTGCTTGTGTCCTTTTCCTAAGTTGAAAGCAGCATTTCCAATGTACACTATCTGCATAACACAATTCAAAAGAGAGATTCAGAAATTCTCTGGATAATCTTGTCAATGTCAGGCAACTGAGATAATTCAGATATTATGGTATCTCGCTATTTATATGCCAATCAATTTTCTTCCAGAATCATCTATAAACACATATTTTATATTCAGCTGGTCACTTTTTCATATAAGTACTATTCATATAAGAAAAATATTAAGTAGTCACAATGAATGTGATGATCAGATTAATTAAAAGATTTGAAGGCTGTGGTTTGGGTTAATCTTAGGGAATAATTTATTTGCTTATCTGGCAAAGTCACTGAAGCAAGGATACGGATCTTTTAAAAAGCAATTAGAATCAATGCTATCCTGGGGAAAACTGTGTTAAAAGGGACAAGCTTCATTGAGCAAAATGCCCTTTTATTATTCCCACCACGTCTTCCTTTCTTTAATGTACTTCACCTAATCATTAACATTTTATGATGCCTTCTAAGAAATTATGTGAAAAGGATCACATCAAGCAAATAAAATCATAGCACAGTCAGAAACAAAAATATGAAATAATTGTTATGTGTATCCTTATGCTGTGTACAATTACATAATATAAAACAAAAATAGGTAATGTTAGCACTATTTGAAGGTATCTTTAAAATTTCCTAATAATGTGGACTCTAACAGAAATCATCCTATATAATAAAAAGGCAATAGGCAAGTTGACCCTCACACCCTCTCAAATTGGCTGCCTAAGAGCAGGCCAGCAGGGAGGTTATAAGGGACGACCAAACAACTGAACAAGCAGGCTGCATGGGGTGACCAGGCAGGCAGGGATGGGCAATAACAGGTGACCAGGCCGGTGGGGGGTTGCAATTGTGTGTAACCAGGCAAGCAGGGGGGCAGTTGAGGGGCAACCAAGCCGGCAAGGGGGAGCAGTTAGAGGTGATCAGGCCAACATTATCTATTTTTGTTTTATACAGTGGTACCTCGAGATACGAGTTTAATTCGTTTCGTAACCTTGAGACGTAAGAAACTATGAGTTGCTCGAGTCGCAGTAAACTGGTGGGTCCTGTGCAGCCAGCCAATCTGCACGATTACTCCTATCTCAAATGTTGCTCATATTTCAAAGCAAAAATCGCCCGCTCGACGACTCGTATCTCAAAAATCTCATATGTTAGGGCACTCATATCTCAAGGTACCACTGTATTATGTAATTGTACATAGCATAAAGACACAAATACAATCAGAGGCAGTGAGAGGAAATCAGGCCAGCAAGGGGGGCGCAGTTAAGGGTGACCAGGCAATCAGGCAGATGAACAATTAGGAGCCAGCAGTCCATGATTGTAAGAGGGATGTCCAACTGCCAGTTTAGGTCTGATCCCTGGAATCGGGCCTAAACCAGCAGTTGGACATCCCCTGAGGGGTCCCAGATTGGAGAGGGTACAGGGTGGGGCTCTAGTTCATATATATTTAAACTAAAGGAAAAAATACTAACATACTACAATAATATTTTAAATTAAATAATGCTTATTCACCTTCATATTTTAGTTTTCCATTCAGAAAATAAAAGCAAAATTAACATATTGAAAAAAAAATATATTTTTTGTAATAATACATTTCTCATTTTTATTAGATTCTCCCCATCATTCTGAATTTCCAGCATTTGTGGTATCCCAATTTTTTTCCTTATTGAAGAAAGATTCAGATACCAGTTGTTAACATATCAATTTTACTTAACTTTTACTATGATAAAATGTACATAACATAAAACTTACCATTTTAGCCATTGTCAACTGTACAGTTCAGTGGCATTTACATTTTTGCAATGTTGTACAGTCATCAATACCTCTCATCTTTATAACTCTGCATTTGTAAAACTGAAACTTTGTACCCATTAAGCACTAACTCTGCATTTTCCTCTCTCCTCAATACCTGGCAACTACTATTCAACTTTCTATCTCTAAATTTTACTATTCTGCCTACTTCATATAAGTAGAATCATCAAGTATTTGCTTTTTTTACTTCATTTAACGTTTTTTCAGCTTTATATTATAATTTAATTCCTTATATAAGCTTATTAACATTCTGTTTGATATTATATTGTATTTTCTTTAGCTGTTAGCTGTTGGACATTTGGAATGATTCTGGGTTTTTTTGGATATTGTCATTAATGCTGCTATAAAAATTGCTATACAGATAATATATGTAAGTCACAGTGTTCAATGCTTTTGTGTGTATAGCAAGAAGTAGGATTGATGGATCCTTTGATAATTTTATATTTAACTTTTTGAGGAACCACTATACTTCTTTCTTAGAAAATTTACTATTTTATATTCCCAATGGCAATGCATAAGTGTTCCAATTTTTCTACGTGCTCATTAATACTTATGTTCTTTTGCTTTTGTAGAAATAATTGCTATTCTAATTTCAGTCTTTATAGTTTGTATGTTTCTATTAATTTGTCAGTTTCATATATATATATATACATATACATATAACTTTATACATATAACTTTTATAGCATTTTCTTACATTTTTTTTATTTCTACAAAATCTTACAATTCTTTTATTTTTACACAATATGTGATTCTGGCTCCAGTTCATTTCTGGTTTTAGTAATTTGACTTGTCTCTCATTTTATTGACAGTCAGTCCGTTAAGGTTTGTCATCTTTGTTTATTTTTGCTCGGAGAGAGAATTGAGCTGGTACTTCCTGCAGACCAAGAGCTCTGCGGACTGGAAGAGGGTGGGGCAAGAGCAAGTGAAAACACCACAGATTTTTACAGTTTGGAAAGTGCTTTTTCTTAATGAAGTATTTGCTTGGTGGCTATAAACTTTTGGCTTTTTCAGAACTCCTATAACTTTGTTCAGCCAGTTTCTGCTGTTTTCCATCTTCCCATGGGGAATCGAGGTCTTGGAGCTTTCTAACCTGCCATTTGGTGGATGTCAGTCATATCATTATTTGAAGGCATTTAAATCATATTTGCTCCAATACATTCAACTTTTTGAGATAAGATAAAAATTCTAACTTGAAAATAAATTAAGGTAACAAAATGCTACAGACTATGTAATAAACACTTGGTATAACAGGCACCTCATTCAGGAGACATGCTTCCTGTCTCCCTGGCCCTGAAAATGTGGCGTACATTCCTCCCAGGGGCGCCTTATTGTGGAGCCCCATGAAGCCCAAGTGGCATACAAGGGAACAAGAGTTCAGGGGATCATGGGTACTTGGTACTGATATAAAGTCTTTCAATAGACTTCATAGCTCCCTATGGTTATAGTGGTATGAATACACCTATACAACAAGTCTGATGCCATGGTTTAAATTAAATATGTTCCATCGGAGATGAGACAGAAAGCTACTACAGTAATCCATATATTGAAAAACAGATTATGTGCAAATCAACTAGAAATTCAAAACCTTATTAGGAAGTTATTAAACAATAATATAAAAATTTTAAACCTACTTGATATTCCCTAAGAAAGGTGACCTAAGAAAACAGGGCATTCATTAACAGAAAAAATAAGCATACTAGTGATTCAAAAGTTGTATATAGCATTTTCTATTGTAGTTCAATGTGCTAACATCTTTACATGTCATATATTATGAACATTTCTCATATGCACTAATATGCCTAAAAATTTAAAATAGAAGTTTGGTTCAGGAAAAAAAAAGATATATGGGGTATCACTCATCATGTAGTGAGTGGATTTTGCCTGTGAGAAGCAGACAAATATTTGTGACAGGAAAGTAGCCTGGACAAACTGTATCATTTATTCAGGACTTTGCCCTTACACTCTCTTATCATGCTTTTCTGTAGGTGGTGTGTATGTCCCTACTACTTTAACTTTGGGCTTGACCAATGGCTTTGTTTGACCAATGCAATATAGTGGTGGAAGAAATTAAATTAGAGAGAAAGATTGCAGTTTCTGCCATACATACATTTGTATTTAAATTATTTTTTTAAAAAGACATCATAATGATGTAAAAAGAATATATAGAAATAAAATAGGAGTTCTAGAAACCTGAAAATAATTAAAATGGGTCATGAAAGCAAGAAAAATCAAAAGGATGAATAATAACATAAAAACAATGAAATAAAAATGAAAGTAGAGAAAAATCTCTATATATTATAAGTGGAGTGGTCAGAGAAGAAAACTGTGAAATGTAAACTTTTTTTATAAACAAAAAATAAAATGAACATTTTGAAAGAGAACTTCATGACTGAAATAAAAAGGATTCATAACTCAGACTAAGTTATCACTCTTCATTTTAGTATGAAAACACCATCAGAACTAAATATATCTGATGATATTTGTTTATTATAAACACCAAAATAAACACTAACTATGGATGCAGGAAAAGGGGCAAATCATCTGGCTAATTGTACTTTTCTTCCCTAAAATATATATATACCCATCTCACAATATTAAGTGATGCAGATATGGACACTTTGGTTGGTTTGGGAGAAGTCTTTGTATCATATAAATTTACATCAAATTGTTATCTACTTCAGCCTTCAACAAAAGAACAATTTATTTTACTATAAGGGATCTTTTCCAGTGATTCTTCATTGCTACATAATATCCTTACATTAGTGATAACTGTTAAAATAATAACCCTATTCTCCATAACTCTATTAAAGGGATGAAACAAGGAAAACTCAATCATTAATTTCAAGAGGGAGAATTAAGAATTGTTCTCACAAACCCAAATTATAAAATGTATTTCTGAAAATTGAATGATTGATCTCTTTGTCTCTCTATTTGCCTATTTCTCTTTTTCTCCCTGTCTCAAACTAATAAGTGGAGATACTATATATTACACACATATAATATGTGCTTTTGTAAACAATATGCATGAGTATATGTTTGTGTGTGTGTGAAATTTCTGTCTATGTGTTCTTTTTAAATATATTTTATTGATTTTTTTACAGAGAGGAAGGGAGAGGGATAGAGAGTTAGAAACATCGATCAGCTGCCTCCTGCACACCCCCTACTGGAGATGTGTCTGCAACCAAGGTACATGCCCTTGATGGGAATCAAACCTGGGACTTTTCAATCTGCAGGCCCATGCTCTATCCACTGGCCAAACTGGTTTCGGCTCTGTGGTTTTGTTTTTTGTTGCTTTTTTTTTTAAATTCACTTGAACCCTCTTGAAGATGGTATAGTACAGTATATAACCTTTAAAAAATTTATTGGTTTTAGAGTGAGAAGAAGGGAGAGGATGAGATAGAAACATTGATGAGAAAGAAACATCAACATCCATTGCATCCCCTATGCACCCTTTAATAGGGTTCAAATCTGTAACCAGGAAATTGAACCAGAACCTCATGGTGCATGGGTCAATGCTCAGCCACTGAACCACACCAGGGGCCAGACTACATAACCTTCTTGTGCACTCAGAGTACTCAGGATTCTTTTGGCAACAGAAGAAATGCTCATTGGATTATAGCATAAATTTATTTAGATGGGTGTTGATTTTCATTTGTTCATTTTTCCCAGAGAGTAATTATAGAGTAAATATATTATGGAAAAGCAAAAGATTATTCAGCATGTATATTAATATTCTATGAGTTACAACCTTTATTAATCTTATTTAGATAAAAGTGCATTCTTTTTTCTGAATAGCAAGCTGACTTTTTATGTGTGAATGAATTAATAGCAATGGCAAAAATTCAGGTTTTAGTCAAAGATTTATTTCTAAATTCATTTGATTATACCCTATAAAGTTTCTCCCCTGTGTTTTTAACTCCCATAGAAAATTCCAATTCTCATAAATAAGCATGTAAATGAAAGTTTATGTATTACCATTACAATTCAAAATTGTAATACCTAATTATTTGTGGACTGTTGTTTCTCAGGTGTCAGAGTTTTTAAGGGCAATTCTATACAGTATTTATATACCTGCATGGTTAGTACTGGCATGTTGTTTTTATTAGAATTAGTAAATAGAATAAGTTTGATATAATTTGTTATTTTAGGATAATTTATGTGTTTTTTTTTCATTGTTAAGCACAGTATACTAACATGTATTAGGGCATAAATGAGTTATATTGGTGTTTAAAGTTACAAAGGTAGATGTGGATATCATATTTATATTAAACACAAGTGTTTAAGCATTAAATTCATGCTAGGCTCTTTAGAATATACTTTCTACTCTTGCAGGTTCTATTTCTCTATTTTAATCATCTTTATTATCAGAGACATCTTAAACTCATTGAGTTCATTTACATTTATTATAGTGTCTCTGTTTTCAATTTCCACTTCTATTAACCCTGTAATTCTCTAGCTAGAATATTACCTTTGGGCCTTATATAATATGTATTCAGAGGCTATATTTTACAAATTGTTTGTATTTTTTTAATCTTATTAGAGAATCTTTTTTCATTATCTTTATTCCTTCATCTCTGAAGGACACTGGCTATTTCTATATCTTGGCCAGTATGAATAATGCTGCAATGAACATGGGAATATCAACTTCTCTGTGGGTCTTAATTACAGTTCAAATATACTCAAAAGTAGGATTAATGATTATATGGTAGTTCTAATTTTACTTTTTTAAGAAACCTCTATACTGTTTTACATTGTGGTTGAACCAATGTATATTTCCACCAACAATGCACAAGGATTTCCTTTCTTCAGATTACGCCAATGTTTGTCCTTTTAGTAATAACCATTCTGGCAGATGTGAAATTATATCTCATTGTTATTTTGATTTGTATTTTTTGATGATTAGTGATGTGAACATATTTTTATGTACCGATTGGCTATTTGGAAGTCTTCTTTTGAAAAATGTCTAATTCCCCATTTTTGATCAAATTGTTCTTTTAGTGTTGAGTTGTATAAGTTCCTCAATCTCTGGATATTAATCTTATTATATTAATGATTTTAAAATATTTGTCCCATCATGTAGGCTGTCTTTTTAATTTTATTGATTCTCTTCTTTGCTGTGCAGAAGTATTTTAGTTTGGTATAGTCCTTCTGATCTATTTTTGCTTCTGTTTCCCTGTGCTTTTAATGTCATAGCCAAAAAAATGTTGCTACAACCAATGTTAAGAAATTTCCCCCTATGTTTTCTTCTAGGAATTTATATTTTCAGATGTTAATTCATTTTGAGATGATTTTTGTATATAATATAAGGCAAAGGTCCAATTTTATTTTTTATATGTGAACATTTTATTTTCCCAATACCATTTGATGAAGAAATTATTCTTTCTACATTGTTTACTGCTGGCACCCTCATCAAAGATCAGTTGGCTTTATATGTATGGATTTACTTCTGGGCACCCTATTCAATTTCCTTTTTTTGTTTTTACTTTTTTATAAAATTACTTTAAATTATTTTAGAAGCTGACCAAGAATACATGGTAAATAAATGTATAAAAACACTATATTTATTTGCCATAGTTTTCACCAACGTGAGTTTATTGAGCAAAGTAAAAATCACATTCACATGTAGGCTATATTCTTTTTTCTGTTTTTACTCTGAAAATCACATATTATCTGGAGCAAAAGTGGAGATTGCACTCCAGTTTTGCTCAACATAAAAATGCAAACTTAACCTCCCTTATTTATTTTTCTGTTGTTTCTGTTGTAGCAACATTTTTTTGGCTATGACATCAAAAGCACAGGGAAACAGAAGCAAAAATAGATCAGAATTAAATATTTTAATTCAGATATCTACAAATTCTTTGTATGTAGGCTATTTTGCATACAAGTTAAAGTTTATGTAATTCTAGTATTGCATTACTAAGTGGTATACTAAAAATTAAAACTTGAAAACAACTTAATTTTATGGTCATTTAAATATTTATCTAAATATTTGAATGTATGTTCTTTTAAAATAAATTTATTATCATTGAAATGTTTAATACAAAATACTTTTCAGAGCATTATCAGCTATATGTTCCTGAGTCAGCTCAAGTTGGGTCAGCTGTTGGGAAAATCAAGGCAAATGATGCAGACACTGGTTCAAATGCTGACATGACATACTCCATCATTAATGGTGACGGTATTGGAATATTCTCCATCTCTACTGACAAAGAGACCAGAGAAGGGATCCTTTCCTTAAAGAAGGTAAAATGAATATAATGTTTGTGATTTAGGCAACTCACTCATTTTTGCATGAATGAAAATTTAGCAGGGGTATGAATAATCCATATTGTCAGGTCATTAAGATGATAAAATATTTCCTCTTTAAAATGCAATTACATTTTAGTTATGCAAGATTGTGACTGGCTCTTTGGATACTCTCTTAGAAATTATATCTTCTATGTTGAAAAACATTATGCTGAATACACTCTGAATGTGCCCCCTCATCTTTGTTCTAAGATAACAGATTTATCATCAATGTCAGTTATATTAATATAATTACTCTATGTTGTATTTTAAAACTTTCCTAAACTACAGTAATGTAAAAATCTTTACCACATTATCCAACGCCCTTTAGGATACAGGTTTATACCTGATGGTCATGGATTCATCAAAACAGCTTTGGTGAAACCATTAACCTTATTCCCCATTCTTTTTTATTCTTAAGAATTTGTCATCGGATTGAATCAATTGCTCTTTGTTTCTAAGAGTACATAAGGCTCATGTTCTTATAAAAAAGAAGTGGAACTAGTAAAATTACAAAAATCAATTTAAATGTAATGACCAGTGAAGTGTATTTTAGTCTTTAAATATTTAATGACTTCAGCTTAAAAATCTACTTATTCAGATCCTTAGACTCTAATTGTAGCATATTTTGATTTAGAAAGACTGGAATGGGTGGGGCCAAGGAATTGGCCTTATTAATTTGTTTTAGTCCTCACTGGAGGTCATGTTCTTTCATTGGTTTTAGAGAGATAAAAAGGGAGAGGAGGAGAGAGAAACCTTGATCAGTTGTCTCACATATGCACATAAAACCTGGGTATGTTCCCTGATCAGAAATCAAACATACAGTCTTTTGGTGTACAGGGCAATGTTACAACCAACTGAGTTATGTACTGATTAAGATGGAATTGACCTTTTAAACAAATACTTCAGATTATTCTGCAGCAAAACATATTCAGAACACAGGCTGAGAAATTTTAGCCTCATGTGCTATTGTAGATATTAATGTAAATGTAATTATCTATCTATCACCTGTCTATCCATCTATCAATGTTTTTTGTATATGCTTTTCTATTTGCTCTATATAAAAATCATATTAATTCTTCTATTAATCACAATTTTATATTGATTTAAAATTCAAGATTTCTGAATGCTATGCAGGGGCCTACAGAGTAGAACTTAACATGTATAAAGCAGTAGTAGTCACTGCTCTGTGTAAAATAATCATATCTTTCAGATTAGCATTATCACTCTCAGAGTTATTTTATTGCTATGTTTTATGTTGTAAAGCATAAAGATTTAAAACCTAAACTATGTAACTCAGTGGGTTTTAACCTTTAAGGAGTACTGATTCAGATGGCAAGAAATGGATACAAGCCTGTCAAAATCTGTTCCTTATTTCATCTCTAAAGTAGCTCACATTAGCCAGCAAGGCAGAGCAGCTAATCTTCCCAAAGATCAAAATCAGCTGTGCTCTCTAAATCAGCTTACAGGAGCACTGCACATTCCTGTCCATATCATTTCTTCATCAGAAAATTGCCAAGTTAAATTCATCAGCCCATGATATGGCACCTTGTAAATACACTTTGATAACTTTCATTCATTGTTTAATAGAGCATGACTGGGCGGAAAAGGGGAAAAGTGATAAAGATGAATGCAAGTTGCACTTTTTCCTCTGACATCAAGCTCTAGCTAGGGCTTTGTTTCTTCTTAGCAGTCTGTCTCCAAATCCCTTCTTGGGCTTTTTATACCAATTTGTACTCTTTATAAAGTCATTCAATTTTTTTTATTTTCAATTCAGGGTTCTAACTCTGTTTATTCTTAATGAATATCAACAATATCATTTGTAGTTTCACTTTTCTTTTTAAACCTATTTAATTACATACAGATGCCTATTGGTTTAAACCAAAAAAATCTTGAATTTGTCTCCATATCAATGAAAGTTGATGGGAAACATGCTCTTCCTATCAGATGCAATATAAATTTGGTCCTGTCATTAAAGCAATATATGACATTATATCAAGTCTTTTAATCTTCAGTTTTCTTATTTAAGCACTTTACAACATGGTTATTGAACATAGATAAAATATGGTCAAAAGACACTTTAAGTTTGGCCTGGCTAATAATTACAATAATACCTTAATATCTACTTTTTAATTGTCATCCCTTCTTCCAACATGTGCACCAAACCTTAAATATAAGTTCCAGACCACAACATGCTGTTATATAGCTGCCCTCCTTTATTGCATGTTGTCTAATTCATCTGGAAGAACACAAAAAATGAAGTATTTTGTGGTATTATATTGTATCACATGAACATGCTATTGTTCATGTATTTTGGTAATCTACTTCCCTTCCTCTTTTGTAAAAAAAAAATCTTGTTTTTCAGAGTTCAATTTAAGTACAGTGGTACCTTGAGATACGAGTGCCCTAACATACAAGATGTTTGAAATACGAGCCCTCGAGCGAGCGATTTTTGCTTTGAAATACGAGCAACAGTTAAGATTTGAGTAATCGCGCGGATCGGCCGGCTGCACACAACCCACTAGTTTACCAGGACTCAAGCGTCTCATAGTTTCCCACGCCTCAAGGTTATGTAATGCATTAAACTCGTATCTCGAGGTACCACTGTATTGTCTTCGTAGTGCAACATTTTAAGGTATATTTCAGCCACAAATATCCTTCTTTGGATTATCTTTTCTATTTTTCACTTATTTCTTAAGGTATAAAACAGAGCCATTCCATCTCTTTCTTAAATTTGCTAAGTTTGAGAAGTAGGAAGACCTTATCCTCGTTAATTTACTGTGAATGCACTAGTATTCCCATGAATATGTGCTACAAATGTATCTCTGTCTATAATAGCTGATATTTTTATAACCAGATGCTTGTATTTTTCTATTCTATAATAATATAAAAATGATATCCTATATTATATGATTTCATTTAATAAACGATCCACTGAGATGGAGAATGAGCAAACATAGTAACTTTTAAAATTATATTGTAAAATCTCAAATTAACCCTAAGGAGGAAAAAAAAAGTAAAATGGGTTTCACTATAGCCATACTATATCTACTCCAAATAACCACTTTTTTTTTTAGTGGATTGTGTTTATTTGATTTTTTGACATCATTGTGTTGCCCTAGCATTACATGAAAAACTAAGAATCAGAATGTTCTTTGCCATGGATTTTAAAGTTTTGAGGAATGAACTACAAAGAGCAATAAACAAAGCATCCCAACACGTTGTAAATATACCAATAGGCAAATCCATGATCATACTTTATACATAAGAAAAAATAGTTTTGTAATTCTAATGAAATATTTATAAAAATTGAATATTCATTAGGGATTTTTTATTAAAAACCTCAGCCAACTGGATATTTTTATTCTTAATAGGTTCTAATATCTAGAAAGTAATACTCCTGCTCAGCCTGATACTGAAGAGAGAGGAGTCAATTTCAATTCAGTGAAATCTATTACTGTGTTTGTAACAACTTCTGACAGAGAAATGCCAAAATAGTACAGACAAAAATCCTCTCCTCCAAATACAATATAATTAAAAATTAATGAAAATGACTCAGAAAACAACAAAATATAGAAACTTAATCACAACAACAGGCAACAGCAAAGTTTCTTTAATAAAATGTAAATTAAAGGAAAAATGAAAAATACATAGCAAAATTGAAAAATTTCTAGCAAATAAAAGTATATGGAAACTATGAAATACAGGATAAGTACTTATGAGAGTATATTCCTAATCCTAAATATATTAGAGACAGAAAGTAAAATAATAAAATTAAATAAATTGAAGATATCACTAAAAATAGAAAGAATAAAAAAATAAATAAAGACATTAATGAGATTAGAAATCAGAAACGTATTATATACAAAAACCTTAGATTTTGGAAAGAAAGCAAAACATAAAACAATAAATAAGCTTTGAATAATCTTAATAAAAATTGTGAAAGGAATAATAGAAAATAAATAGCTATAAAAATAGAAAGTGTGACATACTTTCTTAATTTTACACAAATAAATTTCATGTAAACAATATTTTTGTATGAGTTTCAAAAACAACTTCAGATGTAAAAATATATATAAACTAATTTCATATAAGATAATGAGAAACTTGTAAAAGAACTACCTCCCCAAATTCTTCAGATTCAGTCATATACTAAGAAAATTCTATGAAACATTTAGGCAAAAATGATTCTAAAAATATTTAAACCTTTCAGCACATTAAAAAAAATTCACTGTGTTTATATATGAGGCAAATACATCTATATTTGTGTTCAGGACTCCTATAACAAATTACAAAAAATAAATAAATAAATTGTATGGTTTAAACATTACTTCACAATTTTGAAGGCCAAGAGTTTAAAAACAAGCTTGGTTTTTGGCTAAGATGCACTTCCTCTGTAAACTCTAGTGGATAATCTATTCCTTGCTTTTTCCAGCTTCTGATGGCCCCAGGCATTTGTTGGTTTGGGGCCACATCACTCCAATCTCTGTGAAAACATTGAGATTGTAAAAGATTACAACTGTTGATAATCCAGATTTGCAGTTTTCCAAGAAATTCATAGTTTTGAAATTTTGTTGAATGGTATACACATATTATCAACTCCCATCCCTACCTCAAATATCTTGATGAGTCAAAAACTTTATAGTAAATAATGCTGAACAAATTATCAAAGCCTGGAACCTACTCTTTTGAAGAGTCTTAAAGTAGTTCTAAAAGGAAGAATTCCCCCAAGTTTTTCTTTAGCTTGAGTATTTTAATGATCGTTCAATTTGAATGATTATTGTCAGAATCTAGCCAGAAAGAAATACAAGAATGTGGAAAGTTGGCATTTTAGTATGGAGTTGGACAAACTCTTACACTCATGAAAATTTTTTGGCTCTACAACTATGCTTATTAAGTTCATGTTTTGTCTTATTTTATGAGTTTCTTTCTTTTTTTTTTCCAGGATGAAAAGAATGTTTATTTTGCATTTTATAAATTCTCAGCCACACATTTCATGCTATTGTTTTCTGTGGCACCAGCAGAGCATGGGTAATTTCCCCCAAAAAATTTCCCCTTATAACAACTTTGCATCAAAATGACATATTACATGAATAGGTTTTTGTGATCCTGGTAGATTGTATTTTAAATAAATAAATAAAAATCTTCCAGTAACTAAAGAAAGTAAAATCCACTGATTTCTAAATAATTTCCCAGGAACAAATGATTAGTTTGGAAAATTTGAGATTTTCAGATAATTTTTTTTATTTTATCTATTAAAAACTTATAAAATATTGTGATAGACCAATCTCATCCATGTCCCCATGACCTGAGAAGTTTTCTAGGTTTTAGTTTCTTCATATCAAGTTTTTAAATTAAATGGTTATTTTTCCTTCTATGCAATCACCAATCTTTGGGAAGTCCAATTATCCAAGGCAATTCAGAAGAGGTAAGGAAAATAAACACCAGTACCACTGATCTTCCTATTTAAACAATACCTTGAGGATACTCATTCTAATCAGCCTCTCCTTGTCCCTTAGGATAAAGGAAAATAGCTGAGTTCCTCCATAGGGAGCAATCATTCTGTGAAAAGACCAAGAGAAAAGGCTTCAAGATAGAAGCATGCTAGTGCAAAATTAGTGACAGAAATAAGGATGAAAAAAAATCTCTTCTTCTTCTCATAGATAGTACCCAGCATCAGTGAGTACTTCCCCAGGTTCACATTAAAAGCCTGGTCTCTGCATCACCTGCACTACTAACATCACCATGGAGACTTTTAACACTTGAACGCCATGTTCTAAGCTCATTAATCTGAGCTCACTTTAGGTTGCAGAGCCTATTGTGTGTGTTAAGCTACACACTTTCCAAAGATTCCATTCTTATCTGCAAAGGTACTTCCTTTTAGGAACTGGACAGAGCAGCTTACATGCACCTAAATTTGTATCCTTATTAATTTCCATAGTAGCCAGTCTTATAGCACTAAATCACAGTGCTATAAATGTCTGTTTACTATTTTATATGCTACATTACACCATATATTCCTTGGGACAAAATGCCATACTGACCTTATTTATTATTATAGGATAAGTCAAATTCATTATTGATGACATATGTAATTAATAGAGAAAAATAAATTTTGCTTGACAATTTAAAAAAGAGAGTACACTAAAAAGATTATAAGTTTAGTCAAAACTGAAAGCTAAAAAAAATAAATGAAACATAAAACTATACAGAACAATGTGATTACACCATAATATCTAATAATAAAAGTGTAATATGCTAATTAGACCAGATGTCCTTCCAGATGACATTCTGGAAGAAGGTGTGGTAGTGGGGGTCAAGGCAGAGGCCCTGACTGCCATGGTGGGCTGGAGCTGAGGCAGAGGCAGCTGCCATGGTGGCAGTGGCCCAGCCCCTTGCACAAATTTCATGCATTGGGACTCTAGTAATAAAATAAACAAGTAAGTGAAATGCTATTACTAGCAAAAGAGAAAATAAATGAAAAACAAAACAATGAAATCGAAAAGTCTGTATAAAATTTATTGCTAAAATTCCAATAAAATATTTTGAACTGAAAACTTAAAAGTTTAGTCCAGCTGGCATGGCTCAATGGTTGAGCATCAACCTATGAACCAGTTTACAGTTCAATTCCTGGTCAGGGCATATGCCTAGTTTGCTGCCTAAATCCTCAGTGTGGGGCATGCAGGAGGCAACTGATCAATTAATCTCTCTCATCACTGATATTTTCATCTCTCTCTTCCTCTCTGAAATCAATAAAACTATTTTTAATAAGTTTATCAGGTTCTAAAATACGATGCAAAGTTTAAAACTAGCAAGGTGAAACAAAAAAAAGATGTGGCAAATACAAATCAATGATATGAGATATATTGTTTAAGAGCAAATATATATATATATATATATATATTTAAAATTTAACAAATTACTAGCAATATTTAAAAATTTACCTTTTTACTGTTGAAGGTATTATAGATAATTTCTTTTAAAATTAATACTTAATAAGTTAAATTGACAAGGAGATAGAGAAAAGTTACTTGAGGAAACTACAAATCAGAGTCTGTTTTGTTTGCCTGTGGGGAATATTTTTTTGTACTTAGTTATCATCGTATTTATGGTTGTGAAAGTAACAACTGATTTCAGACTTGAGTTTCCCTGATTTCTTCTTTAGATATTATTACTAATACAAACTTTATAGTTTGTTTTTAAGAGAAAATAGATATTCTTATGTCTATTCAAAAATAGGGAAAAATGCTTGTTTGAAAGTGATAACTGTCATAATTTGGATCTTGTGTATGTGTTTTCTTCCCCTGCAGCCACTGAACTATGAGAAAAAGAAGTCCTACACCCTCAACATCGAAGGAGCAAATACACACCTTGATTTTCGCTTCTCTCACTTGGGCCCCTTTAAAGATGCCACCATGCTGAAGATCATTGTCGGGGATGTGGATGAACCACCTCTATTTTCCATGCCCTCCTACATCATGGAAGTCTATGAAAATGCCAAGGTTGGAACTGTTGTTGGCGCAGTTTTGGCACAAGATCCTGACAGTGCTAACAGCTTAGTAAGGTAAGGTATGCTTCCAAAATTTTAGATACCTGACTATTTTGATTGTGTCATAATAATTTAAAATTTATAAAATAATATTTACATATGTTATATCTATTGTTTTTCTATTATTACAATTAAATCATATTACTGATATTTTATCTGAGTCATGTAATAGATGGGTTTCTGTCAAATGAAGAATATATGTAGCTATATCTTGACCATACAGATTAGTTTTCGCACTTGACTTAATAGAAATCGATATAATTCACTGGAAACATTTATAGAACTTAAATTGAGAAACCTTGATCCCTTAGTGATAGGAAATATAGATATAGTACAAAAAGGGAGGGGTTTGGGAATAAGGCTTATCTGCCTCTGCGTTCTGACACAATAGCTGTGTTCCTTTAGAAAATCACCCATCCTTACCTGTTAAAGAAAAAAATGACTGTCTCTCAGGTATTATGAAAAAGCATTAAGCATTGTGGATAAGGTGTTAAGCAGAGTGGCCTGCACCTAGTAGTCATTGAATAAATGTCAACTTGTCCAAAGCTGACTAGACGCTGACACTATAGGACGGCATGTGAGAATTCTGGAAAACTGACTGACTAGCTGTGTGATCTGATAGAATTTTTCAACCTTGGAATGTAAATTCCAAATATATGAACAAGGAATAATAATACCGCATAAATATGCAAATATCAGATTAGATTGATACAAAGTAATTAGCGCAGTCAGTAAGTGCTCAGTAAATATTTTATTATGTTAGTACCAGTAAGTCATGCAGTGGAGATTATTAAAATTTTATTGTATAATCAGAAAGGTTTTTTTCTTTGTCTCAATTATAATAAAATAAAAAACTGCATACATGTAGTAGAGTCTTCAGTTACCCTGAATTTATACTCTTGGGTAAACATAAGGCCTTAGGAAACTGGAAAATCTTAATAAATCTGTCAGCTTTTCCTCATATTTATTCTGATTCTCTTGAGTTCTCATTTATTTTTTATAGTTGTTTTTAACATATTTTATTGATATTTAGAGAGAAAGGAAGGGAAAGGGTTAGAGAGATAAAAACATCTATGAGAAAGAAACATTATCAATCACATCATCAGTCTGCTGACTCCTGTATGCCCCCTACTGGGGATCAAGCCCACAACCTAGGCATGTGCCCTGACCAGGAATCAAACCTGCAACCTCCTGGTTTCTGGGTTGATCCTCAACCATTGAACCATACCTGGCAGAGTGAGTTCTCATCTATTTTAACAAAAGCTAATGGAGTAATCATTTCTGTTGGTATCTACATAATGTTTGTAAGGCTCTCAATTTCCTTTTATGAAAACATGATTATTTCAGTTTAAAAAAAGAAGTCCACAGAACCTATGCATGGAGAGAATCATGTGCACAAATGATGTATTCTAAACCTGGCTTCATCTGTGAGTATAGAAGGAGTACCCTGTCCACTGGTACCCTCTCTCATCCTGAGAGCAAGAGCTGGGCATTGCTTAAAGAAGCAGGATGGGCAAGTACACAAAACAGTATACATAAACCCAGTTATAGAAACTGATATGGAAGGGATGGAAGTAAGAGATGACATGATTAGTTTTCCAACCCGAGGAAAGCCTTCTATGCTTGGGCATTACATAGAATGCCGTCTATATATAAAAGCCTAAGTGACCAAATGACCAAACAACTCGTCACTATGACACGTACTGACCTCCAGGGGAAAGATGCTCAATGCAGAAGCTGGCCCCTGGTGATGAGTGTGCTCCCACAGTGGGATTGCCGCTCAGCTGACCTGCAGGCACCAGACACAGGGCTTATGGCTGGCCATCGCAGCCTGGAGACCTCAGCGGAGCTGTAGCAAGCCTATTGAGTGGCAGCAGTGGCATGACGGAAGGCACAATTGTGCAAAGATGAGCAAGAGTGGCTGTCAGGAACAGAAGGCAGCATTGGACTGCCAGTTTCAGCCTGATCCCTGCAGGGTATGGCGGGGGACCCCTTCGGGTGCATGAATCTGTGCACTGGGCCTTTAGTTTTTAAATGGCATTTCTGATACTTAACATTAAGCATAATTTGTCCAACTATATTTAAAACTGTAGCGTTATAAAGGATATTTGCAAATGTGGCCCAATTTTTTACCAAAAGGAGCCAACACCTTTAAGAATAAAAATATTTCATGCTGTTAATTTCACACAAAGTATTTGATAAACTTTAGTAAGACTTTCTTTGAATATTAAGATGCTAATGATAGAGTCTATACCTTTTAATTAAAGGAGGTGGGAGGTACATTCAGTTTTAAAAGTGATATTTAAAGCACCTTATTTGATTATTACAATAGTCCTTGTGATAAAGAAATTAGTTCATGCACACATGGCAGCAGCAGTTTGAAGTCCAGTGGAGAGATAAACTTGAAAAAAAAATTGCATTCTTTGATAGGGTGATAAAGATATGAAGGTATGCGGGGGTCGAGGGGGTGTGTGTGCACAAAATCTTGTAGGCATAATGGGTTGAAGATTGTAAAGTTTAAAACCCAGGTTAAAGATGAGCCAGATGAAGAATAGAGAAAAATCAATGTAGTTTTTGTGTATATCAGGAGCAGAGGTGACCTGTGTGTGAAGGGCAAGTGCTGAGATTGTAGAAAGAAGCCAGACAGCGACCATGAAAAGGCTTTGTGCTGACATCTCTGAAATTTATCCTGCAGCAATATTAGTGGGGAAGAGAAGAAAGGACGAAGCATGAGCCATTATCATCAAAGCAAGGATGGGAAGATTTGCTATTCAAAATAAATAACACTGAATTTATTTTAATGCTATGAAGAGAGGCATCTATGTGCCCAAAGGGTAGTTCAGAGGAAGAAACATTGAGGTCAGGGACAAACTTCTTTCACCGTTGCTTTGTAGATGCCAACATATCCCAAAGCACCCATTCCACTTAGCACAGTGGCTCTCATGCAGTTTCCCCACTGGAGGACATTTGTCAACGTCTAAAGACATGTTCGGTTATCACAGCTGGGCGAGGAATGCTAATTACCTCTGAGTAGAGGCCAGGGATGGTGCTCACAACCAAGAATCATCTGGTCCAAAATGTCAGTAGTAGTGCTGAGGTTGAAAAACCTTGATACAGAGGAAACTAAACCAGCTGGTCCACTGGTGAAACTGGACTCAAGAAAAAAGATTTTGAAAAGAGATTTTTGGGAAATGTATACCAGTGAGTATGTTTCATATACATTCACAACCATGTAATATTTCAACCTACATACTGTTTAATAAAATAAATTATGTATGTATAATTGATTGTCCCGTGATACTATTAATTGCCTCAGTAATTTCTCTGTACTATTGGGAGCGATGATTGAACAACCACCATTTAATTGAACATCCCACTTGTTGGGATGCGAAGATGATTGGTATATTGACTCCAAATAGTAATATTGAGTAGCACAAATCCACCCATTAGCATATGCATTATTCTTTCTGCTTTGTTTGCGTTATACATACAAAATAATTCCTTCTAAAGCTACCTTAAAATAATTAGATTCCTTAGCTGCTTTTGCCAGGTATAATTTACATAATATTTATTCTTGATTTCAATAAAAGTATGTCATTCATATGGGCCTCTGGGTGCAAACAGCGAATAAAAAACAGAAAACATTAACAAGCACAAAAGCAAGCCTTATATTTTCACCTTTCTTGGGGACTAAACATTTGTACTAATTAAGGAAAAATGCAGTGAAAAGATGTACCTTGCCATGTGCCCTGAAATGCAATTAACTCCAAGTCTGTAGAATTGATAATGAAAGGGAGTTTGAGTCTTTCGGGTATTTATGGAAAGCTTCCTGACTTCAGTCTTTTGTATTTCAATTTTCTAAATTAGTAAGACTCTTCAGATTTCTAAGAGCATACCATGTCTAGCTTGTGTCTCTTTCAACTCACAACAAGAATAATGCAATTGGCAGCAGTATAATCACCACCTTTTAAAAAAGTAAAATCAGAACCAGGCTATTTACCTGCAATGAAGAAACCCTCAATTTGAGCAGACTGCATTCAATTGCTGCTGTGCTGCAAATGGAAATCAAAAACTCCCCAGTAGCTGTGGAGAGATGAGCAATATCATATCTAATCAAGAGAGAATATGCTAATTGACTCACACACCATCACAAGATGGTGGTGTGCAGTCCTCTCAGCCTCACTCAGGTGGCAGTGTGTGGCAAGGCCAGGCCCTCTCCATGAGCCTGCCTTCAGAGTCCCCCAGTCCTCTCAGCACCTCAACTGCCCAGGGCCAGCCCAAGGCACAGGCAAGCCTTGGATGGCAGCTGCCCAGCCACCTAGGGCCACCCGAGGCTCAAGTAACCAGGGCCAGCTGAGGCTGGTGCTGCCAGCAGTGCCAGTAGCAGAGGTGTTACGGCAGTGTCACCTTCTCCTGATTGCCGGGTTGCCTCCTACCCCTGAGGACTCTCAGACTATGAGAGGGGGCAGGCTGGGCTGAGGGGCCCCTCTGCAGTACATGAATTTTCATGCACCGGGCCTCTGGCATTTATATATTTTAATCTACATCTGAGGTTATATCTTTATTTATTTATTTATTTATTTATTTATGTATTTATTTATTTATTATTTATTTTTAAAAAGAGAAGGGAGGGGAGAGAGAGAGGGAAAAACATCAATATGGGAGGGAAACATTGATTGGTTGTCTCCATACAGGACCTAACAGGGAATGGAATCCACAAGCTGGGTATGTGCCTTGACTGGGAAGAGAACCAGCAATCTTTTAGTGCACAGGACAATGTGCCAACCAACTGAACCGTCTGGCCAGGGCGAGATGAACAATCTTTGGTTATACAAGAGGAGCTAAAGGGCTTTCTGGAAATGTGATCTTGTGACTATTAAAAATAGTGATCATTGATGGCTTATTATCTGTAAGCCATATCAGCTTTATAAAGCATGCCTAGAACCCATGAAAGCACTCCAGAGAGTCTACAGATGAAGAAACAAAAGCTCAAAATGTTAAATATTTGGCCAACTTTATATAGTGATAAAAGTAGCAGATTGAGAATTTAAATCCAGTTTTGTTTTACCCCAAAACATTGTTTGTTTGTTTTTAAAGCCAGAATACCAGGCTTTTTCTTCTTCTTCTTCTTCTTCTTTTTTTTAACCAGGCCTCTTATATATATTTCAACAACAACTTCTAATAATAATAGTCATAACTAATTGCATTTGTAGAAGTCAAGGATCACAAAGAGACTGATGTTTTATGTGGTCAGAAAGCCATTGAGTAAAGCCAGAACCTGGGGTTTACTATTTGGATGCATTTCATACACAGGAAAAATGAGATGATGAAAAGGGTCAAGCCTCTTTTTATCGCACAACATATGGTAGTGAATGTAATACTACTAAAACATATGGTGCCTGATTTGGTTCAACACAAAGAAATTATTGAAGACCTCAACTAACAAGTTCTCATAGGAGGAAGAGCTTCAGTGTGACTCTATATATATACATTCTGAATCTATATATACATTCTACCATCCTAACTTCTTTCCACTCTGATTTAAAATCTCATTTATCTATATATTGACTTATTGTTGATAACATTTTGATGGTTTCCTTGTATAACTTTAAAGCAATCCGAAGGAAATAACAAATATTGTGCTTGTTTCAAATAGCCCATATATATGCTAACATTAGGAATAAAATTGTGTCTAGAGTTGAAAATATATGCCAAATTTAAAAAAAAAGAATTCTAAAGTATCATTTTTTAAAATAAGAGTTACAGAGAATTAGAAGTGTTTACTATGCCTATTTTGTTTACTTGTAGCCTCAATGAGCAAATGCCCTCAGTATAATCACTGCATTCTTTATTTTTGTTTTCTATTTTATTTTATTTTTTTATCACCATTTTCCTCTCTATGCCCTCTTCCATGTCCACCCACATCCATCCAGCCCCGCAGTGACCACACTGTTGTCCATGTCCGTGAGTTCTCTCTTTTTTCCCCCCTTTTTTTGACTGCATTATTTTTGGTGTGTTTTCATTGAGTTTTTGTTGTTATTTTATTTTATGTTTCTCTGAAATTTTCACATAGCTCTTGATGAGATGGGAATTAGAAATACCACATTAATATTAAATGTTAAAACAGCAAAATTAAGAGATATTTTAGGATAATAAGAAGGTTATATTGCAAAGCTCAATAGTAAAACAAACAACAACAACAAAAAAACCATAATTAAGAAGGTTTGAATATAGGATTCAAACTTTTGAAAAGAAAGACAAAGAATAACCAGAAATTATTTCAAAATATATTCATGTTAAAGATATCTGATATATATATTTATTCTATAGATCAACTTTGCTTATAAAAGTTGAATTTATGGAAAATCTAGTATAGTTTAATTGGAACCTTACTGGCAAGCTTAATATACCCTGGTCAAGACTGTCATTGCCGCCAAAACCGGTTTGGCTCAGAGGAGGGAGTGTCAGCCTGCGGACTGAAAGGTCCTGGGTTTGATTCCGGTCAAGGGCATGTACCTTGGTTGTGGGCACATCCCCAGTGGGGGGCGTGCAGGAGGCAGCTGATCGATGTTTCTCTCTCATTGATATTTCTGACTCTCTATTCCTCTCCCTTCCTCTCTGTAAAAAATAAATAAAATATTTTTTTTTAAAAAAGACTGTCATTGCCTTATTTTTTATTTAATTATTGTTGTTCTTTCTCTTAACTTATTTTTATTTTTTTTCATTACCATTTATTCACCCTACATCCTCTTCCACTTCCACCTACCGACCTGCTCCCCTCCCCCATAATCACTACATTGTTATCCATGTCCCTGAATGAGTTATTTCTTTTTTTCTTTTTTGCTCAATCTCTCTAACCCCCTTGTGCCCTCTCTTTCAGCTGTCAGCCTGCTGTCTGTCTATGATTCTATTCCTAATTTACCTGTTACTTCAGCTTGTTCACTAGATTCCACATATGAGTAAAATCATTTCGTACTTATCTTTCTCTGATTGGTTTATTTCAGTAGCATAATATTCTCCAGGTCCATCCATACTGTCTCAAAGGGTAAAATTTTCTTCTTTTTTATGGCTGAGTAGTATTTCATTGTATAAATGTACATAACTGTTTTATTCTCTTATCTTCTCATGCACACTTGGACTGCTTCCAAATCTTCGCTATTGTAAATAACAATGCAATGAACATAGGGGTGCATATGTCTTTTGAATTAGTGTTTCAGGTTTCATTGGATAAATTCAAAGAAGTAGGATCATTGGGTCTTCTAATACAAAGGAGATAACTCATTAAGGATGTTTAATACTAGTCAAGTAAAAATAAAAAGCAGTCTTCCACTTAAAACCATAAGTCTTTGTCTATAACTTGCATTTTATAACTGTATCACATTCCATATAGCCAAGTTAGCATATTTACATTGACTAATACCTTTACTTCTAAATGTCATGCAAATATGGCATTTAAGAGTATAAAAATAATTGAGAAAAACCCATTCCTATATAGAAGAAGTTATCTGTAAACTAAGGACCAAATGACTGGCTCCAGATCACACAGCTAACCAATCATAGTCGATCAGAATATGGTCATTCCCTTGCCTTAATAAAGGTACAGAACATCTGTAAACTTTTTCCAGTTTTCTGGCTCAAATTCACCTAACAGCCTGGCATATAGTAGTGACTTTCCCACATCACACTCCTAACCCAGGAAGAGAGTGTAGTCTCTGGGTGGTCTGAGGTCCTTTAGCCCTGGAATGAATAGCTAAATCCTGGCTTAGGGACACTCTTATTAGACTGGAGACTAAACATTCTAAAAAGCTTTCATGTAATTATTTTAAAGAAATAAAACATGTTTTAAATGGTTCCATAGCATTTCTAGAACTCGGGATTATTAGCATGTATGATATTTTAGTAACTTCGAGGAGAAACAGATGGAGAAACATGATTTCTGATGCTAGAGCTTTACTTCAGTTTAGATGCTTTGGTTTCATTGGACCGCTTTGGTTCAGAAAATCCAAAAGCCTTCCAAAATAGTTCTGCACTCTGTGTGCCGCCCCTTTTATGAAGCAAGATCTGTATGTTTTGGGAAGAGTATTTTCTGGATGCATGACTTGTGGGATACATTGTATCCCAAAAATGAACAAAGGGAACCTTAACTTTTTTAATGAATCTGAGCTAGGCCACAGGTGTTTGGTTGGTTGGTTGGTTAAAGACAAGGCCAAGCTGCTGAAATATCCCAGAGGGTGAATATGGATTAAACTTGATCCTATATATTAGTCAAGGTCAGTCAAATCTACAAATACAGCTGTTTGGGAGGCAAAGTCTCAAATCTGCTTTACCGCTCATGTTTGTTCTGTGTCTGCAAGTATCTAAAGTGCGACATGTGAGAGATCTAGACTTCAAGCCAACTGATGTTTCTCCAAGTAAATCACTCTAACATTTTCAGTGCATACATTTTCAATTAATTTATTATGGTGAAATGGACAAACTGTAATCAAAATAATAAATGCTTCTGAGGAGTAAAGTTTTGTTATTGAAATGAAAAATAACTCTTCCAATGTACTACAATATGACTAATTTTTTTTTGAGTTTATACCTACATACTCATAGGGGAATTGAGTGCCAGATGATGAACTGAATAATTGGTTTAAAGTAGCTTCTTTTTGAAGAAAATGAAAATATGGGAATAAAGGTAATTGCTACTGAAAGTGACTGTTTGCTATCGTTACAACTTGCTTACCTCTTTATTGGGCCATTTATTCTAATTTCGATAATGAATTTTCATCTTATTTCAGTATAAGGCATTTTATTTTCAACTTGGACATAGAATTAATGTAAACATATTTATTTTCTGGCTGTAGATCATATTAGTTTGAAATTATTTATTTATTTATTTATCTATTTATTTATTTATTTATTTATTTAGCTTAGTCTTTTCCCTAACTAAATCTATATCTAAATAATTTTCAGCTTTTGCTGTTTCTTCTCCTTTAATATTTTTATTTCCTGTACTCCCTCAAATAAATATTTTTGAATGAATATAGAAAGACTCCAATATTGTCCACTCTTTAGAAAAGGAGCTTATAAATATTATATGATGGACCTATGTTATATTTTAATCTCTTGCACTAATGAGCTCCCCATGATATTCCCATCACTCTGTGCTTCAGTTTCCTCCTCTGTAAAAATAGCCTACAAATAATAGTGATCTCATGCAGTTGTTTTGAGTATGTAATGAACTAGTATTTAGAAAACACTTAAAGCACAATGCAGTACACTATAATTGCTCAATAAATGTTAGCTTATATTACCTGTTACAGACAGCTTTTGTATGTACATCAGTTTTCTTGCAGTCTCACACATCACCCTATATAGTCTTTATTATGGGGGAGAGTAGAATTTGAAGAAATTTTTAAATGTCTTATCCAGTTACATATACTCTAGCTTCAATTTACACTGATTTACTGTTGAAAATTGTGGACTACAATTCTATTTTTTTTTTTTTTTAGATTTTACCATTAATCCCAATTTAGAATCTATATCACTTAGGCAAATGGTTACCAGATATTATACTGGCTGGATAATATTTTCAAATAAATATTCTCATTTGAAAAGACTATATATGAAAGTTCATAAAATTTTAAGATGCCATGTTTACCTTTTGAAGGTTTGTAACAGGAAATAAATGAATTTTATTATAAAAACTAGGGACCCAATGCATGAAATTCGTGCAAAAGTAGGCCTTCCTTCTCCTGGCTGTTGTCAGCAGCTTCCCTCTGGCACCCGTGACCCGGGCTTCCCTCACAGCCTTGGCTTCATCAGGAAGGTCGTCCAGAAGGACGTCCAGAAGGATGTCTGCTCTAATTAGCATATTATGCTTTTATTATCATAGATTATTTGATAGTTACCTACTAAGAATATTGTCATCTATTTTTTTTTATTATTTGATGGGGAGCTTAATAGAGCTATGCCACTTTTTAAATTTCAAATAGCAATAAATTATTCTATATTTAGTCTCCTAATATAGTTTTGAATAGTTTATTTTTTTCTAACATTTCCATTTACACTTTTTATGAGTTTTTATTTCTATGGCCAGGCAGAAATCCAAGGTTACTTAAGCAGAACTATTTAGTTCTCCTTGAGTTGAAATTCAATTGCAACTCCACAAATAAGAGTCTTGGGACCCAAGGATAGCTGACATCTAGTTCTTATGTTGCAGATATCTCAAGGGTATGAGGTTGCAAAGAAAATTAAAACTGAACTAGTAAGAGTCAAAGGACACATGCCTAGCATTATACCTACCATTTTCAAACATATTTAAATACAGGTTTTTATTCTATAAATTCAAATAAAACTATATTTATTCTAAAACTATTTAACAACTAATACTAGCCCTTACATTAGAAAGCTCTGTGCAAAGCATGTAAAAGAGAGGGGGTTATTCTGATAAAGAAACTACACATTTTCAGATTCTTTATTTTACTTACAAACAGAAGAAACACCCCTTTTATTTCAGACTGATAGTTCTAAAATGATTAGATTTCTAAAAGGGGGCATATTCTGCCATATTTCATAGGGCTGTATTGATAGAAACATAATCTGGACTTTGGTTATTAGTTGCGATATGAAACTTTCAGGTTGAATAATGTTTCAATTTTGGGTCCAATTTCTGGATACATAAACTGTTGTTCTCTAGCGAGTACCCCCAAATGAAAAGTTTCTTGAAGACAGGTTAATAGTAACTAACTTTAGATAACACATGGGCAAAAGTAGGTTTACAGTTGTGAATACACGAAACTCAGAATTCATTATTGTATTATTTACTTATTAATTATTGCATTATTTATTATTATTAAATTACTTTTGCCCACTCCTGTATAAAAACCAGAATGCTAATTGATTATATGTCAAGGATGCTAGCATTTTCATTCATCAAATCTTCTCACACCTCCTAAGTAGTTTAGCATTGGGCCTCTAGGTTAGACATATTAGGAGAAGGTTTTCTGTATGTGATATGAATTTAAGTAAAACAAAAAAGTAAAACAGTTTCAGTGTGCCATGGCCTAATGTTTTGGAAATCCCAATGACATACTCTTTCCCATTATTCTGTAGTGGTAGAATCTGTTGTCTCTTCTTTGAAACAGATTTACCTTTTACTTCTTAAGTTGTTTTAAACTTTCTTCAATTAATATGTAATTATTATTAGAGCAGTTAGTGCACAACAGTCAATTTCTTATTTTGATCACACAGTTACAAGTGATACCTTTTGTCCCTTTATATGCATTATTTTCACTAAATGAACTACATTTTAGTGAGATGCTCTATAATCTTAATCTGCATGGTAATATTAATTTCTGCAATGTTTTGGCCTGTGTATGTATACATGAGTAGTTATAAAGTTTCACACTTTAGCAATATATTCTAAATTAGAGGTCCGGTGCAAGAAATTTGTGCATGGGGGTGGTGTCCCTCAGCCCAGCGTGCACCCTGTCCAATCTGGGATCCCTCTCACAATCCAGGAGTGCTGCCTCCCAACTGCATGCCTGCTTTCCTTCCTGATTGCCCCTAACAGCTTCTGCCTACCAGCGTGATCACCCTCTAACCACTCCCCTGCCAGCCTGATTAATGCTTAACTGGTCCCCTGACAGCTTGTTTGTCCCTTACTGCCTCCCCTGCAGGCCTGGGTCCCCCGCAACTGCCCTTCCCTACAGGCCCGGTCACCCACAACTGCCCTCCCTTGCAGGCTTGATCCTTCCCAACTGCCCTTCCCTGCTCTCCATCTTGTGGCCATCATCTTGTGTCCACAACGTGGGAGCCATCTTTAACCACAGGGAGGCAGCCATCTTGTGTGTTGGAGTGATGGTCTATTTGCATATTACTCTTTTGTTAGATATGATAGAGGCCTGGTACATGGGTGGGGGCCAGCTGGTTTTTCCTGAAGAGTGTCCTGAATCAGGTTGGGGGTTCCTTTAGGGGGTGAGGTGGCCTGCGTGAGGGGCCTGTGGTGGTTTGCAGGCTGCCCACACCCCTCGGTGACCCTGGTATTTATCTTCTACAATTGAAACTTTGTAGCATTGAGCAGAGGCCTAGGCTGGCCAGGATGTGCAGGAAACTTGGCTCTTCCATTGCCAGGGAAACCCAAGCCTCCTGTTGGCTCCATGGCTGTAGCCATCTTGATTGGATTAATTTGCATACTTGCTCCTGAGTGGCTAGAGGCATAGTTTTGTGAGTATATTGGAGGTATGGCCAATTTGCATATTACTTTTTTATTAGATAGGATGTCTTGTTAATACATGCCTATCAGATACTTGGGTTGTTTTTCAATTATACTCTATTCTAGAAAGTAAGATGAATTCTGATATATTGCCATCCTTCCTATTACTTATTTACAATATTTTTCCAACTTTTGAAATTTTCCTAATGAAAGAGTCTCTGTTACTTTCAATGGAAACTCTTATATCTGTGTTTTGGAACCCAATCCTATCACCTTTTTAGGTATTTCACTCTTTCAAAATGATAACTTCCTTCAAGAAAGATAGTGCTTAATATTTCCCTTCACAGAAAAAATAATAATTTGTTGAAACTCACTTCTCTGAGTTTCATTTTTTTTCTGATCTCTGTTTCAGGTAATGATGCCCAACAAAGTGTCATAACTCATGGGCTTCATAATTTCACATTCAATATATTCTGGAATCCACTAGAATAACATATTTTATTGAAATTTTATTCTCAAGTTAATCAGTCATGTCCATCCTGCCAAATCACACCAACCTTTACTAACCTCACTCAGCATAACAGAATTCACCAGGGCTGCCCATTTATATCACTTCTCTCTTGATTTCTCTATTGCCTAGCTCTCCCAATTTTTCTCTTCCTTTTGGCTGCTTCTCTGCTTTTATCAGCACTCTCTTTTACACACAACCTGGGCTGCTTTAGACTAAAAGTGCAATAGTGTTTAAATCTTTCACTTTCTTTATTCTTGCAGTCCTCTCCCAAACGAGCTTGTACCATTCCCATTACCTTAAATGTAAGCTGATATATCTCAAGTTTATATTTCCTGCTCAGAAAACACACTTAAATTTCACACCCACATCTAAGTCTCTGCTTTTTTTTATTATACATGCTTATCTAATTGACATGGAAGGCATAATGGGTTAAAGTGATTGATTTCTCTCAAATTGTTTTTCTCCCAAAGAGAGTATATCCCTTACCTCTTTTAAAATAATATTTTTATTGCTGCCGAAACCGGTTTGGCTCAGTGGATAGAGCGTTAAGTGGCAGCAGTAAAAAGTAGAAATCCCAAATAACCTAGTTTGTGTATGTGTATGTGTTATAATGTTGTGGTCATTCGGACTTTCGGACTGAAAGGTCCCAGGTTTGATTCCGGTCAAGGGCATATACCTTGGTTGCGGGCACGTCTCCAGTAGGGGGCGTGCAGGAGGCAGCTGATCGATGTTTCTCATCGATGTTTCTAACTCTCTATCCCTCTTCCTTCCTCTCTGTGAAAAATCAATAAAATATATTAAGAAAATATTTTTTATTGCTTTCAGGGAGGAAGGAAGAGAGACAGAGAAGCATCAATGATGAGAGAGAATCATTGATCAGCTGCCTCCTGTACACCCCACATTGGGGATAGAGCCCACAATCTGTGACTTCTGGTTCATGGGTCCATGTTCTGACACTGAACCACACTGGCCGGGCTCCCTTACCTCTTTGTCCAGATCAGTAATTGGGCTTATCTATTATATGGTAGAGCACACACACACACACACACACACACACACACACAGATACACACATACTGTCCCAATTATGCACCAGTTAATTAATGATCTGTCTAGATTTAGTGGGACAAATGACCAAGGGACCAAGGGTCAGCAATAACGGCCTATCCCCTGGCACCTTAATGTCTAGACAGCTGAGCCGAACATGCACACATGAACACACAAGACAAATTAGTATGCGATCACACAGAATGTATTTACCTATTCCTAGTGTGTCCTAGGCTCCAGCAATGGCCACCGGCAATGCTCACTGAAAGATGGACGCCAAAGACGGAGACAGACAGACAGGCAGCCAGAGTTGGTTCAGGCTCACACTTCAGAGCAGTCATCCAGGGGCTCTTCTCACCGAGCAGCATGGAGTCCTCCTCATCGGGCAGGAGAGGCCGAAAAGAAGGCCTGGTGCTTATATAGACGGTGGTAAACCACTTGTGTCTTACTGGTGTGGGTCAAACAGTGTGCCTTCTGCTAGGAGCAGGGCGCTTACACTGTAAGGGCTTAGGGTGTTCACCATGTTCCTAACATTTTGGAAGTTACCGAGTGTTGGGCTCTCCACACAGCAAACATTTCACACCATAATCATTTCACACATTAAAGGGGTTTCCTTATGACCACAACATTATAACACATACACATACACAAACTAGGTTATTTGGGATTTCTAGTTTTTACTGCTGCCACTTAACAAAATGTTCCAGAGGTTGTGTCTTATATGCAGTATACCATTATGTTGTCCAGTTCTTTCCATTCTCTTCTTTCCCCCAACTTTTGTCCAAAATGGCATGACTTATATTCTGAATTGTTTCTTACATCTCTACAATCCAAGATTTAAAGTAGTTACTGTGATTTTTTTTCATAACATAAAATAAATGGCGTTAATGGAAAACCATTGCTTTTTTCAAAAAAGCAAGAACTCCTTACCATGTGTTGCAGGTAGTCCATCAACTCATCCATTCTCTGGGCTACATGGAACGATACATTTGTTTCTAAAGGAAGTCGAACTTTTTCCTTAAGTTGGATCTTTGCATGTTGTTTTTCTGTATTCGAGTGTTCTTCCCTTGGCACTTGTCATATAATAGTTCACTTTTCACTCAGGTCTAAGACAAAATGTTACTTAAGCTGAAACTAATGCAAAGGGAAGAAGTATTAAAGGTTTAGGAGAGAAGACTTTTCTTCTCTCCTTATAGTTTGGAATACTTTTAGAACACATGATTGTTTATTATATTTTTATTCATATTTAAGTTAATTAACTTGAATAATGTGAAACCCCAAAGCTTCAGGGTAAAAAAAAAAGTAATTTAAATCCAAAGTGTATGCCACTGTGAGTTAGCTGAGGATCAGCTGCACTGAGCTGGCTTTTGTTTGCTGGCTGTGTTTGACATCTAATTGACATCTGCTCATTATCCTGCATCTGCTCATTTGCTAGGTAGTTCTCCCTCAGGCAGGGCATCCTGACCTGGGACAACTCTGCCCATGCATCTCCCATCTTCCTCTGGGGCCAGCGGACTAGCTCCAGCATGTACTTCTTATGGCAGTGGCACAGCCTCATGAAACCTAGATGCAAATATGGTCTAGGACACCACTGCTTGCAAATCGTTCTATTGCCACAGAGTCCTGCAAAGTACATGAACTGAAGAAGGAAGAGCTGTGATGGGTAACGCAGCCCACCTTCCATTTACTTCATTTCTCAGTCGCTGACTTTAAAAAGGTGCTAGAGGATGGACATATGATGATAACGAAATGTTGTTTTATTTTATTTTATTTTTATGATCAAACCTCGGCTACAATGAAACTCTAATATAAATTAGTCTCTGACATCTCCTTCTATCCTAAAATGTTTGTACCTGTAGCAAAGAGAAATTTTGTTATGCATTTGATTTTTTACTTCCAATATACTACTGATTTCCCGGAGGTGATTTTTTTTTCTCTCCTTTATTAATTATTGCATTTCTACTATCTACTATTCTATTCGTGGAATTTGATAGGTATTTTTTAATTAGTAATTAAACTAAGCAGAGCATTTAAGACAAACTGAGATTAAAAATAATTGATGTCACTCTATGCAAATATAAAGTTGCCAGTCCAATCTTAAGAGCCAGGCATAAAAGTTAAATATATATATTTAAATGTTTGAGTATCTCACTTGCTTTAGTTTTATATTTTTTATGATAACATCAAGTAAAAATACTTATCTATTTTCTTGCCTAGATACTTCATTGACTACAGTGCTGAAGATGACAGGTTTTTCAATATTGATGCCAATACTGGATCTATTAAGACTACAAAGGTTCTTGATAGAGAAGAAACTCCGTGGTACAACATCACAGTTGCTGCTTCAGAAAATGGTAAATGACTTGACTTTATGTACTAAAGGAAAATATGTCACTGTACAGGAAGATTTATACTGAGATTTTCTCATAAGCAGGTCTCTTACCATTTTTTATTTTTGATGCCAGGATCTAAAAGAATGCATAGAATATATTAGATAAAATTTTACTCATTGTCAGACACGGTGAATGCATATCTGTTCTCCTTTACCTTAATCCTGACATAGTGGTGAAACATTGCATCATGGGCACCTAGTCCTCACGCCTGAGTCAAAGCATTTGGTTCTCCTTCTAACTCTGCTTGTGTCAAACTGATAAGTAAGTCATCAAGAGGCTGGAAGAATGGTTCTTCACACACTGCAGTTTAGAAGAAAAATAAATGAAAATTGATCATTGTTCTTGAATAATTTCATCAATATAACAGCCCTCCTCATGCTTCAGTTAGCATTTAGAAAACTCATTGTAAAGTAATAACTTGGAATTTCAATAGGCAGGACTACGCCCTCTTTGAGATAAATATAGGATATACAGAATAACACACTATGGTTGATACCTAAGTTCAGAAAAACATAAGCATCAATGTCAATAATTACTTGTGAGTTTAAAAAGTTGTATATAACTGTGTTCAAATGAAATTAGAATAAAACTAAGAAAATGGATCTATCATAATAATGAATTATTTCTTTACATATTAAGTGATAAATCAAAGTCTAAATTACCCCAGGTCTAGAATTTATGTTTACAGAAATTATGTAGGCATTTAGAAAAGATTTCTATGTACACACACACACACACACACACACACACACACATATATATAACCAACACATACATATATATAACCAATTTCACATTAAAAAAATAGCGCTATAGTGTGGGAGCCCCTTTCCATGTCCCGCGTGGTTCAGGGTTCCTGGTTCAGGGTTCGGGTTCTGAAGGAGGCTGCATGCAAACGAAATGAGAGACTAGAAAACATTAATTTGGAGATATTGGGGGGCCAGGCGAGAACCTTCCTCTAGTGGAAAGGACTAACACTTGCTCTGGCCTTTTTCTCCCTTTTATTAAGACTTTGGGACACACCCCTAGCCTTTAGGCAGGAAATAATAAAACAGAAATTAACATGAAACAAGCAGGTAGAGGTTGCTTCAGCCAATAATGTTTCAACTAAACAGTGAGTGATTAGCTCTGGCCTTCAGAGCAGTTAAGGTTGACCAGCCTTCTGGCCTCCTGTTTACATCCATTTAGTAAGAACAGTGTTTGGTTTCTGAACTATAGAACATGCAATTATGCTCTTTTTATTTGCTCTCAGATGTTACTTCTCCTCCATGTGCCCCGTTCTAGTGATTATTACCTAATCACTTTCCAAAGACCCCACTTCCTAATGCCATCGTTATGTTTCAACATATGAATTTTGCAGGGATGTAAACATTCAGTCTATACCAATACATTTACTTAATATTGGCACTTCATATAAAAGAATCATATAATTGGTGGTCCTTTATTACTGGCTTCCTTATCTTAGCATGTTTTCAAAGTTTATCTACCTCATGACATGTCATGCCATGTCTTTTTTATTGCTAAATATATATATATCCCATTGTATAGATATACCACATTTTATTTATCCACTAGAGGCCCAGTGTACAAATTTAGGCACCAGTGTGGTCCCTTGGCCTGGCCTGTGGGATCTGGCCCAAACTAGCTCTCCAACATCCCCGAGGTCTCAGATTGCGAGAGGGTGCAGGCCAGGCCAAAAGACCCCGCCTGTGCACGACTGGGGATGGGGAGGGATGCAGGAGGTTGGCCAGCCGGGGAGGGTCTGCAGAAGGGCTCTCGGGGTGTCTGGCCCATCTTGCTCAATCCTGATCAGCCATACCCCAGCAGCAAGCTAACCTACCAGTAAGAGCATTTGTCCCCTGGTGGTCAGTGCATGTCATTGCAACTGGTCAACTTTCCCCCTGGTGATCAGTGCATGTCATAGGGAATAGTTGAGCAGCCTTAACATATCATTAGCATATTACATTTTGATTGGTTGAATTACCAGAAGACTAGACACTTAGCATAATAGGATTTTATTATATAGGATTCATCACTTGGTAGAAATTTGGGTTGTTTCTACTTTTTGCCCAATATGAATACTGTTTTGACTATTAATGAGAAAGTTTGTGTGTAGCCATGTCTTAAATTATTTTGGGTGTATATCTGGGAGTGAGCTATGGAAATTATATTTAACCATCAGAAGTACTTAACTGCCAATCTGTTTTCCAAAGTGGTCACATTCTACATTCCCATCAGCAGTATGGGAGTTCAATTTATCTATGTTGTTACCAATATTTATTATTACGTATCTTCTTTGTTATAATCATCCTAGTGGATGTGGGTGATTGTTCATTGCGGTTTATGCAGTTTTATAATGTCCTTTGAAGCAAATCAACAAACACACTATGTTAGACTTCTTATTCTACCTTTTATGAATATTCTACCTTTTGTGATCTATAACATTTGCTCAAGTAGCTTCCATTTAGATTTTTTCAACATCATGTTCTATTTGAAAATAAGCATTCACTAATTACTTTTAAATGAGTGTTATAAATAATATATGAATGGGTTCATTTATGACCATTTCAGTTAATTTTCATTTTTTGAAATAATCACAATAGGTGTAGAATTGCATGTTCTTGGTCACCTGAGGAAAATTTAATGGCTGTTAAATGCTAAAAACTCATTAAAAATTAGTTGATAAGATAAAGGAATAAATGGATTAATCCAGAAAGAGGTGATGAGAATATTATAAAGATTCAGAAAAGATTGTGCAGTTCTTTTGGAACAGGCTCCATGTATAGAATATGGAAGGAACACATTTTTGAAAAGGATGATTGTGTTTGTCAGAAACAATAGGAACTTATTTTATAATAAAATGAAGTCCAACTCTGGTGGTGTTTTGATCAAAAACCATACTGTAGGTTGCTCTAAATCTTACCTCAGTCCAAATCATATTTGCATCAATTAGAATCTAATTTATGCCTATACATGAGTTCATATAGATCATGAAAATTGTATTATGTGCAATCATTACCAAAGGAGGGGCCCCTTTTCTCCGAATTAATGTCTAAAATACATACTTACTTTTTTTTTTTTACTATTTGCCAGTACATTATTATTTTTTAAAAATATATTTTATTGATTTTTTTTACAGATAGGAAGGAAGAGGGATAGAGAGTTAGAAACATCAATGAGAGAGAGAGATTGACCAGCTGCCTGCTGCACGTCCCCTACTGGGGATGTGCCCGCAACCAAGGTACATGCCCTTGATCGGAATCGAACCTGGGACCCTTCAGTCCGGAGACTGACGCTCTCTCCACTGAGCCAAACCGGTTTCGGCTATTTGCCAGTACTTAAGTGGGAAATGAGTTCATATATATCTACTTAGTAAAGGAGTATAGTCGATTGCAGTACCCTGCATTTTATAGATGCTAATAAAAAAGCCTTAAAGACAACCCAGTGAGCAATACTGAAATGTAATGTGATCCTAATCATAAACATGTATGTAGAATGAGCACTTGATAAGATTGCATAGCCCTATGGAGAGACTGTTTAGGAATTGCACACTGATACCCTTGTTACGTAGCCTAAGCACCTGTTCAATATTGGAGGCTCTTTCATGTACAGTTGTTATAAGTATTAACCTCAACACCAGTCACATTATCAGTGTCTTTTCTAGTTTACTCTGTTGTGGAAATGCACTTGGTAGTTTTTTTCAGATTGAACTTTTGAAAGCCATTATATGTTAGAACTGTTTAGATTCATTCACTTCACAGTTGAGAGGAAGGTACAGAAATTCCCCATATACTCTCTGCCTATATGCATGCTATTGTCAGTGTGCTTATTTTGTTATATGAAATTTAACTTTCACAAACTTGTTCATATTTGCAATTTCCCTTAGCAAGCAAAGAATTTCGTATTGGCACTTTTTCCTTAGCACACAAAGAAATTGGTATTGCTTTAAGCATGATCAAATATAACAAAGTACTTTTCTGACATATCTTCTATACATGGATGCCTCAGTGTATTAGTTACCTATTTTCATATAACAGATAACTAGGAAATATCTAAAAACAATTCAATTTGTTCTAAGATAAAAGAAATTGGCCCATGGAACAAACAATAAAGTTCACATGTGAGTTAGGATTTAGACTTACTGTACATTGATCAGGTCTCTATTTTCATTTCTCTGTGATATTTCCTTTTATACATTTCTTTTTATCCCATATTTTGCCTTAGAGTCACTATAATATAGTAAGAAGCAACAAATACTACATTAACTTGTATATATTAACAGGATGAATGACGCCTTAAGTCATGGTTAAACTCATTCATAACCAAGGTGAGAGAAATTGTCATTTTGAATAACCATTAAATGCATTAATCCAGTTAGGTCATTTTTAAATTTTCGTTCACTATTTTTAAAAGTTGCATTTTACTCATGAAATGTGCATATAATTGGATTAAATACTATGGTAAAAGGTATGTGTTCAACACATTGGCTCAAGATAATCCCATATTTTATTTTCACCTGTCCTCAATTACATTCAAACTCCGTGGGTTCTACATGTGGAAGACATTTGGTGAGGCAATTATAATACTTACTCATTCTATTTTTGTTGTTATTTAGTTATTTACATAACTAGAGGCCTGATGCACAAAATTTGTGCAGTGGGGGTCAGCCCTTACAGCCTCAGTCCTCAGTCCTTATAGCCCTGGCTTCCTCTGGAAGGTGGTCCGGAAGGTCCTTTGGCTGTCTAATCTAATTAGCATAATATGTTTTTATTATTATAGAGTAGAGGCCCGGTGCACAAAATTTGTGCAAGAGGGGAAGGGGGTGTTCTTCAGCCCAGCCCTCTTCAATCTGGGACCCCTTGAAGGATGTCCAACTGCCTGTTTAGGCCCAATCCAGGTAGGGCAGTCGGACATCTCTCTCAAAATCTAGGACTGCTGACTCCCAACTGCTCACCTGCCTGCCTTCCTGACTGCCTCTAATTGCTCCTGCCTGTCAGCCTGATTACCCCCTAAACATTCCCCTGTAAGGCCTATTGATGCCTAATTGTTCCCCTGCCAGCTGGTTTGCCCCTAATTGCCCTACCCTGCAGGCCTGGTCACCCCTAACTTCCCTCCCCTGCAGGCCTGGTCACCTCTAACTGCCCTTTCCTGTAGGCTTGATCACCCACAACTACTCTCCCTTGCAGGCCTGGTCCCTCACAACTGTCCTCCCCTGATGGCCATCTTGTGGAAGCCATCTTGTGTCCACATGGGGGCAGGATCTTTTGACACATGGGGCAATCATCTTGTGTGTTGGAGTGATGGTCAATCTGCATATTACTCTTTTATTAGATTTGAGAGAGGCCTGGTGCACAGGTGGAGGCCAGCTGGTTTGCCCTGAAGGGTGTCCCGGATCAGGGTGGGTGTTCCCTTGGGGCATGGGGTAGCCTGGGCGAGGTGCCTGTGGTGGTTTTCAGGTCAGCCATGCCCTCTGGCAACCCAAGTGGAGGCCATGGTATCTGGTATTTCTTTATCTTCTACAATTGAAACTTTGTAGCCTGGAGCACAGGCAAGCCTTCTGCTAGCACAGTCATTGAAACTATTGCCTTAAGTGGAGTCCTGAGCATTCCAGGGTTTGCAGAAAGCTTGGCTTCCTCCTTTGCCAGAGGCAACCCAAGCCTCCATCCTGCTCTCTCTGTGGCCGTAGCCATATTGGTTCAGTTAATTTTCATACTCGCTCCGATTGGTTGGTGGCGTGGCTGGTGGGTGTGGTTTGTGGGTGTAGCAGAGGTACTACCAATTTGCATATTACTCTTTTATCAGATAGGATTATTATAGATATGTTGATGCATTTACGGGCTTACTAATTACACTATGCCAATCTCAGTATAATTCTGGAAGAACTCAGCCAGTGTTGCTCAGTGGTTGAGCTTTATCTCATAAACCAGAAGGTCAAGGTTATATTCTCAGTCAGAATCCATACACAGGTTGTGGGCTCAATCCCTGGTTGAGTTGTGCAGAGGCAGCCATTGGATGATTCTCTCTCATCATTGATGTTTCTATCTCTCTCTCCCTTTCTCTGAAATACATAAAAATATAAACAATATTTTTAAAAACTCTAGAAGAATTAGAGCAAAAGTATGTATTAAAGATAAAAACTTGAATGACTGAAGCAATCATGTCTAGCACTGGTAGATATTTATTTTATAGTTGTCCTTTCTCCTTAAATTTTTGATACCTCTTTCAACATAATCTGTTCCTGATATGCAAAAAAATAACCTTGCTTCTCTAAAGACATAAAATAGGGAAAATCAGAAAAGGGTTTCCACAGTTTTCTGCCATCACATCTATCAACCTAATTAGCACAGTGTGCTTTCACCTGCACAGCTCTGTCTTCCTTCAGGTTCCTGTGAGTCAATTCTCCATGCCATGTGTGTGACCGCCTCTCTCGGCATGCCCTGCATCCTCACTTGCTCACTCAGAGACATCGTACTGTCAATCGTTTTCCTCTTCCCTGCACTTGCATTTCTCCTGTCTGATACACAAAGCTCTGCCCTCATAAATAGGCTTTCATTCCTATCTGAAAATACAATTAACTCTCACAAACAAAACCTGAACACCTACTTTCAGTGTTTCCCTCCTGACATAATTCCATTACTCTATTCCCTCTACCAAAAACCCCTTGGAAGAGTGATTTACTAGTATACAGTCACGCACAGCTTAATGATGGGGATAAATTCTGATAAATGTGTCCTTAGGCAATTTTGTCTTTGTGGGAACATCACCGAGGGCAGGTACATAAATCTGGATGGTATAGGCTGCCACACAACCTATGCTACATGATATAGCCATTTGCTCTGTAGTAAAGGAAAACATTTTTTTTTCTCTACACTTCTATGTTTTTGGCTTGGACACCCCTGTAATAAAAGATTAATAGGAGAAAAACAAACAGATGTTTAATAGCTCGTCTACCTCCTGTTTACAAGGAAGAGAAGATAGCCAGGAAAATAGTGTACCTCACAAAAAATGACGGAAGCCAGGCTTCAGCTGAAGACAAAAGATGTTGGGGTGATAGGGGTCAGTTTGGGGAAGTTACACGGAGAAGCACAGTAAAGGAGGGTAAGACTGATGTGGATTTCAGTAGTTGTCTTCAGCTCCCATTAAGGGTCCCTAAAGATAAGGTCCTAATCCCCCATCCCGCCTTCTGGTATAACCAGGGATATACTCATGCTAATGGAGATTCCTTTTCCATGTGTTAATATCTTTTACCAAAGGTAACATCTACTTGGTTTTTAGATCTTCTCCCAGGTCTGCTAGTCCTTAAAATTTATCCATCAAAACATATTTTTATGCCAAATAGACATACTTTCAGGTGAAAAATTGTGTTCCCCTACAGCAGTGGTCTGCAAACTGTGGCTCGCAAGCCACATGCGGCTCTTTGCCCCCTTGAGTGTGGCTCTTCTACAACATACCATGTGCAGGTGTGCACATACAGTGCGATTAAAACTTCATGGCCCTTGCACAGAAATCGGTTTTCGGCTCTCAAAAGAAATTTCAATCGTTGTACTGTTGATATTTGGCTCTGTTGACTAATGAGTTTGCCGACCACTGCCCTACAGCCCCTGGGCTATAAATCTGTACAACATTTTGGTGTACTGAATACTGTAGACAAGTGTAACACAGTGGTATTTGTGTTATACATTGTGCTACATTAGGGCAATTATGAAATCACTAGGCAACAGGACATTTTCAGCTCCAGAATGAACTTAATGGAATCACTCTCACATATGCATTCCTCTTTGAACAAAACGTTGCCATGTAGTATGTGACTGTATTCACAGTCTGCACCCTCTGTGACCATGCTCTTTAAAATCCGCGGTAGAAACAATCTTGTGTTCATTGCTTTGCCACAATTACTTTTGCCCTCCATCTTGTAAAATCTAAAGTCTAACTTTTAAGTTCACCATTGGCTCAACAAAGAAACAGCATTTAGCAAAACTGACAACTCCTTCAGGAAAGAGGTCCTTTCTTTGATTTAAGAACACATGATTCTCCAGATTCTTTAGCATCTGTGTAAGGTCACGTGTATCCCCAGCTGCGGTCCATTGGATGTGAGGTCTGTATGGCCATGGGCCCTGCAGCTGCCGAGGCCAATTGGCAGGCTGGCACATGGGCAGGTGCCCACCACAGAGCAAGAGAGTGCTAGGGAGCAGGAGCAAAGGAAGAGGCAAGAGCCAGAGAGCCCTTTGTCTGGAGTTATAACCAGGAGCTTAACCAATGAACCCTTCAGCATTTTGTGGGACCAGTGGCTCTGTCCACCTTGATAGTTATCATTGTTCCCAGGTTAGACTGATAGGCAGGCATCTTCCCAAGGTCACACTGACTTCCCAGTGCATGATTGTCCCTTTGATTCTTTCTCCTCAGGGATCTGCAGGGAATGGCCCGGTGGTTTTCTGGGGAGCATGGGCTTGCAGCTTCCTGGTGAAGTTACCCAGATGACCAGGCTTATAATGTCTGCCCTCTCCTTTGCTCTCTTTTCCTATTTTTTGAATATTAGCTAGCTAATTATGACTATCACACAAATACATTTTTCCTCAAAATCCAATTTTTCTCTAAATCTGTTCCTCCAGAGATCTTACCCATGTTAGTAACGATGGCTCCAGTCTTCAAATTCTTCACATAAATCACTCAGAGTCATATTCAGCTCTACTTTTTCTTTTGTTCCACATCCAGTTTTTCAGAAACCTCTGTCAAATATGCTTTAAAAAATATTCATAAATCAACTACTTTATACTATTTCCATCATTCCAACCACTGTCCAAACACGTACCACCTCCACCAACTATTTCCTTTAGCTTCCTAAATATCCTCCTTTAACCTATCATCCAGAGAACTGCCAGAATGTTTCTTCTAAATCATAAGCAATGCCACTGCAGTCTCATTCAATAAGATTAAATACTCACAAATAAATTAAGGTCACAAAATATGACACACATAACAGGTGAACCAAGTGTTACACACATATCCTGCCAAGCAAGGAGTAAAGGCAAGAAATAACTCGTTTTTGCTTCAGTTATTTTATATGAATCTGAGCACATTTTAGAAAGATTTTTAAAAATGAATATAGACTGCTCTGGCTTTTGTATTGTTTTCATTATAAGTACTTCTCCAGTTTTACTTCTATGTTCATAAAAGCAGTTGATTTATAGCTCATTAATTATTATTGTATTATTATTGCCATCCTTTCATTATTTTATTAGGCAGTGATACATAATATTCAAGCACTATCTCTGAAATAAGACTGTCTCTATTTAAATTCTGTTTCTCTTTATAACAAGCAGTTGGAACTTCAGCAAGTTACTTAACATACACAGTGTCCCAAAAATGTGTACATATTTCAATAATTAGCAATTTCAATGAGTTATATCTGAAAAGAAAGAAACATCAATGGAACTATCAGAAAAAAGTGTGTGCACATTTTTAGGGGTACATGCTGTATTAACTTCTTTTTAACAAAGGATTTTAATGAGGGTTGCTCTAATTTATAAGCATTCCCATTGGCTTACCTCCAATTCAGCATCTGGAGAAATAGTGTCAAACTTCTTAATATTATATCAGTCTGCTTGGTGTTAAATGGTAATTTATTTTAATTAACTTCATTTCTTTAATGTTGAAAGTACTTTATGTGTTTACTTGGCACTTATATTACCTATTCTGTTAAATGTTTGTCATTAATTTTACCAACTTTTATATTATGCTGGCTCTTTTGTTTTGATTGATTTAATACATTGCATTATATACTAGGAGTTCGATGCACAAAGATTCATGAAAGAATGAGCCTTCCCTCCTGTTGGAGCCACCTTTCCACCTTCCCACACTGCCCAGAGTCCCAGAGCTGCTGGACAGTGTAGAATGTTTGCATCGTCGCCATGGCGACGATGCAAACAACCCACACCACCCCTGGGCCACTTGGCGCCTGCATGTGCAAATTAACGCCCCATCTTTGTTGGGTTAATTTGCATAATCACTCCTAATTGGCTGGTGGGCATTGCAAAGGTATGGTCAATTTGCATCTTTCTCATTTATTAGTGTAGATTATGGAAAATCCATTGTCATCAAATGTACTCACTCATTTTGTGAAATATTTTCCTCTTTGTGGTATATTTGGAAGAACTAACAATAGTCATATTTGAATGTAATAAGTTTCATCAGAGCTTTCTTTGTGATTGGGGCACTTTGTGTTTTGAAAGCTTTTATTTACTTAACTAGTAGCCCATCGCATGACATTGCACGCTATAGGCCGCCCGCTGCTTCCACGGGAACCAGAGGGAATGATAGTGTACCGCAGGGAGGCAGAAGCAAGCCAGGAGGGAGCTGCACCACTTCCCGAGGAAGCCGGAGGGGTGGGGGGAGTCCGCCATCTCCTCTCTGGGCCTGCACACAGCTGCGGAGGCTGTGGGCTGGTCTCCCCGTCCCCCAGAGGCCCTCCACCACCAGGGCGAGATGCTACCTGCTCTCAAGCTGCTGCTCAAGCTGCTCCTGCAGGGCTGAATGACTCTGGAGGGGCTGAGGGGCCTGGGTGCCACCATAGTTTGGGATGAAGTGACAGTTAATTTGCATATTATCCATTTATTAAATAGGATATATTGCATACTGGAATTTTCCAAATTAGATATAGTTTTGTTTTACCCATTCAAGTCCTTAATTATTTAAAATATATTTTTGTGTATAGTGTATTGTGGCCCTTCTTATAATGATATAGATATCATTATCTATATAGATATTTTTAAAATATTTTTATTGATTCAGAGAGGAAAGGAGAGGGATAGAGATAGAAATATCAATGTTGAGAATCACTGATTGCCTGCCTCCTCCATGCCCCCCTTCCTGGGATCCAGCCTGTAACTCTGGCATGTGCCCTGACTGGGAATTAAAACCATCACTTCCAGGTTCATAGGTTGACACTCAACCACTGAGCCATACCAGCCAGGCTGCAACCATTTCTTGATCAGTCCTACTTTACCCACCGATTTGCAATAGCTTCCTTACCATATATTCAATGTCCATATATAATGGATCTGTGGTTGATTCTTTTCTGTTTCTGTTTGTCTATACTTTTGACACTATCACATTTTCTTAAGTTCAAATTGTGTATAAGAAGGCTTGATAAATGGTAAAGCAAGTATCTTTTTTTTTATGCTTCTTCCTGCATGTCTGGATAATCTTTGTATTAACTATAATATTTTGTTATCTACCAGAGTTCCATGAGAATTCATGCAAAGTTCTATTTAAATTTCTCTTTATTTTCCCTAAGTGGAACTTGACATCACCCACTGTGTATATTCTCCCATAAGAAGGGAATGATTCTTTGTGTAAAGGATTTTACTTTCTATTTTCTCCAAGTTTATTTAGATTTGAAACCTTGAACTTTTTAAAGATCGTGTGACTTTTTTTTTTTACCAACCGCTGTGCTTTTCTTAGTTTAATGATGAAACTGATTGTTCATCCCTTAGACTCTGACAGCATACAATGAATTCTGACAACTTTCTCCCACTCCAGTACTGAATAACATGTAATTTCCTTGATATGACAAAAATACCATTTTAGCATTCACGGCATGCCTTGGTGTTCATTTTTCATTTTCCTGTAAGTTAATGGGTTTAGCAAGGAGTGCCATCATAAAGTTGTCTTTTGCCAAGAGTCCTGCTGTAGCATATGGAGCTAGTGACAAGCTACACTATTAAGGAGATTTGTTTAAAACTAAACCTCTAAAGTGTGCATGGAAATACTAAATACATCTCTGTGTGTTTTGCAGACAATCCTGGTTTGCTGAGCCATGTCACAGTGGGTATTAGAGTTCTGGATGTCAATGACAATCCACCTGAACTTGCCAGGGAATATGATATTGTTGTCTGTGAAAATTCTAAGCCTGGCCAGGTAAGTTAATTGTTCTCTTCCTGTCATTTGAATAGAAAAAGGAAAAGCAGCTCTATTTCTATTATTCTTTTTGTTTTATTTTATTGAATTTGTTCATTAATAAAAGTACATAGGTTTCAGATGTAAAATTCTATAATACATCATCTGAATATTATATTGTGTGTTCACCACCCCAAGTCTTAAAATGCTATTTTTGTGCCCAGTGAAAATAATTTCACAAAGCTTTATTTTTAAGTACCAGATAGATTTTTTTAGAATCATAGGAAATAAATTTTCTCCAAATCCCAACTGTAATTCAAAAACCAACTCATCCGTGCATGCACCCATCATGCCAATAAAATTATATTGAATGCTTTGTGTGTAGCCCCATAGTAAATGAGAAGGAAACCGTGACCTTGACTGTGCTAATGAAGCTTTGAGACTAGATTGGGGGAACGGAGTGGTTTTTCCATTTTGAAGGGCCCACAGGAGTAGCATGAGTAACCATTGTGTGATTCTGGTACAAAAAGATGATTAGGTTTTAACAATGTGAAGAGTGTTGTATGTATTAAGGAGGTGGAAGAGCAAAGGAAGGAGAGAAGGGCTTAAAAATGGGAAATGACTCTGTGTATTGGGTCACCTTGTTAAAGGAGGATGGCAATTCTGAAGGAAGGCCAGGGTGGATGAGGCACATAAAACAAGTGGGGGACTCTGAAGGGGGAGTTCATTTATTTCTTGTCTCTTATTGAGCATCTCATAGTTTCCAGAAGTCAGATATGTGCTCATAGCTTAACTGGGTCTTTGCAGACCCATGACCATAATCAAGGTATCAAACAGGGCTGTGTTTTTACCTGGGGCTTGGAGACCTCTTTCAAGATTACAAGGTTGTAGCTACATTTGGTCCTTTTTAGTTGTAAACCCAAAAACTTCAGGATGTTCCCAATAAGGACACTTATTTCACCAAACAAGGAAGGATTGCATTTCTGGTGAGACACTGCTAGCAAACAGCTTTATATAGTGTAATGTAAACAGATGAATGCTGCATCAACATTTTTACCATATCCTATTGGTCAGCAATAAGACCCAGTTTACACCCACACTTAAGAGGAAGAAATTACATCATCATGCATTGCATAAGAATCACCTTAAAGTCTGTCTGTCATAGATGAATCTAGAGATTTAAAAATTATATAGGTCCATTGGTAAACCAGAATAAAGATATCATCCAAAATATCTTCAAATTATTTAGAAGCTTCTGATGAAATTATCATCTTGAGAAACATTGTTTTATATATGTGTGTATAAGGAACAATCAGTAGTGGCTTGCTAGAGTAACAATTGCTTATGTGTCTTAAGTATGCCCAGAAGAGGTATTATATATATATAAATGGGGAATTCTTTTTTACATAATTTGTTACATACTTATTATCCACACAAAAAATAGAAAACATGAATAAAGTTGATGAAAATTACAATATTTTAAAGTACACGTTATATGTTTTAGTCTCTTATTAATAAACTAGAGGCCCGATGCATGAAATTCATGCAAGGGGCTTGACCCTCGCAGTCGCAGTGGCTTGCCTCAGCCCTCACAGCCCAGCTTCATCCAGAAAGTCATTGAGAAGGATGTCCAGTCTAATTAGCATAGTATGTTTTTATTATTATAGACTAGTGGCCCAGTGCCACTAAGTACCAGATAGATTTTTTTTTAGAAAAAAATCTAATTAACATATTATGCTTTTATTATTATAGACTAGTAGCACTGGGTGGGATGCTTCTGCCCCCTCTCCAATCTGGGACCCCTGGAAGGATGTCCTACTGCCAATTTACACTGTCCTGATCACCTCCAACTGACCCCCACTGATGTCCTGCTCACCCCCAACTGGCCCTCACTGCTGGTCTGCTTATCCCCAATGGCCCTGCCCCTCACCAGGCTGATCACATAACTGTCGTTCCATCCTGGCCTGATCACCCCCTGGCAAACCAATTTCCCAGCCCCTCCTTTTTTTCTTTTCTTTTTTTTTTTCAGTACCTCCTTGAGCAGAGGTCAGGGCCAGCTGGAAGCAAGTATTTGGGATTTATTTATCTTCGATAATTAAAACTTTGTAGCCTTGAGCAAAGACCAGGACCAGCCAGGGTGGGTGGGAAGCTTGGGTTCCTCCATTGCCAGGGGAAACCCAAGAATCCTGCTCACTCCAGCTCTATAGTTGCCACTATTTTTGTTGGGATAAATTTATCTACTATAATTAAAATTTTGTAGCCTTGAGAGAAGGCCAGCGCCAGCAAGTTGCCTCCAGCAGCCCACGCTACTAGCCCCTCCTTGAGCAGAGGTCAGGGCAGTTGGAAGCAGATATCTGGGATTTATTTATCTTCTATAATTGAAGCTTTGTAGCCTTAAGTGGCACCAGGGCAATCCAAGCCTCCTCTTCACTCTAGCTCTATGGCCACCACCATCTTAGTTGGGTTAATTTGCATACTTACTCCTGATTGGCTGATGGGCATGGCTTGTGGGCATGATGGAGCTATGGTCAATTTGCATGTTTCTCTTTTATTAGTGTAGATCAATGGTTCTCAACCTCTCTAATGCCGACCCTTTAATATCTGTGTTTTCCAATGGTCTCATACGACCCTGCTTAGCAGTTCTCAACCTGTGGGTCATGACCCACAGATTGAGAACCACTGCCATAGAGCTTAAGACCATCAGAAAACACAGATATTTACATTGTGATTCATTAACAGTAGCAAAATTACAGTTGTGAAGTAGCAATGAAAATAATTTTATGGTTGGGGGGTCACTACAACATGAGGAACTGTATTAAAAGGTCACAGCATAAGAGAGGTTGAAAACCACTAGTGTCGATTAAGTTTATCACTTCTGGTACTTAAAAATTTTTCTATATCATCATTTTAAAAGCAGTAAATAATTTTATAGTACAAATATATAATGATTTGATTTACTTACCAAACCCCATTTTTAATGTGCCAGAAATGTATGCATCTATCCTAAATATTATTTTCTTAACATACATTATAAAGGTACAATTGTTGAGAAAAATCTTTAAAATTAAAATATAAATACAGATTTAAAATATACAGCAACTAAATATGGAATTTTAGTTTTTGGTAGTAAGAGTAGATTAGACATAGCTGAAGAGAAAATAAGTGAATTGAAAAATAGATGAGAATAAAATGTCAAAAATATGAAAAGAAATTATCAATACAAATATGAAAGACATGCTACTTGCAAGTCTACCATATAATTTATTCAATTATCAGCAGCAATTGAGCATTTACTAGTGTATAATATTACTCTTTTCTTTACATAGCTGTTACCTTTTTCAGACACTAATTACTAGACTTAGTAGCCCTGAATTCTAATGAAATTTGATTAAGTTATGTGATTACTTCTTTTTACCCTTTAAAAATTGTATTTATATTTAGCCTTATTGCTGTCTTTTAATGTTGTATGACTTTAGCTGTCACAATAAGATAATTGGGTTCTTTATGTTGCTAGACATTTATTAACAACTCTTTCATCAAAGTGAATTTAGATTTGTCTTTGAGAGGATAAAAACATTTTTAAAGAATTGCTTATTGCACTTGTATTTAAATTATTTATTGTCAAACTATTCTGTATGATTAATTGTAAAATTAACGCTGCTTTCATAGAAAATGGTTGGTTATGTAATTTTGCAATCCTAGATTTATTAAACCTTTTGTTTGTAGCATTTCTGAAGAATCTTTGTGTAATTTTATGCAGGTTTGGAATGGATAACTCTATTTAAATGATTTGTGAAATATGTTTTCTGAAGCATATTTGCGTTGTTCAGCTCCATGACACTTAATTTTAGAATTAAAGACATTTCTAATTTAGATGTTGTGCGTCTAACTATAGCAGCATGTGACTGTGGCAAAGAGACTGGTCTTTTATGAAAACAGAGGTTTAAACCACATAACAGCAGAGATCAGGGTGATTCAGGTATTAATATAAACTGCAACAATATATTTCCCCGAGTTAATATATTTTCCTGTTCTTTAAGTACCTAGCATGGGGAGGCAGGAACGGTGGGTAGGGAGGACGTAATCAGCCAAGGACCTTGTATGCATATATGCATGACCCATGGACACAGACAGTGAGGCAGTGAGATCCTGGGATTTGGGGAAAGGGGGAGAGGGGAGGCCTAGAGGGGGTCAGTGGTGGAAAAAGGAGACATATGTAATAATTTCAACAATAAAAAATATAAAGAAAATAAATAAAATTTTAAAAAGAAAATCATGCATGCATGAAATTTGAAATCAGTTCCCCAAATAGAGTAAATAGAAAATTTGACAATAAATGAAGGGGGGGAGGTAATATGAGGAGGGAAAGGGACATATGTAATACTTTCAACAATGAAGATTTATTTTAAAGAAAATAAATGAAGGAAAGCTTATAATCTCTCTCTCTCTCGTGTGTGTGTGTGTGTGTGTGTGTGTGTGTGTGTGTGTGTGTGTTTACCATGTAATTAAACTTAGGAAATAAACTATTCTATCAAAAAGGTAATATGCTAATTAACCCTCACACCCTTACAAAATGACTGCCAACAACCGGGCTGGCAGTGTTAGTGAGGGATGACCAAATGACTGAACAGCAGGCTCTGTGGGGCAACCAAGCTGGCAGCAGGGGGCAGTGAGGGGAGACTAGGCCGGCAGGAGGGGCGGTTGGGGATGACCAGACTGGCCAGGGTGGGCAGTTAGGAGCAACCAGGCCAGCAGGGAGGGGGAAGTTGGGGTGACTGGCTGGAAGTGGGGGGCAGTGAGGAGTGACTAGGCAGGCAGGCAGGTGAGCAATTTGAAGTCAATGGACCAGGATTATAAGGGACATATGTAATACTTTCAACAATAAAGATTTATTTTAAATAAATTTGACATACCCCAAGGGGTCTTGGATTCGAGAGGGTGCAGGCTGGGCTGAGGGTTCCTCCCCCCCCCATGCACAAATTTCATGCACCAGGCCTCTAGTATAAAATAAAATATTTTATTACCTAACACAACTATCTGCCTCATTGCATCCAATTAACAATACAATTTTGCGTGAAAATAAAAGTAAAGTTAGATCAGTAGAAATTTTACACTGTGTCAAGGATCAAGCTCATTTAACTAACAAAAGTCATTATAATTATATTAGCAAACATATTCATAGTCCCACAGACACCAGGTGGGTGAGGGTATGAGTGGGTAAGGGGATAAGGGGATTGGGGGTATAAGGACACATGTGTAATACCTTAATCAATAAATAAAAAAAAGTAAAGCAAACTTGCTGATTAATTTAAAGAAGATGTGATCTTTTCCATTGAATGCTCTTTAATATATATATTTGTTGACTTTAGAGAGAGAGGGAGAAACATCAGTGAGAGAGAAACAGTAAGTGGCTGTTTCCTGCATGCCCCCTACTGGAGATTGAGCCCAAAACCTAGGCTTGGGCTCTGACCTGGAATCCAACCAATGACCTTTTGGTGCATGGGACAATGTTCAACCACTGAGCCACAACTATCAGGCACAGAGTGCTCTTTTTAATGTGAATTTTAGTTAGGGCTAGATCATTTGCCTAATAGAAGATTGTTATTTTTATACATTTTTGAAACTATATTTTTTCCTAAAATGTCCTCCAGAAATAATAGACTTTGGAAAACACATTTAAACAAGAGGATATACTTATTTGATAAAAGAAATCAAAATCCATTCTAATTAGTTTTTGTCAAAAGTAAATATTTACTCGTGGGCATTATAAAGAATTATTTTAGTAATTACTTATAAATACCAACTCTGTTATTTATTTGTTTCTCCTTTGGTTGATTAAACCTGTGACTGCATTTCTATAAGTCAGTGTAGATAAATCATAACTCTGGTAGTGAAGAAAATACTGATGACAGAGACATGTCAAGTATAGGTCTATCTACCAGAAGTTTAAATATTCTGGAAATTATAAATATTAATTTCTTAAGTATGTCTCCTAATAAAAGTCTGATGAAACAATATATGGAAATCCTACTTGGTAATGAAAGAGAAAAGGTGATTAGTAAAACAGAAAAATTAAAATATCCCATCTCATATCCAAAAATTATCTGAGTTCTGGATAAAAATGGGACAACATTCTAGGTTTTTGGAAGCATTTCTCAGCAATTTTGTGGGGAAAAATTAAGTATAGATGCATGACTCATAATTCTACAACAGTTCAAGATGGATTGTTCACTCTGAAATAAAAGTCATGATAATCACCTCATCATTTTCTATGTAGATGAGACCAAAAACCCTCTCACCAAAACATATTTGTCAAATGAATTCAGATTTGAAATTACCTTGGTAAACATGAAAATATATTTTACTAAAGGTAACAGGAAACTAAGAAATACAACATAATATGAATTATATCAGGATTTTATAAAAAGAATAAGCTCCTATTTGTAAAAATATTAAGAAAATTTAAAATAACATATAAACTAATTTTGAAATGAGAATATAATTGCCCCAAAGAAGTAATGACAAGAAACAAAATAGTCTTTGATTTAAATTACTTGTTCTCCACCAGTCTCCTCCAAAATTACTTTCTAGGATAAGAAGTGAACTTTTAAATGTGGCAGTATGTTATAAGGGATCATTGCCAAAATAAAATTGCAAATTGGAGAATCACAGTGAATGAAGGCTCAGGGTAAGAGGACATTTATTTTCCAAAACAAAGCATACTTACTTTATTTAACCCTGAATACAACCTTGAAATTTGTCTTTTTTATTTGTTTTTTAGTAAGTAGCTGACATGTAGAGAATGTAGGTATGTTTGTCATATGCACACCTTGTACTCTCCATAGAGAGTATATTTTTAGAAAATATTTTTAGATTCTGATTATTCATCATTAATCTATAATCATAGCCAAAAGATAATAACAAGGAGGAAAACTATCTAAACAGAGACTAGCTATCTATATATATATACATATAAAAGGCTAAGCGACCAACCATTAGCTATGACATGCAAGGACCACCAGTGGGCAGACCTTTAATGTAGGAGCTACAGAGCTGCAGTGGTAGTTCTCAGGTGAAGCAACCCAGAACCAGTGAGGAGGGAGCCTCTTTCCAGAGTGTCACTCAAGAACCACCTTCTTGCAAGCTGGGACCTCTCAGGGGATGTCAGAGAGCTGGTTTCAGCCTGATCCCCACAGGCCAGGCTGAGGGACCACAAGAGGTTGGCTCCAGGGCATGCCTGGCTTGTCTTGCTCAGTCCCACCCACTGGCCACCTTCTAATTAATTTCCTTTCAAAGTGCATGAATCGGTGCCCTGGGGCACCAGTGCTTTAAATAAAAAGGAAACCAAAAATGAACAAATATGGGAAAGCAGGATGAAGACTTCTGGGGGACATAAGGGGAAGGGCTTTCATCTAGATCTCTTGCTAAAACAGTACTTTTTGAGTAACGATAGAACATAAAGGAGTGGGCCATGTGAATATACGGAGGAAAGGGATCACTCTAAATCCTGAAGCGCTTTCTTCACTTTCACTTCTTGAAAACACATGCTTGTGTTGTCCAATTCTCACTGACAACACCTTCTCAGTGTTTTTATCTTCCTCATCACCCTGACATCATGGGTTCAGTACATAGATAGGAATTTCAGCTTTAACTGTGGTACATTTTGGTGATTATTTTATTTCACTTGGGTAATACTGAGTAAAATATTCTTAAAAATCTAAATTTTTGTAATGGATATATAATATTTTGTATGCAGGAAATGATATTTTATGGCTCTTTTTGCTCTCTCTCTCTCTTTTTATTTTTTCTGCATGTGAAAAATAAGAAAGGTTGTAAAGAGGGTACCTAAGCATTAGATGAATAGCTTGTATTTTAAATTAAAGCATGTACAAATAATGTTTATTGTATTTATTCAGAAGCATCCATTTAATATTTAAAAGAGGAAAATATCATCTTTCTAATTCTTTTGGATATTTATTTTTTAAGAGTATAATAAAAATGGCTATAGCTATTGAAATTTATATTTAGTTTTTAGGCCATCCAGAATATATTATTTACATATGCCAATATTCTCTGTTTTTTAATGTGCAAAGAATCTAAATTTTGCAATTGTTTTCTCTCACAAAGTTGAAAACTCTTCCATGAAGCTCTGAGTGATGTGATTTTGCCTGTGCCATTATTTTACTATTTAGATTTCAGGCACATCACGCTCCTTAGGGGACTCAAGTTCTTCATCCCTGAAATACAGAAGCTGCAACATGATCAAAAAGATTTCCTAAAACATAAAAATAATAATAATAATAAAAATAAGACTCCCTTGCTTTTGCATTTACTGGTTGAGACTAACATATACTCTAAGACCATCCTATATCAACACTGGGATATTTATATTTCTACAAACAATACCTCATGTCTCCCCAAACAGATGTTCAAACAAAATCTTAAAACTAATTAGCCCCAAGTTACTGTGGGTGATAAAGGAAAAAAGGCAAAACAAAACAAAAACTAATGTTTTTCCTATGCTAGAATATAAAATGTGAATACTTATGAATTGTACCATAATATGTTTCCTGAGATCAATGCAGATAAGAGCAAGTTAATTGGTACTTTTACTAGATGAATGCTAAAGCACTCAAGATGGTACGAGAGGTCTTTAAAAAAAATCCTTTTGTGTTACCAGCTGAAAATGTTGTAATATAATTAAAATCAAGGGAATAAGCTAAGTTAAATTTACTGTTCAATGTTTGTTTTTCTCTTTAGGTTATTCATACCATCAGTGCCACTGATAAAGATGATTTTGCCAATGGACCAAGGTTTAACTTCTTTCTTGATGAACACCTGTCTATAAATCCAAACTTTACCCTGAAGGACAATGAAGGTGAACATAAGTACATATATATATTTTTTATCAGTTTTGACTTGATATGGATTAGGCCTGAACAGTTTTGCTATATTCTTTTATATCCATGAACAGCTTGCAAATCATCTTTTAGTCAGTTTGATGTTAATATGTTATGATCTGTGAATAGCTTGTATTTAAAATTGAGATATATGTACAAATAACTTCCATTGAATTTATTCAGAAGCATCCCTTTAAACAAGAAATGTACATGTAATGTGCTCTTGGGAAAATCTTAAGAGAAATCTTAGCTGCCAGACATGTTTATGAGAGCTGCTGGAACTGCTAGGGGTAGAAACATTTTAAATTAGGAAAAAATGAAAAATATGTCCTAGGAACAGTTAAGAAAAGAAATGAAATGTTTGAATCACCTTGTATTAGTAAGATTGCCAAGACATGCTGTACGAATAATATTTCTTCTTGTTATTATGAATATTTTTTAAAACATGGGTAGATAAATATGCATAACAACAGAGTATTGTGGAAATTTTTGAACTATTTTTGTTTAACCTTCTGTATTGTGGGGGGAGGGGAAAGAATGGACACCATCATTTAATCAGAGAAGATTTATCACCATTTAGATCCCTATTTGGTAGATTGCTCCAGGGTGTGTAAAAGTCATTCTTTCTTACATAAGGAAAGCATTAAGTCATTCGAATATGTACAATTTCTTATTAGCATCAAGTTTCTTGTCCCCAAGATTATCTTTGATCACATTTATTTGAATATGCTGTTATTTGGGATTTAACACTTGCCTCTGAGTAACAAGAAATAATGTCATATGCCATTACATGTATTACAAATTGTATTTAATTGACTATGGTACCATATTTACATTTGAAATCCCAATTTACAATTCCAAATATACTTAGTGGAATTAACCATATTAAATATGTAAAAACACAATTAGTATTTCCCCATATTGTAAATAATTGCATGATTTGGGTAGCATTCAACTTTCGATCCTAGGAGATTAAAATTATGTCTAGATACCCATATTTATATTTCAGTGGGAACTAATGTGTGAAGTCCTTCCTACTACATTAGAATATCTGGAATTTCTGAATTGAATGAATATATTCAAAAGGTCTTACTACAGTGATTTGACCACATTTTCAATGCTAGAAACTCATATATAAACATTTAAAAATCCTATCTAAAAAAGAGTAATATGCAAATTAACCATCATTCCATCACACCCACAAGCCATATCCACAATCAGGAGTGAGTATGCAAATTAACCCAACCAAGATAGCTGCAGCCACAGAGAGAACAGGAGGGAGGCTTAGGTTTCCCTGGCAATGGAGGAAGCCAAGTTTCTATAGCCCTGGCCTGCCTTGGTTTTTGGTTAATGCTACAAAGTTTTAATTATAGAAGATAGATAAATCCCAGCAGAAATGGCTGCCACCATGGAGCGAGCAAGGCTTGGCTCTGCTCTAGGTTACAAAGTTTTAATTGTAGAAGATAAATAAATCCCAGATACCAGGGCCTTCACTTGGGTCACTGAAAGGCATGGCCAGCTTGCAAACCACACAGACCCCTTGCCCAGACTGCCCCATGTCTCAAGGCAACCCCCACCATGATCCAGGACACCATTCAGGGCAAACCAGTTGGCTCCCATCCATGCAGCAGGCCTTATCCTATCTAATAAAAGAGTAATATGCAGATTGACCATCACTCCGACATACAAGAAGGCTCACCCCATATGGTCAAAGATCCTGCCCCCATGTGGACACAAGATGTCCACCACAAGATAGCCAGCAGGGGAGGGCAATTGGGAAGGATCTGGTTTGCAAGGGAGGGCAGTTAGGGATGATCAAGCCTGCAGAGAAGGGCTATTAGGGGAAATCAGGCCTGTAGATGAGGTAAGTTGGGGGTGACTGGGCCTTCAGGGAAGGGCAGTTAGACAGGACCCAGGCCTGCAGGGGAGGGGAGTTAGGGGTTACCAGGCCTGCAGGAGAGGGCAGTTAGGGGTGACCAGGCCTGCAGGGAAGGAAAGTTAGGGGCAAACAAGCTGGCAGGAGAGCAGTTAGGCATCAATCAGCCTGGCAGGGGAGTGGTTAGGGGGTGATCAGGCTAACAGGCAGCGGAAGGCAGGCAGATGAGCAATTGGGAGCTAGCAGTCCTGGATTTGAGGTCCTGGTGGAATGGGGCCTATATGGGCAGTCAGATATCCCTTGAGTGGTCCCAGATTGGAGAGGGTACAGGCTGGGCTGAGGGACACCCCATGCACAATTTTTTTGCACCGGGCCTCTAGTGTATTTATAATACTAATGTAAATTTTTTAACGTTTATTTTAATCATACATACATTAATGCTTAAATCATCTATACAATCTCAAGTATGAGAGAACCATGGATAATTGTGTAGGAGTAAAGTTGTTTGACTGCTGGTGAGGTTCAGTGGTTTAGTTTGATGTAATCCCATCTGTTTATTTTTTCTTTTGTTTCCCTTGCTGAAGGAGATATATTAGAAAAAGTATTGCTACAATAAATGTACAAGATTTTACAGCTTATGTTTTTTTCAAGAATTTTTATGGTTTTTCTAGACTACCAGTTAAGCCTTGACTCTAGTTTGACTTTCTTCTTTGTATTGTGTAAGAAGGTGGTGTAGTTTCATTTTTTACACATATTGGTCAAATTTTGCCAATGCCATTTATTGAGTAGACTATCTTTACCCCATCAAATGTTCTTATCTCCTTTATCAAATATTAATTGACCACAAAGTGTTAGTTTATTTATGGGTTTTCTATTCTGTTTCATTAATGTACATGTTGTTTTTTTTGCCAATACCATGCTGTTTTGATTACTATGGCCTTATAGAATAGTTTAATATCAGGTAGTGTGGTTCCCCAACTTTGTTCTTCTTTCTTAAAATTGCTATAGCTATTTGGGGTCTTATGTGTTCTATATAAATTTTTAGAATATTTGTTCTAGTTCTGTGAAAGATTTCATTAGTATCTTGACAAGAATTGTTTTGAATCAATGGATTGCTTTGGATAATATGGTGTTAATTATTTCTATCCATGAACATGGTATATACTTCCACTTATTTGTAGCTTCTTCAATTTCTTTCTTCAGTGTCTTATAATTTTCTGAGTACAATACCTTTACATCATCAATTAATTTATTCCTAGGAATTTTATTTTTTTTTAAGCAATTGTGAATGAGATTGTTTTCATAGTTTGACTTTCTAATAGTTCATTATTGGCATATAAAATGCAAATAATTTCTGGATATTTATTTTGTATACTGCTAATTTGCTGAAATCATTTGTCAGTTCTAGTGATTTTGGGTGGACTATTTAGAATTTGCTATATACAGTATTGTGTCATCTGCACATAATAACAGTGTTACTTCTTTCTTTCCAATTTGAATGATTTTATTTATATTTCTTGTCTGATTGCTGTCCCTAGGACTTCAAATACTGTGTTGAGTAGGGTGGTAAAAGTGGACATTCCTATCTTGTTCCTGATATTAAGGGAAACACTATTAGTTTTGGCCCATTAAGGCTGATGTGGGTTGTAGGTTTGTCATATGTAGTCTTTATTACATGGATATATGTTCCCTTTATTCCCACTTTGTTGAGAATATTTATCATAAATGGGTACCAGATTTTATAAAATGCTTTATCTGCATTAATTGATATAATGTGTTTTTTATCTTTTTTTAAAAATGATGTGTATCATGTTTAGTAATTTGTAGGTGTTATATACCTTGTATTCCAGGAATAAATCCCTTAATCATGATGTATGATCTTTTGAATGTATTGCTGGATCTGGTTTGCTAATATGTTGTTTTCTTTTGTAATACATGTGTCTGACTTAATCTTTATTTTTTGAAGCATCCAACTCAAAGATAGTTATTTGTAATCAACCACTACCAGCCACAGGTTACATCCCTACTCCCCATCCCCTTTGTTTTAGAGATCTTGGTTAATTTCAATAACTGATCATTTGGGCTGATTTTTTTCTTCTTTTCTGCCCAAACTTTAAATCCCCACTTTTATTTCATACATTCAGATAAAACCCACAAAACTCTAGGTCTCTACCCTCAATGCCACTAAAAGCAGTCCCCAAGATACATATGCACGCAATCATTCTCTACCTGCAATCTCTTTGGTCCCAGGTGTGCCATGTAGTTTCCCAGACATGTAAGCAACAAACCTTTTTCCAAAGTTTACTGAAACTGTCTTTCAATCATAATAGGAACCACAAGACTGGTCCAGCCACAACATAGGTTATTCATAGTGTGAGATGAGCACACGACAAGGTTCTTCTTAAGTATGGTACTAGTACAGGAATAGACAGATAAAAGAGAACAAATTCAGAGGGCAAAAATAAAGAATTGGATATCTAAATCTATGTATGAATATATAAACTTGACAGAAAGTCAAGGTAGTATTTTTAACTACCTTGTGGAAAGAATAATTCAAAAAGAACTTTGAAAGGGACCAACTGGTTATATATTTAGAGAAACTAAAATTAGAATCCTTGTGCATATATACACAAATCAATTACATATAGATTAAATAATTATTCATACAATAAAAAATGAAGAGCTTTAGAGAAAACTGAAGTGGACTACATTTTGTAATTGGGGTGGGAGGTATTTTTTTATAAAATACATAAATATCACATTCATAAAATATTGATAAATGTGATAATATTACAATTATTTTATTTCTGCATCAAATTATTTCCAAACAAAACTTGAAAACAAGTCATAACTTGGTTTAGGATATAGCTATATATATAAATGAGTAAGGATTGATACCATGAGTATATTTAAAACATTCCACAAAATAAAATAAACATTCCAAAGAGAAAACAAAACAGTTAAAGGACAAGATAGAATAAGTAATTACCAGAGTGATACCAAAATAATATATCAACATATGAACATTTGTTTAAAACCATGAATGATCCTTAAACATAAACATGGAAAGGTAATAATATGTCACATGTAACTCCTTAGCCAAAATATAAAAATATAAATAAATCTGGGAATGTCAGTGGTTCAACAACCACGTTTTGAAGATGTGTACTGTTAGCATTCACACCTTGCTACTGAAATTATACCTACTCGCATGATAGCTAATTAATCTGGACACGACTTTATGGATGCCTGGCAGAAGGCTCCACACACCTGGGTCAGAGATAAATTACTGGATTTCTCACGACATGGGAAGCAATAAGAACTTCATGTTTTCTCTTGATTTCCCTTAATCCCAAGTCTCAAGAGAGTAACATGAAGTGGCCCAGGTGCCCACAAAGGAACCTGGGAATTAGGAAATCCTAATATTCTACAATGGGCCACCCGAAAATCAGGTTGGCCTTGGCCCCAGAGGTAGTCATTAAATGGATTGTATGGGGTGACAACAAGCCTGCCTTCCATTGCGGGAGGAGACTCTCTCTCACGCTAAGACAGTTCTGAAGGAGAGCTCGTGCTGTGGGCTGTGACGTTAGTAATCCATTTGGGGCTGACCCAGGAGCCTGGTGTCTTTGGCCAGCCTCCATAAAAGTAGAGCAGCCTAACTTGTTAGCACAGGACTATAATAAAAAATCTCAATTATTTTATATTTCTTGACACTTCATTGGATTAACTCCTAGTAAAAACAATTGTAAAAAAGTCTGTTTTTTAATGATGCATTGTTCCGTATATGTATGCTTAGCTTATCCCAGGGACAGATGCTTTGATAGCATTTCTGCCTGGAATCATGCAAGCTAGCCAATGCCCTTCTGCCAAATAAGGCCTTTGTCCATTGATACTCTGAGGGGATTCTCCCGTTTACCACCCTCATCTGCTTACTGAATAATTAAATTTCAACCCTATTCCATGTTTTCCCAGATCTTTACTATCTTCAGTAGATCTTTTCTGGCATGTTTTTTTATCTCTCATTAATTTTAAATTTCCTAATTTAATTGAACATGGGAGAACAGATGTCATTTTTGGTGTTCCATCCTATTTATATAAAGTCTTTTACTTGGGGCCTTCTTTTTATAATTCACTGTGACATATGCTGGGGCTATATTGTTAGAAAACACCAGCATGCAACTTATATTCTGCTCAAGGAAGCAAGAGTGCTATCAAAGAAAATATGTCCATTCAAAGAAAACATAGTTCAAACACTGCCTGCTTTAGTTAACAGTCATTGCTTGCTTTTTATAGAGATGGCAATCTCTGGTGAAATTACCTGTCTTTTTAACATTTCTAAAATATTTTTCTCTATCTTCTTGAACATATTAATCTCAATGATTTTATACTCAGTGTCAGTTAATGTTAATATCTCCATACGGTGACAGATTTGTGTGTTTGATTTTCAGAGGGGGGCCGGAGAGGCAAGACTGGGATTCATGTCCTTTTTGTTTTTAGTCTAGTAATTCTTAGCTGGATGTCAGGTAGTCTGTAAACCTAGAAGAGTCTCAAAGGACAATATATTTCTTTAGAAAGGAGTCACCATTTTCTATGATAAGCAATGAAAGAGGAAGACAGTTAGTTTAATTGAAGCAAAGTTGAGCTAAACCCAGGCCCATTTTCAGTTCCCTTTAGGTTCCGTCTGTGTCAGTTTGTCATTGTTTCTGGTGTGGCCGTCCAGGGCTTCCAGCGGGTGCCTGTTTGTGCATCAGGGCCGCTGACCCTGGTCCCTGCCGCTAATCATTGCGCAACGACCAGAGATGGCAAAACAAATAAGCCACAGTAACCCCAAAACCTCTGCTTTGCACTTCAGGGCTTTTCAGCTTAGAATTTCAGCTCCCTCCTCCTAACCTTCCAATTTCAGCTTTCAATTTAACAATCATCTTTAGGGAATGTCATTTTTGTGGTGGAGACCCCCTCAATTTCCAAATTAATTACAAGCCCTAAGACTTCTATAAAAATTCTCCTAGTTCCCCTGTCCTGGGGTTAGAATTTCACCCTCTTGTCAGTCCCTAGTATAATAAGCAGCTACATTGTAATCAACAGTTCACCTCTCCGCACTTTTGACCTCTGGAATCTAATCCCTCTAGTTATCTCGCTTTAGCAGCTGTCTCTTGCCATTAAACAGAATTTCTCGAAAGATTCAGGGCTTTCTCTTTGTTATCAGTGGGAGTATTGGTCAATCAAAAACTGTTCTACTCAGGCCTACATTTTTATAAAGCCAGAGTCTTTGGGGAACAGTCTCATTCAATAGTTGGGATAAAAACTGGGCTTGGAAGAAAGGACACAGTTCAATAATAATCTAACCTGGAGATGCTGGCTGTCTAGATGCTTGCTGATTTGAAATAGATATCTGTCCTTTGAAATTTAATTAAATTGGTTCAGGACCCCATCCAAAATTTTTATGCACACATACACACACACACACACACACACACACACACACACACACATCACAGACCTCTATTTCCTAGACTGACATTTTACAATGTCTGTCCAGCACATTCTACTCAAGCTTCATACTATATTGCCATTTACCACCATTCCTCTTCCTTCTTAGAATGTTTTTTTTCCTCTAAAAGAAGTTCTGTAGTCAGCTCTTAACTAAACATTGTTTTTCTCCCGTCATTTAATCTTTAAGGTGATATGCTCTATCCTCTGTCTACAAGGCAGTAATCTGAGCTGGCCAGAAGGTAAGGTGTTAAGACACCCACCTGAAATGTAGGAGGCACTTGTCATCTAATTAGGGAAATAAAGATGCCATTCAGTTAGGGGCAGTGAAATGGGAGTTACTTTAGAGAGATTACTCAAAGCCACATTGCTGAAAGAGGAAGAACAGGGTTTGACTTAAAGAAGAGCGAGTTCCACCAGGTAGAGCCAATCAGAGAACCCTTGCCAGTGAGGTGGGAAATGAAGACGGCAGAAAGAGGACACAATGCAGCATCGGTTAAGTCGGTCAGAAGGATCTAACAAGGGAGATGTGGCAAAGCTGAGATGCAGGCATTATAATTCACTATTAACATTAGTAATAGGCATGTGCTATATTCTGTGCTCCAAAAATGAATAAGATATTCTGCCATGAATACTTTAGGGACTCTGGTAACAAACCGTGGTAGATAGGAAAAACTATAATAAACAGAAATATTCAGTGGTTATCTTAAAAGTTATGAACCCTTATTAAATACTGAAGACTTTGATTTGGAAAATAATCAAGTGAGGGAATTTCTTTTTGCAACATATATAGTGAAATGTATATTGTATTGTATGTTTGATAATGACGATTTTATCCTGAAATAATAATATATTGATATTGAAAAAATTTTATTTAAAATTAAAAATCAGGTTCAGAAGATTTTTAAGTTCCAGCATTTTTAAACTGTTATTACTCTAAGACAATAAAAAATTAAATGAAATGTTTCCTGATTAAAATCTAGTTTTTCCTGCTGTCACCTACTCTTTAAATAGTGATAAGTTTTTAACGTTAGCATAAAAAAAATCCATTGTATAATTTTGACTTAACCAAACGCCTAAAGCAGATGAGTGATAACCATGCCACAAAGTCTGTGAATAGAGGCTTATACCAAGAGTCTGTGCATACAATTACTGTGTTCATGTATTTTGTATTGTAAAAGGATAACCTCATCCCATGAAACAAAATTGCCATTAGTTTACAGAGTAAGTCTGTTTGGCTTCATGATCTTTTATGCTGCCTCTTGAGATTTTGCTGTACTTGAGCAAGGCATTTCACTCGCCTAATTCCTAGGCTTACTACCAATTGTCAAGTGCATTTACAAATCTTGTACACTTCAGTAGGGGGAAAAGTAATGTATAACTCCTATACACTCATATCTCAGTTTTCAGAGTCCTAAATAGCATGTAATGTGCCTTTCAAATTTGAAAATCCTTATTATAATTTTGCTGATAATTTGCTATCAAGGACATCTGCTACTTATATTTACCTGTTTCCTTCTTTTCATATGCATTTTCCACTTTTGTAGACACTAGCATTTTAAAAACATAAATGAGTCCAAATAACACATTCTGTTAAAAAGGAGTTAAAGAGCTGCACTAAAAATTCCTGTTTTAAACAAAAAAATGGAACAAAAGCTTTTGTAGACTGTCCTTTTCACCTTGTAGCAACATTTTGAAGATACTGTTTTTATTATATTTTATTATATTTATTATTTCTTTGCAATATTTATTTCCACTTCTAAAATGAGGGCATATTACTTATCAATCTTTAATGATTTTTAGAAAAACACTCAAGTAGGGAAATACTGCTCCTCCTTATGGAATATGGGTTTAGTGAAAGAATGTCTAAACTTTGAGTTTACTAGTACATTGCCTTGAGTTTAAAATAAGGAATACTTTCAACTTGGACCATGTAGCTAATAAAAAAAAGTGTCTTTTTGTTCAAATTTCAGCTCATTTGTAGTGAAATGCTGTCATTTAGTTTTATATACACTGAAAACCACAGGGAATTTTGAGTTTATTTTGTGCTTCTTTAGCATTGTCAGATTTGTAGTAGTCAGTAGTCCCAGTTCATTTCTGTCCTTTCAAACCAGAGCTCACAGCTGGTGGTATAATTTCTCTACAGAGCATAACCATTTGCCATTCTGTTTTTAACCACAGGGCTTCAAAAGACCACTTAGCAGGTTCGTTCACTCCTAAGTAAAAGAGTGCCATAACCTGTCCTGCGAATAAGGCTGCCAGTGAGCCTCAAATATCCCCCCATGGATGTGGGGATGGATGTGGGGCAGCTGTGCCTGCTGAGTCACTCACCTGGTGGCAGTGATGAGGCTGATTTTGCTGTGCCATGCATCTTTCTCCTCTCAGTCCAGTCTCACTCAGTCTTTATTCACAGCATTCATCCAGGCACACCTGAGAGCATCACGCGATTCTTTATGCCAGGTGAACCCCAATGCTTGACTGAGGAGAGGCAGGCAGTCCATATGCAATCCTGACCCTGAAACGGGCAAGTGTGATTTGCAGATGTAGTGATTTGATTTGTTCCAGTGACCCTGATGCTCTAGCTCGGTGGTCGGCAAACTCATTAGTCAACAGAGCCAATTATCAACAGCATAACGATTGAAATTTCTTTTGAGAGCCACATTTTTTAAACTTAAACTTCTTCAAACACCAATTCTTCAAAATAGACTCGCCCAGGCCGTGATATTTTGTGGAAGAGCCACACTTAAGGGACCAGAGAGCTGCATGTGGCTCACGAGCCTCGGTTTGCCAACTACTGCTCTAGCAAAATATATATGAGCTTATCTCTGTATTTATTTTAACCTCTCTGATTTTTTTGTAAACTTTATATACCTTTTACAAATGGGTTTGTGAGCTCATACTTCCTCTCACATCCTTATGCTACACTCCTCACAGTGACAACAAAAGGACAGCTGACCCATACTCACTAAAGCAAAAAAAAAAAAAAAAAAAAAAAAGTAAAATTATACAAACAAAATTAAAGTTCAGCTAATTTTACCATTTTTTGCACTTCGCTTTGCTTTCCTTCTTAATATGCACTTTTGCCTAATTCCTTTCTTCCTTGGAACCAGGTAACGAAAATGGCACCGGAATCATCTACTCCGTCCTGTGCCTTTAGGCAGGGGAACTTGAAGCAAAGCTTTCTGAGGGTTTATCCTTATACTTGCCCACAGTGTTTATAAATTTAGTGATTCAAACCGAATTTTTTCTACTTTGGCTGATCCATTCCCTATTAAAAATAATAGCATTTGTTAAAGGTTAAAAAAATAATAATAATAGGTAGAGAGGGTTTATCCTTCCTTCCTTTCTGTTTTCTTATAAATTGAAAGGAAAGGGAGAGGGAGAGAGATAGAAACATCAATGATGAGAGAAAATCATTGATCAGCTGCCTCTTGCATGCCCTACACTGGGGATCAAGTATGCAACCTGGGCATGTGCCCTGACAGGGAATCAAACCCTGACCTGCTGGTTCATAGATTAGCACTCAACCACGGAGCCACACCGGCCAAGCTAAACTGCTGTTTTTATCTCTAATTTAAAAATTATATTATTATGTTATGTTTATGAATCATTTTGAATTTGGGGTTGGCTGTTTATTTTAAAATGTTCCTTTTTTTAAATTCTCTGTCACCTTCTCTTTCTAAATTAACACTCTTATGCAGATTTATGTGTTATTCATGAACAGATTTGCTGATATTCTTCAAGATACATATTTTTGTTTCATATGTATTTGTATTCATTTTTAAAAATTATCTAATATACAGAGTCATGTATACACAGGTAGACATGATTAATAGCAAAGAAAGACTGGGCCATTTCAACTCTGGTTTTAAAATGTCAATAATAGGTGTAGCTTCCTTACATAAAGAGATGTTTTCCTGCTGTGAGTGGAGGAATATGGCCCAAAAGGAAATGCAGAATCAAATTAAAATAACTACTCTATGGTAATGGACAAAAATAGATAGTAACCAATTGCTTATTAATCCCCTCTGAGAGAACAGTCTAAATTTCTCTACATACTTGGTGTAATTGATAAAGTTGGTAATTATTAATATGCCCATATTATTTCTGAATCTAAAAGGAGAAACCTAACACAATGGATAATTTTGTTTAGGCTTTAAAAGTTATCAAGAAGGAATGTGGCAGATGGTCAAAGGAATTTCATTCCAGGGTGCAAATCAGAACTTAATGACATGTTGAATCATACATTTATCGTTTGGCAGAAACACAAGAGAAGCCAGGAGAATACTCACAAACTTAAATGAACAGGCAGAATCAAGTGTCTAAAAAGTGAGGATAGGTAAATTCTAAGATTAAAAGAAGGAGAAGTCAGGTAACAGGAGAGAAAGAATACACCGTCAGTGGAGAACATGAGGAGATTGTGCTGCTGAATTATTACAAGATATTTTAGTTCATTTCTGTTTTAATTCCTTAATATGAGTCAACATAATAAAGACACTGTAACAAAAGACAAATTTGTGCTGAGTGTAGTTCACATCATTATGTATCAAGTACCTATTATGTGAAAGGAGCTTTGCAGAAAAGCCAAAAAGCTTTGTTTCATGCATGGACTTGATGACAGTTAAATTATGAATAGATCTTACTGCTTTTGAAAAAAAAACAAACATAAGAAAAAAATGAAAATAATATGAAGCCATGAATATTTATCTGACTGGAAGAAGTTAGGGTTCTATTTCCAACTTTCTTTTAAGTCATCTCTACATTTTCTTAAGTCCAATAAGACTCTCAATCATTTCTCCTGTTCTGATAGGTTTGGAAATATTTTAATAATGTGCACCAGGAGGGTCATTAAACTAGCAGACATAGAATGAGGAAGGACAATGCAAAAATAAGCTACACCCTGTGCACGAGAGGCCATCGATACCAATAGAAGGGGAATTGGTGGAGAAGAGGCAGTATGACATTGTGGTTGGGAGGGTTCTAGAATGTAATGCGATTGTATCCTGATCATTCACTAGCTCTATGATTTCAGCCAATTTGTCCTCTGGGACTCAGTTTCTTTATTATCAAATTATTATTTATAGTAAAAATGATATCCCTTAAAATACAAAGAATTTAATATCCCGTCCCTTTGTAAAAATGTATCTTTATTGTTGAAAGTATTACAGAGGTCTCCTTTCTTTTCCCCAGTGACCACCTTCTCCCCAGCCCCCAACATCCTCCCAGGCCTTCCCCACACTATTACCTGTGTCCATGGGTTATGCATATCTATGTAAAAGTTTTTTATTTAAGCAGTTCCTGCCCCATGCCCCATCCTTTTGAGATTTGTCAGTGTGTTCTATGTCTCTGGATCTATTTTGTTCGTCAGTTTATTTTGTTCATTAGATAAACTCTCCTTTTCAAGGTGTGTGGATTATCATCCACGTATTTAGTGTATAGCATTTAAAAGGTACATAAAAATGCAATGACTATTTTTTTCTTTGTTAACTTTCCCATGATGCGTTTGCTATAAGAAGAGCACTTCAAATCACAACTGAGTCTAAAAAGCGTTTATCAAATGATCTGTTCTCCCTGTAAATATATTATCGATACCAGTGGACCTTAAACTTCTTTTGTACACGAATGTCATCTCACTATTTGCTAAGTACGTAGATGTCCATTCCTCTCACTTACATTCATAGTCTCGAGGTTTGAGGTTGGGACCACTGACTCCCCCCTAAAGTTTAGTATCTATTGCTTTCTCCCTCCTCTGCCTTCCACGGTTCCCCCTCTCCTTTAGCTTGGACTTCATTAATTTTTTCCAAATAGGTTTCTCAGTGTGAGAGCCAATACTAGTTACTTGTAGTAACTGGCCTTTCTGTGCCCTTTTCCATTTCATAAACTAAAAAGCAAATCACACACACCCATTTTATTCACTGAAAGTAAATGTGACTCTCTAATGGTGCGTTACTAAGTACATTTTGTTTTGCTTATGTCTGTCATAGATAACACAGCCAGCATTCTGACAAGGCGGAGGAGATTTAGTCGAACTATGCAGGATGTGTATTATCTCCCCATTATGATCTCTGATGGTGGAATCCCCTCTCTCAGCAGCAGCAGCACCCTCACCATCAGGGTTTGTGCATGCGAGAGAGATGGGCGCGTGCGGACCTGCCATCCCGAAGCGTTCCTGTCCGCCACTGGGTTGAGTACAGGAGCCCTAATCGCTATTCTTCTGTGTGTTGTCATTCTCCTAGGTGAGTCCCTTCTACATCCCGATGTTGCACGAGAGCAATTCTGAGTGCACTCGACAATGGCCACTAGTGCACTAGACAAGAGAGAGAGATGGGGAGAAGAGAGGGATTTTGACAAAATTAAGAAATAAAAACGTATAAGGTGAAGAGCAAAATGTGACCGCACAATCTCGTTTCCATTTACTTTCTCAAGACTACCATTCATCTAGACATAATTGATTCCGATGTGGCAAAAAAAAAAAAGTCGAAATGGCAGGAAGATGGGATGGAATATGAGAGAAGTCATTTTGGAATCTATTTATATCCTAAATCCCATATTGAACAGGCTTTTACAATTAATTTCAAAGAGCAAAAGTGGCATCGTTCTAAAATTAATCTCAACAGCAAATTTAAAAAAAAATTGTTTTCTTGTAGAAATGTCTATTAGTCTGAAATATTAGTTCATCTTCTGTGGTAGCTGAATTCTAATGTTACGCAGTCTAAATAATTTAGACCTTAGAGATATTAAAATTTATTAAAATACAACAAGTAGGATTTTCATTTGATTAAAAGGAAAATACTTCCTCTAATTTTGTTTTATTATTGTAAAAGTCAAATTCTTACGGCAACCTCATTTGTAGCTGTTATTGCTATAAACTTTTTATAATTGCTATTTAATACAAGATAGAAAATCTAGACTTTTAAAACAAGAAACAATGATGTAAAGGGTATTTCTGCTTTATAGGTCAAAGCGGAAATATATTTGTTTTTCCAGTGTGTTCTTTCCCTTCTATCTTTCTCATAGCAGCCTTAACTTTTTTTTCTTTTCTTTGTACTATATATACAAACAAAACAAAACAAAACAAAACTATATGCTTTAGTGAAACATATATTCTTGCAAGATATGTTTCCTGTTTAGTTTCTGGGGTAGAAGCCAAGTTATCTGTACAGAAAGAGTGGAGAGCAAGGTAGGATCAGGCTGGAAAGTAGAACAGATTCATTCAGGCAGGGTTGAGGCAGTTGAGGGCTTCTTGGACATGGTAAATGTGGTGAGGTTTGTTCCAGGAGTATAAATAGAGATTTAAAGTAGCGAAATCTCATCATGAAGTTTGTATTTTTTTTAAAAAAATGACTATAAATGAAGCAGAGAACAGATCTCACCAAAGCAAGAGAGCACCAGGCAAAGTGACTAGAAAGAAAATGAAGCATCTCATTCAGACATAGCAGTGTTTGGATCAGGTGACTTTGAGCGAAATGGCAAAAAGGTGGCTAATGTCAGGATTTTTAGTTGAAATCAGAAGCTATCTTGGATAATATGGTGCAAGTTCCCTGATGAACATATTTATCAAAATTTTAACTAAAGGCCTAACCAGTTTTGCTCAGTGGACAGAGCATTGGCCTGCTGACCAAAGGGTCCCAGGTCGAATTCTCATCAAGAGCATGTGCCCGGCTTGCAGGCTAGATCCCCAGTGGGGAGCATGCAGGAAGCAACTGATCAAAGATTTTCTCTCATCATTGATGTTTCTATCTTTCTCTCCCTCTCCCTTCTTCCCTGAAATCAATAAAAATATATTGATTTTGTTTTACAAATTTTGTTTTATAAAATTTGTTTTACAAATTTTAGCTAAAGCACCTGAGATTCCACTTGAAAATGTGCAACGTTAATAATTTCATTTCTGTGAAGAGAAATTAATGTCTGTGATAGTGTTCATTTTTGAAACAATGTTCCACAGTCAAAAAATAAAATAGCTGATAAGAAGTGATCTTGGATAAATGTGATGCATGGCTAGGTTAGAACAGTATCAAATGCCACCTTCTAGCTCTGGCTGAATGTGATCCTGATCTTCCCTGAGCTGGTGGACTTCAAAGCACACTTTGTTTAAGCCACTGCAGAATATAAAGTGATAACAGACTAGGACTGATCTGTGATAAATTCCAATGTGATCATTAAATCAAGAAGAATGAGATAGCAGAGGAGACTAAAGCAAAAGTCAAGAAAAAAAAAAGTATAATGTCATATAAGTCAAAGGAAGAAAATGTAGCAGAGGGAGAGGACCATTCCACCATGTCAAAAGATACTCAGAGGTTAGATAAATTGATTACCAAAAAAATATCAATTGCACTTAGCAACATGGGTATAGAGGTTTGGTGCACCATGGCAAGAACTAATTTATTGCAGTATATTATTTTACAGATGCATGGTAGAGAAGGAAATCAGAAAAATCAGTCTCCCTGGAGTGTTTTTCTTGTTGTTGTTGTTGTTTAGTTTGCTTTTTATTATTTCAGAGAGAGTAAGTGAGAGGGAGAGAAACATAGAAACATTAATGATGAGAAAGAACCATTGATTGGCTGCCTCCTGTACATCTCCTACTGGAGATGGAGCCTGCAATCAGGCGCGTGCCCAGACCTAGAAACCAATCATGACCCCCCTGCTTCCTGGGTCAACCCTCAGCCACTGAGTCACAACTGTCAGGCTGGAATGTTTGTTTGTTTTAATGTACATATTGATTGATCACAATATTGTTTTCTTTAGATAATAACACATTACATTTTTTTGTCTTTGAAAATTTAAAAAAACAACAACAACCTTATAAACAAAACAAAAAAACAGGAAATGAAACAACTACAAACACTGATCCCTTTAGGGTTTTTAACTTAACACCACAAAGTATGGAACTTAATGACTTTAATATAGTTCTTCCAGAGTCCTTATTCTGACAGATTGTTCAATTGGGAGAGGCATGTTACCTTTGGCTTTTGTTATCATTTATCTGTATGAAACTATTTTCCTTTACTATGATAAGACTTTAAAAAGCACTTGAAAAATGTTAATATTCAGGTCCATTGAAGGTGTATATTGTAAAATAACATTTTATTATTTCATGAAACAATATTTTCATTGAACTTACTTTATAAAATTTGCTTTTCCCTTTGGGATAAATAAGAGAACATTTCTAAATTTTATGCTATCCCTAAGCACTAAGGAAGCCAATATGCTATTTTTATGGAAACTCAAATGTGTTCTTATAGTTTTATCCAAAGGTTGCCCAATAATTTCTTAAGCTTGGGTGTAAGTAATCATTTATAATGTAATTTATATTTTTATGAAATTTTAAGGTGTAATTATTGTTATTCAGAAGGTACTAACCAGACTCAGAATATAGATACTTGTCATTTTAAAACAATGTTTGTTAAGGTGTAGTTTATACTTTCTAAAGAAAATATTAGCAACACCAGAGGTAACAAATCTTCATGATAGAGTTTGTAATTCTGAAGTGCTGTTTAATCCTAAAAGCTAAATATATCATGAAATTAATATTTTAGAAATATGTTTTAACTAGTAGCCATTTGTTTGTGAAATTACCTTAATTGTATAAACCTAGACCTAGTTTTGCCATTAACTAATGGTGTGACCCTAAGGACCCATTCAGGCTCTTTCCTCAGTATTTCTGATTCTGTGAAAATACAGTTTTAACTGGAAGGACCTATAGCAATATGTAGAATTTTGTGGTGCTTATTGTTGTTTTATTATAATAACATATATTGCTATATACACGTTATGATTCAATATTTTACAGTATGTTCAGACTCTATGTATGTATAAATTAATTACCACAAAAAGGGTGCTTGAAAATCAAAAGTCCTAAATGTAAATGGTAGATGTGCAGATTGTGAGTAGGGCATTGTCCTGTTAGAATTACTTTTTCAGAGCTATTTTATGGGATGGATGGGAGAGAATCAAGAGTGAGCCTTCAGTGTGCAATCACAATGTGGTGCTAGAGGAAGGGCAGTTATACCCCCTTTTCCTCCTTGGCATTGACATTTGTTTCTCATCTTCACCCCCCCACTTGGCAGTTGGCAAAGAAAACCTTAATCACACAGCACAAGAAATCACCAAAATGGGATCTGAATCAGACCCTTGCAGTCCACACATCACATATAAGCAGGTGACTTAGCTGCATCAGCTAGATTCCTACTCAATTTCTTGATAAATGGCGATCCGAGTGGATTTAAAATAAAAGGACAAGGAGACAAAGGTGGAATTGATTAAGGAGTTAAATGTCGACCCTTTTGTCACCAGAGCTATCTTAGATGACTTTGGTTTGAGAAAAGAAGTTTCAAACTGAGAAGTGCCAATACCAGATACAATAGAAAGATGGGAGAAGCTAATAAGAATAATTTCCCAAAGTGGGTAATCTCATTCTATCAAATTTAATATTATGATATAATCACATAAAAAAGAATTAAAGGATTATTTTGGAGTAAAAAAATGCTATTAAAAATATTTGAAGGAAGTATGTTGGAAGTCAGTATATAAGGTATTCAAATGCAAGTTGTGTGACAGTTTAGATTAAGAAAACTCAAAACCCGTTAGAGGTCCAATCATCAGAATGATATTATAAACAAATAACAAATAAGAAAACAAATAGGAAAATGTTTTTCCAAAGTTCAATCCCCTTTTCAATAAAGTAAAATTATGGAACTTAATAAATTTATTTTAATTTTCTTAAATAAAAACAAATCAAGTGGCTTTAAAATTCTGGCCAAACTCAGAGGAAAAAAGTGAAGAAAAGAAGCACTGACAAAGAATAAAATATTAATTAAAATAAAGACTTCTCAAAAGAATACAATTTACTCATGTTTCAGTCCAGATCATTTAACCAAACTTCATAATATCATAACTTATTTCTAACTTTGAATGAAGAACAATTTCTGTTTCTCTTCAACCCAATTGTTTTGTCATATTCTGTTTTCCCAGAAGAACCACTGTAGGAAGAGGTACCATGTTTTCTATGTATGGTTTGTTAGACTGGTGGGAGGGTAGGAGAAAGAGTCATTTCAATACATTCATTTTATTGCCAGTTTTTAAATAAAGATTTAACTCTCAAAGCCATGTGTATAATTATTATCTTCACTCATTCTCCTTCAATAAATCTGCTCTTGAAATTTTTAGAAAACATTTAGTTTTATTTTCAAATACATATTAAACAAAAATTTCAAGTAAAATGTTTGGTATCATTAGTAATCATAAGCTGATTTGAAATATATTTTAAAATTATTTTCTCACCGAGGCTAATACTGTGCATGAAGTTTCACTTATACAATGCCACATTGCCAGTTTTACACAGGTGATTCTTTGTCATCCACACGAGAACTGTTTATGGAATATCTACTGTGTGCTTTCTGTTCTAAAACACCTATCAAACAACCATGTGTGTGAAAAGTCATCAAAAGCACATCTCATCATCCATGTTTCCACATTCTTTTTCAAATTTTTTACATATTTTTATTGATTTCAGAGAGGAAGGGAGAGGGTGAGAGAGATAGAAACATGATAAATTTGTGTGATAAGAGGGAATCATTGATTGGCTGCCTCTTGCATGTCTCATACTGGGGCTCAAGACTGCAACCTGGACATGTGCCCCAACCAGGAATTGAACCATGACCACCTAATTCATAGGTCAATGCTCAACCACTGAGCCACACTGGCTGGGCTTCTCTGATTTGATTTGAATTTGCCTTTGACAAGAGGACCATGTGTTCATATTTGTCCTGATAGCCTTATAAACAACATTCCTTTCACTATTAAAAGTGTCTCAGATTATATGATTAATTATATATTGATCCCCGTATCAAATCTGCATGTAACTAATCTAGGAATATTGGTCACTGGAAAATAACTATCCTGGAAAGAAATAGATATAAATTCTCAAAATTCAAACTTAACTAGTATCTACATTTTGAATCAAAATATATCAGGAATATTTTCTTAAGTTTGGGGGAATAAGCAAGCATAAGCTATCATAATAATAAACCCAGCATTATCCCCTATGTTCATTAGGCAAATATGGTACTAATATTGATGACATGAAAATTACTACCATACTTTGACAATAACATTGATCCAGTTCTCCCTATGTATGCACATAAGTCCCCTCGACATCCACCACCAATTATTTCAACATAAAGGAAAATAGCTTGATTTATTGATAGACATTAGACATTTTGCTACAATAAATTAGGCAGTGTGTAGAAGTAGATATTTTAATCTAGAACAGCCTCATCACTTAATCATAAAGATGAGCAGAAATATATAGTGGGTGATAAATCTAAACCTCTGAATACAATGAAGTCAGCTCCTTGAGGATGCTGCTTAGGTCATTGAATTAGAAAGCTCTAGGCTGGATTTACACGAAAATAAACAGCAAAGTATTAAATGTATATTGGCTACATTCAGTAAAAATCTCTTTAAAAAAAAATCCTTGTGTTAGAAAATGTCTTTGAAGTATAAGCAACGTGGATGGGTCACTGTTTCATTCCGAAGGATAGTTTTTGCGAAGCAGGGCTGCATAGCACCAGCATTTCATTTTCAGTTTGCTGCAATGACTCCTTCTCAAACACAGTGACCCAAAGCTACACTTTCCCCTATTACATTTCCCCATTACCTTCTCCGGCTCCTTTTATTCCATACTTCTCGAGATAATGCTTTGATCCTATCTAAAAATGTTTTGCCCTCTTTTTTCTTCATCCTCCAACGTGCCTTTAAAAAAAAATCAGATTCCTCCCAGTGTACTGTGACCATCTCTTTTTACATGTACAGTAGTAGATTTCTGTCTCATAATTATCCTTTCCACTTCTGGCTTGAAAAATCTATTCCTCTTACTCTCCATATGTTGAAGTATTAAGCCCATGTACATTATGATATCTATTTCAAATATAGACAAAGGTGACCTATATTGCTTAGGGGGCATACATTAAAGGGGTTAAACAATAAAGAGAAGCAAAGAGACAGTAACAATAAAAGTAAGACTACAAGTTGCTTTTTATTTATCAGAACAATACTTTTAATTTCTGTCCAGTTTGGAGAAGGAAGGAATCTACTCAGCAGATCTGTGAACATCTAAGCCAATCACAACTGGGGTCCTAGAGTTACAAAAAGTCATGTGATCTCCATGTTCATCATCAAAATAACATTAAGATCAACTAGTAGTAGATTCAGTTAGGTTTCTTTTTTTTTAATTTCCTATTTTTTATCGTTAAAAGTGTTTTTCCCCCTTAACCCCTTCTAGCCCTCTCACACCTCCCAGTCTTTTCCCCACACCATTGTCTGTGTCCAGGGCTATGCATATACTATGCATACAAGTTCTTTGGTTAATCTCTTCCCATTAATTTGTAGAAGTAAGAAGTAAAAGGAAAGTTTCTAGGTACCGAGTATGTTCTTAATTACAGATTACCTAACTCACTATTTGTCTTACAACCATTTAAATCTTACATATAATTAGGATTGCCGAATAAAATAGAGTGTATCAAAATTTAAAAAGTAGATAAAATACAGTATAGAAATATGAATTTAAAATTATAAATATATTTTTTAAATAATGAAGCAAAATGTGGCAATGGGAATATCCTAACATTTGATGTGAGAAGTCATAGATTCTGGTCCACGCTTTCCCACCTGCCACTTGTGTGATCTTGGGCTTAAATTGTAAAAATGCATGTGAGCACTTTAAGTCTCAGTGTTCTCATGTTTAAAATGAGCAAAGCCCCAGCTCTGTTGTGAAGATTAAGTAAAGACATCATGTCAAGAAGAATGTGCCAACTAAAAAATTCCTAGGAAATCTAAATGATATATACACCTTTGTAGCTTGATGGAAAATGCAATTATTAATATATGATGCTATTTTTCTAAAGGAAAATGGACAAAAGAGATCAATCATGTAAAATATCCCTGCTTTGGTTTCCAACAAAGCATCAGAAGTACAGGATTTATGGCAGAGATTCTTTCCTATTTTACAGAAACTTAAATATCCTGTGTTACTCAGCCAATGTTGCTCAATGGCTGGACATCGACCCATGAACCAGAGATAGAGGTTCAATTCCCAGTCAGGGCACATACCTGGGTTTCAGCCTCAATCCCCAGTAGGGGGCATGCAGGAGGCAGGGGAATGAGGATTTTTTCTCAACATTGATATTTCTATCCCTCTGTCCTTACATCCTCTCTGAAATCAATAAAAATATATATTTTTTAAGAAAAATAGCCTGTCTTCAGTGTATTTTCCTAGAAAAACTAAATATCTGTAGATAGACCCACACACACCATCATTTTTCTAGTCATAATTTCATATTTCATTTCCATCATCAGTTTCCCTCTGTGTAAACCATGAATGGCTATATAGCAATCTCTAAGTGCATAGGCCTGGCAAATGAGAACACTGTGGGATTTTAGAAAATATCAGAAATCCCTAATGTTTTATAAGGATAATTATTTCTTTAATTATTTGAGATATATTTAAAAAACAAAAACAAAACACTTTGAGGTGTTATTCAGAAATTGCAAAGATCAGGGCTGTGTTCCAAGGCAAGCCTGAATGGGATGCAGTTGATGACAAGGGTTGGAAATTGCTGATGTCGAATCCCCACAAATTCCCTCCTTTTTTTTTTCTCTAATTCTTCATTCTCTTTCCCTTTTCCTCAGCGATCGTAGTACTTTTTATCACCCTGAGACGCAGCAAAAAAGAGCCCCTGATCATTTCAGAGGAGGACGTGCGGGAGAACGTGGTCACCTATGATGATGAAGGGGGCGGAGAGGAAGACACGGAGGCCTTTGACATCACAGCCCTGAGGAACCCGTCTGCAGCTGAGGAGCTCAAGTACCGGAGAGACATCAGACCTGAAGTGCAGCTCACGCCCAGGCACCAGACACTGTCCACCCTGGACAGTATAGATGTTCAGGAATTCATTAAACAAAGACTGGCGGAAGCTGACCTAGATCCCAGTGTCCCTCCCTATGACTCTCTTCAGACTTATGCCTACGAGGGTCAGAGATCAGAAGCTGGTTCTATCAGCTCCCTGGACTCAGCCACTACCCAATCAGACCAGGATTATCAGTACCTTGGGGACTGGGGCCCAGAGTTTAAAAAGTTGGCTGAACTCTATGGAGAAATAGAATCTGAAAGAACAACTTAGGGGGTCAATTCTTCCACCGTTCTAGAATGTGCTGCCTGAGCAAGTGAAGACATAACCTCAGCCATGACAAGGAAGAAGTGTGGAAACAGTACTTGGAACTGAGCAAGCTGTACACAGCCACTGTAGAAACAAGTGCCCTTTTCATGATCGAAACTGGGTTATTTGATCAGAAGGAAGTCAAATGAAACAAAACCACACCGAGAAAAAAGCTATTGTACCTTGTGTATATTTTCAAATTGCTCAATAAAGTCTGTGGTACTGTTTACTTAAAGAATACCTGTATTCAACCAAACAATGATATTCGTTTCAGTACCTTGTTATTATTATTATTTTTCTTTTTTTGCAAAACAAAACTAAGTAGAAAGGTTCAAAATCACTTATGCCTGATTTCTAAGGGGTGGTGCGCTGCAGAATAAAACTGGTGAAGGTAATCGAGACCTCGTTGTCCACTTTTCTGAGTGGACTTTTGAGACCCACACTCTGTTATTGTGACCGATCTCATTAGCTGTGTCTTATGTTTAAGTGACGTGAGAAATATCCAGTCTACTAGGCCACTCTGTCATGGACTTGTAGGGACCATTTTTCTTTGCCCTCCCCACTTCTTTTCTCCATACGGAATTGATGGAGCATGGGGATTTGCTGCTTGCACTATAATGTATGCAATTTCTGTGCACTGACGGTGCACTGCTCTGAACCACGGAGACTGCTGTCTCTGTTCCACAGGCCCCCTTTTACTTTAAAAGGAAAAAAAACACTTTTCTTAAATTGATAAAAAAAAATTAATGGTTTGCGTTATACCCAGCTAATCTGAAATATCAGGGAAAGATTTAATGTAAAAGTTAGCTATCAACCTCACCCTGTTCAAACCTTTGGGGAACTCTATTTCTCTCCCCCCAACCTCTCCTTGGCTTTAGTATATTTAAATCAACGGAATTGATCATTCCTGTAACTAAACTTAGTTGTCAAAAACTGTGTAATTTGTTTATACTTCAGTACAATTGGCTTATTTATGGCATGGGCAGTCGTTGAAAATATGTACGTCTCCAGATAAGAATATAGTCCGAAAAGATTATCCCCAATACCTTCTAGACTTCAAATTGGCTTTTATTCCTTACATCAGTTCAGATTTTGTCCCATTTCACTAATTGAGTAGCCCTTATATGCTTGGGATCTGCAGGGAAATATGTAAGACCAGGGACAAACAACTAAAAGGAGATTCACACACACACGTATAATTCTTGGAGACGTCCCCAAAGTTCCTGAGCTTTAAGGTCCGAACTATAAAGATGGCTTTCCTCCCTACCTCACAGGCTTGTGTGAGGATCCATAAGCATCTACATCAATGCTTTGCCAGCAGTAAACTGTTTTGTTACATTAAGGCTTGCAGACACCATCTGATTTTCTAATTCCATTGACTTAATAAATGTATAGTTGCATATGTTTTGAATAAAATATATTATCATGGGAGAATTACATAACCCTTCAACAGTGAAGCAACTACTAACTATACATATAATAAACAGGTTTACTCATTTTAATATATTTTTTTTCCAAATCAGCTAATTTTCTTAGAATTTTCTGGGGTTTTGCACCCAAATTGTTTTGATAATATTTGTGGTTGTTGCTGTTGATCTTGAAATGACCATTCATAGCATAGGATCCTAAAAGCCAAAAATGACCACGTTTATGTATTAGTTGAAATCCACAATTAACAATAATTTCAATGGGGTGTTCTTTTGTTTGCTCTTCAACTTTATCATATTCTAGTGTCCTCAAAAGCTATATGACATTTTCTGTCTGATTCTACCTATGTGCAACACTTTGAATATTTGCCTCTGTTCATAACTGCCCTGTGCTATCATATTTCAGTTTTGAGGTATGGGAAGTAAGTTTGATTTGAAGGTTTCTCAATTTGTGTTTTAAGCCTGAGGAATAAAATGTAATTTAATTTTTATAACATTTTAACTTTTCAGATACTACTTTATCGCTTTTTTATATCACAAGAGTGTGCATTCTGGCAAAAAGCTAAATCAAAAGAGTCACGGGGGTTTTTGGGGAATAGGTCTGGAGGTACCTACTCTTGATTATGGAAATGTTGGGCCACACTTATCCCGAACAAAGGGTCAACCTGGGGCGAAGTTTATGAATCTTGGAGTTTTGACTTCCCTATGCAAAGAGGACCAGGAAGGCCAGGTTTCAGGAGTCCAGTAGGCTTTTGGGTTTAGGCTTTTGATAAACTATCCACAGCTTTTATTTTGTTTTATATCGTTTTGCTTGTTTGTGTTTAATATTCACCCAGTAACTTTACAAATGAGGATTTGAACGATGAAAATGTATCTGTATGTATAACCATTTACATAAAAGCCAAGGGCCTCTTGCATGGTTTCAAGTACTAAAATATTTCCCTACTTTTGTAGAAAAAAGCCAGATCCATCAAATTTTTAATTGCACATGCTAACGATAATGGATTCCTTCTAAGTCCCTGATATAAAATCTAATATGGAGGCAAAATGGAGCTTCTGTAGTATTGGAATATTATGTTTCTATGTTGATTTATTTTAGAATTTTATTAATGAAAACATTACAAACATTATTTTTATATGACCTATGAAACTAGGCAATTATATTATTATCATAAGTATGTATTGGGTCTCATATTTTTTATTCTGCTACTTTTAGTAACACACACACACACACACACATAGAAACAATAACGATGTATAAATGCTTTGCAAATGCACTGAAGCCATTCAACATTCAATACCTTGCTTTAAAAACTCAAGTTTATCAATATTAGGAGAAAATTCTCAAAATGTTTAGTGAGCAAAGAGTTGACACATCAACTCTGAGCATTAACTAGCCATAGATAATCAGCTATGGAACCATATATGATTTCATATGGAATCAGCTATGGGATCAATAATGTGCTCAGTCCATTTGGTATATCATAATTATATTCATAGATCCAATAAAATATAACTTTAAAATAAATGTACTTCTTTCTAAGAAGATAATTTTTTAACCCACAGAGGCAATACTAAATGGTGACGGCTAAGTAGAGGAAATGCAAATTGTTATAATAAATTTTTATCCAAGATTGTATTATGCTAATTTATAAATTCCAATATTCTTTGTGAAAACAGTAAAACATTAATAGATCTTGCAGAAATTGCTAAAAATCTATCAGAAATTATTTCTATAATAAATCTGTACAAAATACAGATTTAAAGATGAGACTGAAGATGAAATTTTCCCTAAGAAAAGGCTCTATACAAAGTTAAATAGTGACTTTCCTAAAACCTGGTTAAAGGAGGAAAATATTTTGGGAGAAATTGCATTGATATAAACACACATATATGTGCACATACACCACACATAACTCTTCTTGGAGAATATTGGAGAAGAATGAAATATTTACAATAGTGACTTGGATATTGATATGATCCAAATACAAGAAGTATACAAACCTTTAGTATGCAGCATTTGGACGATTCAGGTAGAATTTAATGAACAATTTTTGGCCTTCATTGTATATCCAACCTTAGCCTAACTTTCAGTGCTGTCAAAGATTGAAGCTGATTCATAGATGTGGTTACACAGAACAAAGTTACCAAGTAGTAATAAATCATTATTTTAGAAATGATTTAATGGTCATAATGCAGCTATTAAATACTAACATGTTCTTTGACTTATATGCTTAGTGTAATGCAATGTAGTAAAAAATCTGGGTAGAAGGAGGGAATCATATTGGGTCCAATATTCTTAGTAGCAATATGGAAAGATTAAATATATAACTACTCATTGTTTTCTTTGTTTGTACAGACCTGCACTGATGAGTATAGCTTTTTCTTTTTTTTTTTTTGGTCTGGTTTACCTGAATATATAGGGAAAACAAACAGAAATGTAGGTAGACTATTCATTTCAGCAACCATCAAAAATCAGCCATTAAGTGAGCAAGGTAGTAAGTATAGAAGGATGTCCATAGATCCAATACCTTTAAGGGATAACTTTGCATCTGCTTATTAGTATGGACAGTACTTGATTAGCTATTCAACAAATCAAAACTCTAAAGCTACATATTATGGAAAAAGGGAAGAATCCCAAGTTTCAAACTTAAATTGTACTTAGTTTCAAGATTTGGTAACATTGAATTAACTTACTTGGCTTTCAATTTTAATAGAACAAACCTCAGAACAGTTGTTGAGAGATCTGACTCAAATTCAAATTTCCTTTTTTTTGTTTGTTTTTTTTACCCTTTAGGGAAAAAGACATTTAAATATTATTTGAAGGAAATAAGACCATTTCAACTTTTATTTTCTACCTCATCTGCAAAAGGTAAATCTTTGTGTTCTATAGGATTAGGAATCTCATAAACTATACAATCTGAAGTAGTTCACAGGCATTTGCCTAGCACAACTAGCACAGAACCCACACACTTTTTCAAGTATTCCAAATACATAATTTAAAAATAAAAGTATCAATACCAATGATTTTAACATTTGAAAATAAGTGTTCTTGCTTTGATTTATACCACTGAAATATGTAGTTTTTTTTTTTAAAGGAAGAGATGAGAGAAAAAAATAGATCATTTTTTTCAAGAAGGCTTCCCAAAAAATGTTTTTTTAAGTTAGTAAGAATTATACCTTTTTACTTTGCTGAGTTTATGGAAATAAAGGATTTTTGCCCTTCAATACTACAGAGACATCAAATGTATTTTAGAATGATACATTTTTTAAAGTCTTAGGTGAAATTAAATGGAGAAAATAATCACCCGAGGTTCTTGAAATTATATCCTGTGAGGAAGGTATGCAGTTTGTAATTTAAAATGAGTTGATTGGATGGTTTGCATGTGCCGTGACTGGTATCAAACTGTGTGATCTTCATGTTCATGGGTTGAAACTCAATCACTGAGCAACACTGACAGGGTTGCATGGTTTAGTCTTATTGTCCAGCAATATTAGCTTTGGAAATAAGAAAATTGGGCCACAATAGTTGATGCCACCTTAATAATTTTATCAAGCAATTTTTCTTATGTAAAAATACTGCAAATTCTTACTCTAAATCACCTACTGGCATTTTCAAAATGCTATTTCAGATGCCTTAGTTTCCAACAAAATTGCATTTATTCTAACACTTATTAATTGACTAAGGTCCTCTTAAGTGTGCACCATACTTAAGATACTATTCCAGGCCCTGCAAGGGATGTAAAAAAGTCTTGGTGACTATCATCAATGAAATTAGATTCTCACTTGAGAATTAAGACGTACATGTAAAAACTATTAGCTATATATTAAAAAAAAGCAAAAGTGGAATGTGTTCTGCAATACGTTGGGTTAAAAATGCTAGGGAAGATCCAACCTCACCTTAAAGCTGTGTAGCACTTTTAGGATTTTGACTCAGGGTGAATGAGATTCATCCAAAGGAAAGTAGCACAGCAAGAAGTTTCAGCAAATGTCCAAGGCTGATTATTCTATGTGAAATAGATAATCTATTGCAGGGAAATCATGTAAGTTGTTAAGAGAGTTGAATTTAGATTTAAAACAACTGGATGGAAGTTAGTCTTTAACCAGTCTCAATGTCACTTAGTGTCAGAAAAAGCAGAAAAGTGGGCATGACCAGACTTTTCTTTAGGAATCGGAACCTTTCATTAATATTCATCACTTGGTAAAGACAGATTCTGGAGCTCTATTCCTACAAAAGATAAATAACATTTGGCTATTTTGGTTATTTTCAAAAGACAATTAGTTATTTTAGAAGTCTATCTGGAGAAAATTAAAAAAAATTATTATCAGTAATATATATTTCAGGCATGGAATCACTTAATTTTATCATTTTTATCCTAAGAAAAATAAATTAAAATGAAGTCAAGAAACATGCTTTTAAGAATAACATTTATTCTTAACTATATAAATGTGTTTAATTTCTATAATCACATTTTAAGTATAAAATATTTTTGAAGTGAAAATAAATAATATTCAAATACCAAAGAACAAATTGATGCCTTATTAAAACTATACCAGTTATTTTTCATGTATTATTTTAATACTCTACGAAAAAGATGGCACATGTTTGATACTCTACAAAAAAAGATGGCACATGTTTAATGTTTTATTTTAATACTCTACAAAAAACATGGCACATGTTTTAGTGTTACATTATATAAAATTACACATACATTTATTTTCAAAAGTGGCTATCATACAGCATGAAGATTCAATGATTTGTTAATACTACAAGTAGACTTAGCCTGAAATCCCTACATTTATATCTTGTTTCTCATCTTTTCTTTTTTGACATTTACTTGCCTCATTTTTTTTACAAACCTTGAAAAGCTATATAAGAGCAATTTCTATATTTCATGTATTTTTCAGAACAAATTTAAGAAAAATGTTTTTCAGAAATAGAAAGTAGTTATCATGTTGTTTTCAGGGTTTTGTTTTTCAATGCATTTCCTCTCCCTTTGTCACTAATCATGCTCTTCCTCACAAAAAAAAATAATAAAGGAAAATTGCATTCAGAAAAATACTCTGTGAAAGTCACTTTCCTATAAGCTTGAGGTTTCATTCCATGATGTGGTTTGGTTTTGTAGCTCTTGCAACACTGTGGGTTTCCAATCTCCTCTAATCCATCCTGTCTTCATTCTTCCAAAGACAGCTGGCAGGAGAAGCCATTTTTGTTCATGTTAAATTTATTTCAAAAGGCTTTGATGACCCATCCAATTAGACATTAAAATCAGAAGTGAAATGAAAAGTATTTTACTTTTTACAAAAGCATTTTTAATATAATGCTTTAAAAGTTAAAGTATAACTATAGTTTTCAAAAAATAAGTATTATTTTATTGATACCCTTTCCTTCACTTAGAAGAAAACTTAGAAAATTGGTTTTCAAGAACAAATAACACTGAATGAATCTCCCAGATTTCATCATCTATGTTTCTCTTTCCAATTGCACATAAATTTCATTTTGATAACACAATGGTAATAAATAGCAATTAGCTTATTGATAAGAAACCAACATAAAAATAATTTTCAATTGTATCTTTTAGTTTAGGTTGAGATACAGTGCATAAGCTTCTTTTAAGTTGTATTTCACTAAATAATTATAAAATTATGATTTTCAAAAATTGGAACGATATGTACTTCTCGCCCTGCCTGCTTACAGGATCTGTCTGTATCTTTCACTTACTCAATTTAAAGTTAGGGGTCCCAACCACCCTTAACTGTCTCAGTTTCAGTTTGAGAAAGTAAGTGATATAGGAAGAGTGAAATGCTTTATTGGGACAAATAGTCTTGGGGGAAAATCAGGTCACAACTGAGCTTCCTTGATTCTTAATTAATGCCTTAAAATATGAACCTGTACAATATTAACAGAAATATTTAGACCTAGATTAATAGCTGGAGTGGTGGAGTATCTTAGGAACCCAGGATTCAGAACATATCATGAATCTATGACTATAACTACTCATCTCAGTTTAAATGTCAAAATAAGCATTGTTCAAATTCTCTCTTGAGTCTTAAGTAGAAATAACATCTTTATATTTACCTCACAGAGTTATTATGAATACCAGTTATGATTTTTTGTGCAAACCACAAAAATTAGTAAAGTTCCTAGCAAATTAGATAGTAGTATTATGGTTTCATTTTTGCTCCCTCAATCCCCACAACTTCTGGATTCAGAAAAAGGTGACCTGGGTTATATATTACAGGTATTAAAGCTTTGCAAAGTTTCAGTACACTAAGCAAGGATATGTATTTTCCATCCAGGCAGGCAAAAATAGAGTATTAGCTCATTCAGTCCTTCACTTCATCATGCAGAAAACAAAGGACATTATAATCTCTATTTCACTGTGTGTATTGGATTTTCTTTAATAACTACAGTACATAAAAATCTAAATATAAGGTTAGTCTAATAAATAAGTATAATTTTTGAATTGTACTTATTTTTTATTTCCTATTTCAGAATCTTTTTATAATATCAGTTTATATTCTTGATATAATTATTTTAAAAATGAAAATTAATCTTACTAATTTTTTTAAAAATACGTAAATGAAGTGTTTAGAGTAAGAATATTTGGAGGTTTATGAAACTCAAAAGAAATAAAAGTCATTAGCATATTCATGAGATATATTTTGTATGATAAAGGAAATACTTCTATGGAGGAAATTACAGGGACAGAACTTATCATGTATAATAATACCTTGCTATTATATAATAATTAATAAATGCTCAGTTGTAAAAAATGCTCAATTACCATCCAGTGCTTGTAAATTCTTAGAATATAAATAATGCAGAATCTGGAAGAAAACCTAGCACCTAATTCAAAATCAATTTCCCCTCCCTTCTAGCCAAAATCCAGAGATACCATATTATCAATTTTTATTTATACATTATGATAGAGTTTTAACTCTAATATAATAGAGAGCCTATTATCCAATTTCAATGAAAGAAGAATGCTCCTATTTTAGGAGGTATTGGACAAAATAAAATGATTTATTTGGAGGCTACTTCTTCATCTAACAGACACTAAAACTTCATGTTCCACAAATACGAAAATAAACATTTGTTTTCATAAAATATAGCTTTCCATTGTGGGAGTTAACAGAGGTGCATTTACTGGCACATAGTAACTTGATAATATTAAGGCAGCTCTTATTGGAAACAAGAGTTGATCTGGAGGACATTTTTGCTTTTCACTAGAGCCCAGTCACATACCAGTCTCTCTCTGTTAAAGGACAGCCTAATCTTGTTTGCTGAAAAAGTAGAAATTCCTAATAAATATAACAGAATCTCACACCTTTCCTTTTGTCTTTTCTAAATCTTATTATGTCTCAATAAATTTGACATCTCAGACTCTCCCAGTGAAGTCGTCTTTGGTAGCTATTTCTTTGTCTGTTAAAGAATAGTTCCTTGAATTTCCACTTACCCTTTACCTCAGGATCATTGAAGCAGTCCCTCACCCACAGCAAAAACAAAACAAAACAAAACAAAAAAAAACATACAAAAATGAGCAACCTCCCAAACAACAAAACAAGTGACAAAAAATCATCTGTGTACTAGTGAAATTGTACCATTTTCTGAGAGTATTTCTCGCTGGCACATTTAAACATCCTTTTTGTCGGTGGTTTCTTAAAGAGAACCAACCAGCAGCCTAACTAGATTACACTTAATTGTTTTGAGAAAAATTAAATGACAAGGGAGCTGAATTTTTAATTCACAAATAAAGGTTTTGACAATATAATTTACTATAGAACAGCACATAGTGGGAATGTGAAATAAACAAAAAACATTGTTTTATAAAGTGCTGGTAGCCTTGTCAAGAATGTTAAAGCCAGGAGAAGACAGGAAGGGGTTAGAATATGAGAAGTTTGGAGATTTTTTTTTAAATGGCCATATGGAAAGAAAGAACCCTTGAATAGCATTTCAGAGCACAAAGACAATGATTTTATTCTGTCAATCTGTATGTATATATGTATATATATTTCCTCACCTGAGGCTATTTTTCCATTGATTTTTAGAGAGAGTGGAAGAGAGAAGGACAAAGAGAAATATCAGTGTAAGAGAACCACATCAATTGGTTGCCTCCTACACTAGCCCTGACCAGGAGGAGTCTGCAACCAAGGTATATAACCTCAGTCAAAATCAAATCTGGTGCCCTTTGGTCCACAGACTGATGCTCTATCCACTGAGCAAAACCTGCTAAGGATTGTCAGTCATATTTTTTAAATAACAATACTTCCCTACTACACACACTGGTGCTGACAAAAGTGAGTTTGGGAAATCAAATTGAAAAAAGGGAACAAAAAACACCAAATCTTTGAGCAATAAATATGCCTCATGTCATCCAAATTATTACAACAAAAGACTCTAGTATGATCAGGACAGATGGCTAATGTCAGTCACTTTTGTATGACATTTAGAAAGCAAATTCTTGGTAATAGGAAACAATATCCATTATGGTTTTCCTAAAGGGTAAAATTTTCAGATAGAAATTGGATGGATAAATAAAGCTACCCTGATATATGGATGGAGAAATTTTAAGAATCAAAGTCAAATTATTATAGGAAGAACAGTGGTAATTTTGAAACCATACAGTTTACTGTACAGTAGGTCTCAAGTCCATGTCACAACTTGCAATAGACAAGATTTTATAGCAAGCACAAAAATACTTGGAATCACACATGTAACACCTTATCAATAAAGAAATTAAAAAAAAAATACTTGGGATCAAGTCTGCAACCTGGACTTGTGCCCTGACCAGGAATTGAACCATGACTTCCTAGTTCATAGGTCAACACTTAACTGCTGAACTACACTGGCTGGGATGCTTTAAGTTTTTTATATTGCTTTTTAAAATTATGCTGTCAATCTTATTCGAGTATAAAATAAAAATTAGGGACCTTTAACATATTTTTATTACTAGAATATTTTATATAAAACTGGAGAAATCCATTCTTTGAAAACCTGACTGAATTTCTCTGTAAAATTATCTGGGCCTATGTTGGGGGATAGTGGAGATGAGCGAGATTTTTAATTCTTGACTCAATTGTTTAATACTTTTAGGAATATTTTTCTAATTCTTCTTGTGTTAGTTGTTGTAAAACTAGAATTTTCTAGATATTTAGTATCATTTAAAATGTTTTTAAAATTCAGCAGAAGATAGTAAGAAGTATCTTATTTTTTAATATCTATTGCATCAGCATTTATTTACTTTGAATTCTCAAACATTTTCCCATCTCTCCTTTTTCTTTTTTATCAAACTTGAAATAATTTTGCCAACGTTATCACTTTTTAATGAGTAATATTCAATTTTCATTTCTTTCTAAAGCATATTTTAGGTTCCTAGTTTCTGTTAGCTTCATACCTTTAAAATTCCTTCTGCTTTAGTAATTAATCTTTATTGAGTATTTTAAGTTTGAAAGTTAACTCATTTAAATAAAGATTTTTCTTATTTTTAAGTATTAGCCTTCCAATATGCAAATCTCTCCCCCACCTTTTCTAACTATTTTATCTGTATTCATTAGGGCAATGCTGTCTGCTATAACAGGAGTTTCAGTGGTTTAGAAAACAGGGATTTATTTCCTCTTTGGTGAAGTTTAAGTATATCTCCTAAGCAGTGATTCACATATCTAGTCTCCTTCCATTTATCTCTCTGATACATCCTAGGTCTTGAAGTCAAATGCCGGACTCTCTGCATCCAGTTGCCTTCATATAAAAAACAGACTGATGAATTCACATTCTATTTGGTAAGAGATGTGCCATGGCCCATGCAGATGCAATAAAAGGTATGAAATATTACTGGATATCAGCTTGTTGTATGCCCAGGATATTCCCTGGGGCCTGGTCATGTATGCATTATCTTCCTATGGCCATCAAAATTTCAGATTGCCAGAGTTCAGAGATGTTCAGAATAAGCCATATTTTTTGCACAATTTAGGTACCACAAACCAGCTTAGATTTTAGATAGGGAGAAGTGGGAAGTCTCTCAAAATCTAAGTTCTCAGATGCCAGGTAAGGGCCAAATTACAAGCAGGCCTTTGTAAGGAAAGCAGTCTTAGGTCTACTGTGTTCATTCTTTTCTGCATATTTGCCTTGTTTTGAGGGTGAACGTGTCCAATTTAGCAACGTTATGCATGTTAGATTTCATGGATCTTTTTTAGAAGTTTGTGATCAAATTGAGAAATTCTCAGCTATTCCTAGTTTCTCAAGGATTTGTATCATAAATGAGTATATCAGTCAAGGTTCTCTAGAGAAACAGGCCAGTAAGAAGTGTCTGTATGTATATATAGTCATACACAACATCACGATGTTTTGGTCAGTGATGTGATCCCACAAGATTATAATGGAGCTGAAAAATTCCTTTCATCTAGTGATGCTGTGGCCATTGTATAGCATTACTCACATGTTTGTGGTAATAACCTTGAGCTGCTAGTCATATCAAAGAATAGCATTTATAGTTATATCCAGTACATAATACTCGATAATGATAATAAGCAAAGTTGTTGCTGGTTTAGTTACTTATACTACTGACACCCAAAAAATGTGGGTGGTGTTTGAGTCTGAGTTCTTGTCTCATAAAAATCAAATAATGAAGACGTGGACAAAAACAATTAATGGAACCAAAGTTTATTGGGAGAAGCCAGTCCTAGAAAAGGAGCAGGCCAGTGTCCAGAGTTTCCTTTCCATATTCCAGTCAAAGTCTCGTTTATTTTCAAGCTAATTAAAGTCTAGCTAGAGGCCTGGTGAACGAAATTCATGCATAGAGAATGGGATTACCTCAGCTCAGCCTGCACCCTCTTCAATTGGGGATTTCTTGCGGGATGTCCAACTTCCAGTTTAGGCCTGATCCCACAGGGACATCCCTCTCTCAATCTGGGTCCACTGGCTCCTAATTGTTCACCAGCCAGCCTGATTGCACCTCCAACTGTCCTCCCCTGCAGGCCTGATCTTGCCCCCAACTGCCCTCCACCTAGGCATCCATTGGCTCCCACAGCACCTACATTTGGTTCTGATTGGTCAGTTTCTATGCCAGCCAGTTTCAGAAGCTCCACCTTCTAGGCAGCCATTGGTTCTTCACAGCACCCAGATTTGGTTCTGATTGGTCTGTTCCTATGCCAGTCAGCATCAAAAGCTCCACCTCCTAAACAGCCATTGGTTCTTCACAGCAACCACATTTGACTCTGATTGATCGGTTCCTATGCCAGTCAACATCTCTGGGCCTATCTCTGGGCCTGATCAGAGAGGCAAGGCTTAACAACAGCCCCCTCCAGGCTAGGAGACAAAGAAAAGCATGGCTGCTTACAAAACTCAGAAAGAAATAGGGAGAGAAAGAGAGAGGCAAGTACTGAGTAACAGCTGCCACTGAGGCTGCAGATCAGACACTGCCTCTTTCTCTCTAGGTCTCAGGCTCCTGGGCAGTCAGTTCTGGGTCACCACGGCAACCTAGCACTGACTGAAGGACATCCAGGTTGGTCAGAGTTTGGTCGTGATCGGTGGTTATAACCTTGGCCTTTTATGTATTAGATAGTCCATGTGTGGAAGCCCACATTGCCATAAGCCACATGGATGCAGGGATGAGCTCCTCTGCCACAGGAATGAACATCAAGAACCCATTGCATATTGGGGAAAAGAGAATGAGCTTGAAAGGAAGCACACATCTTTTAATTTGGGGTAAGTACCATCTTGCAATCTCCTAATTCTCAGAGAATTCTGTCTTGGCAATATCCTTGGGATTGGTTTACATGCCTTACTGCCTTGTGATTAGTTATCTGCATGCTGCCTGTCTTAGCAACCCATACATTTTAAAATTCATGCCTCTGACTTATATGCCCTTTCTTTCCCACCCAGTTGAAGTGTCTTAGAAACTCTGTCTAGTTGGGTTCTTGGGTTTTACTTTTCCTTCTGATGATCCCACCCTTATCTACCTAGCTTTCTTCTGTCTCCTCACTATAATCTTGTGAGTAAATGAGTGCATTTTAGTTATCCTGTGTCCTTGGGTTGGGGTGTTTTTTAGCAAGTGCTTCTTACCTTATGACCTCCCTTACACTTAGCCTAGAGGTAAATGGAGTCAGGTAAATGCTCTTTCCCAAGTGTGGGAAACCAAACATTGTTCTCACTAAATGGATGTAAACAGGAGGCCAGAAGGCTGGTCAACCTTAACTGCTCTGAAAGGTCAGAGCTAATCACTCACTGTTTAGTTGAAACATTGTTGGCTGAAGCAACCTCTACCTGTTTGTTTCATGTTAATTTCTGTTTTGTTATTTCCTGCCTAAAGGCTGGGGTGTGTCCCAAAGCCTTAATAAAAGGGAGAAAAAGGCCAGAGCAAGTGGCAGTCCTTTCCACTAGAGGAAGGCTCCCGCCTGGCCCCCAATATGGCCAAATTAATGTTTTCTAGTCTCTCATTTCATTTGTGTGCGGCCTCCTTCAGAACCTGAACGCTGAACCGGGAACCCTGAACCACACGGGACGTGGAAAGAGGTTCCCACACCTAAGGTGAATTAATGCTCTGATAAAGACTTTTTTTTCCATTTCTCATGTTAGAAGGAATGTTTTGGGTTTATTTCTCAATGGTTGATTATTCCACCACCTTGTCAGATCCAGGAAGATATCTTTCAATGCAGGAGCATGTTAGAGTTCCTAGAGTTAAAAACTCACAAAATTGTAGAGTCCCCAAGATTTCTCATGCTAGTCTGCAATTTGCCTCTAGCAATTTGTCACAAATACCATTAATATGTCCCTACTAGTGTTTACCCCAATGGCTTCTAATCCAGGAAAGCAAACCTTGGCTGATGGTCTATGTATTTAATGTCTAGAGGGCTTGTTTGTCTTTCTACATTTCTGCTTTTTTTACTCTTTGGAATCTGTGAATATTTCCTTTATGTAATTGTCTACTCAACAGTGCCTTTTAATAGTATGACTTTGTATTTTATCAAATTTTAGAAGTGCTTTGCACAAAGATGCTCCCCCACCCCTAAGATACCATATCCCAGAAAGACAAGTACTTTTCATTTCTACACTCTTACGTTAAAATTCTCATTTTAGAACAATTCTATAAAGGCTACACAAACCATGCCAGCTGTATCTTAGATTGTATCAAAAGCATCATGTTAATAGGCAGTCAACATAAAAATTAAGATACCTTATTTTATGGTATGTTATTTAAACTGACTGTATATGTTACCCTTGACATTGCACATTGCAATTAAGTCACCAAATGTTCACCAAATAAAATAAAATGTAGTCTTAGTCATAGTAGCCAAATTTCAAGTGCTTAATAGTTTTATGTATCTAGTGGCTACTGTATTGGACAATTCAGTTCTAGTACTTAGCCACTTTAATGTGTTGTTATTAGATAACTTCTCTGGTTATTTTTTATTTTTATGACATACAGAGGTTGGAATGCAGATTTTCCTCCTTGTTCTGTAACAGTATTAGGACAAGGGAGACCTTGGCATTTTCTTTTCAGTCTTTTGAGGCCAGAGATAATAGAGATTATGACAGAAGTCCAATATCTTGGGCCCCTCAATGCCAAGCCATAAAAAGATAGACATATATGTGTAAGCATGATGACCCCAAAAAAGGAGAATTTGATTGATTTCAGCAATCTTTCATGATAGCTCTGCATATGGAAGCTCTAATTAGGAGAAAAAAAAAAGATGTTAATGGCAATAGCAGGGGGGGAAACTGCCTTTATTTGGTGATATTTGATCTGAGAAAATCTTGAACCAACTTATTAAAAATGAACAGAGATTAGTAACAAGAGAGAAAATATAATGTCAGGAATGAAAAAATTCACAAGCTATAGAACAGTATTTGGCTAGAGAAAAACTCTAATTCTGATCATAATAAAAATATGAAACTGTGAAATATTAAGACCATGTCTCTTACCATTAATCTATATTTCATTTGTGCAAATACAGAATACTAAATATACATCATCAATTTTTTAACAAATTGTTTTTATTTATTTGAGAGAGAGAGAGAGAGAGAGAGAGAGAGATAAAGAGAGAGAGAGAGATTTGTTGTTCCACTTATGAATTAATTTGTTGATTCTTACATGTGCCCTGACAGGGAATCCAACCTGCAACCTTGCCATATGGGCACAATGATCCAACCAACTTAGCTACCTGGTCAGGTCAAATAGTTTTTATTGTGTTCTATTATTTGACAGAAATTATTTCCAGACCTTGACATTTTAAAAATGCAGCCAATTATTTGCTGTAATGAGAAACTTTTCAACACCTATGTTGGACCTCATATTGGAAATTACCAAACACATAATTGACTACTAAATTAGCATCCTGCCTGTAGAACATGGATGCATTTTAATACTTCTTTGTTATTAAATTTAACCATAAGCAAAATATATACATTGCTATAATTTGATGTTTTCAGATAGGTGACTCAATATGTGTACTCTCATTATTAAATAGAGTACAGCAGAAAAAAACATAAATCCTGAAAACAGAGTCTGGCTCTAAAAATTAAATGTGAATAAGTCATAAAAATATCTTCATAGTATGAATTGTGGAAGCAATTTGGTCACATAATTTTCTTGGTTACACTCATACACAAATACTAATCATCACCATAATGACATTTTCCTTTTGAAGGTAGCAATATATAGTTATGGTTAAAAATTTAGTATAATAAAACATATACAATATTTACATACAAATACAAGCTGCGTATATATATTCATTTTGGCATATATGTCAGTGACATGCTACAGAACATTATCAGGAAAGTAAAACAATCAAAGAATTTGTGAATTAACCTCTGCCTATTCAAGAAAAAATTTACTTTTTTCTCTAATAATTAATAATTTTTAATAAAAGAACTTGTAGATGAAAGAACTATTCTGGTAAAATTTATCTTAGATTTATGTCTGTATGTATTTATTTATTTGCTTTTCCAGAAAATATAGAAAAATACCAGCCATTTGAAACCATGATATTCTCTAATTCTAATGCTAACTTGAGTATCCCTGTGTTTGCATTTTGTTCTAGGTGTATCAGATCTTTCTACCAACATGTTTTGAGTCTTGCTCCAACTGTAGTTATATATATATATACACACACATACACATAAGTAGAGGCCCAGTGTACAAAATTTGTCTTTGGGTAAAGTCCCTAGGTCTGCCTTTCAATCTGTGGGGCAACAAGCTGCTTGCCAGCCCCACCCTCGCACCCTCTCCCACCACTACCACCCAGTCACCTTCTTCTACAGGGTGACCAACGGGTGATCAGGGGGGTCCCTGCTGGCACCTGCCTGGGCTGGCCTGGGGCCTGTGGGCTGGGGGCATTTCCTGCATTGAGCATCTGCCCCCTGGTGTTCAGTGCACATCATAGCAACCAGTTGTTCTGCCATTGGGTTGATTTGCATATTAGGCTTTTATTATATAGGATTTCTAAGCTGAAAATGAGAGAATATGAAAGTTATAGAAATGACTGCCTCCTTCTCCCCATTAAAAACTGCTTTTCATTTTCTTATTAACAGTAAAAATGTAGCCCAGGTAGCATGGCTTGGTGATTAAGCATTGACCTGTTTTGAGGTTATGTTTTGTTTAATTCCTAGGTCAGGACATATTCCTGGGTTGAGGGCTCAATCCCCAGTATGGGCATGCAGGAGGCAGTCTATCAATGATTACCTCTCATCATTGACGTTTCTGTCTCACTCTCCATCTCCCTTCCTCTCTGATACCAATTAAAAAAAATAAAATAGTAAAAAGTATTAATACCTTAGATTTTATGTAACTATCTTAGCTACTAAATATATGTAGTATGGCTCTGAAATCAAGTCTATATTCATGCTCTTGCATGGAATTCTCCTATTTCCAGCAACACTTAAGTCATTATTTCAGCCTTGTTTGAAGTCATTCTTTATGTGAGGCTCTTCCCTGTGCTATATTGCTAGAGCAATTCAAGCTGAAATGATCATTTCCTGGAATCATTCCCTCTACATTAATTAAAGAAAAGTAACATTCTCCTGAAATTTCTCAGTTAATATTGCATATGCTTGTTTCTTTTTTTCTTTTATCATTCTTTTCAAATGTCTTTACAGTAGATATAAGTAAATGCATCATGGAAAATTTGCTGTCTAACCATTATAAATGACCTCATTAGCTTTCTAGGGCTCACACTGTATCAGAATCACCAAGGGGCTATGAAAGTTTATGAAGGCTGCAAGGTATTTTCCAGTGAAAAAGCAAATAGAAATTGAATAAAATCTGAAAAAAGCCATTGTGTGTATTCCTCATAAATACCCCCCTGGTTCATCTATTGGTTAACCATTTTGACCTACCACATGTAGGCAATAGCAGTTCCACAAGGAGCCTAAAATTATATATTTTTTATGGATACAATTACCTCAATTATACTTAAAGCCTTAGGACAATTTGAAATATATAATTACAACACTTTTATATTTTAAAAATGGAGTCCCAATACTTAAAGATCAGAATTTAATGGGAACTATTTTGAAATAAACTGCCACATGTAGTTTTAGGCTAAATTATCCACAAAACTACCAGATGGTTAAAGATTGTTCAATTTCATTTTCCAGAATGTCAAGTGTAAAATTTAAAATGGCACAACCAGATTTAAAGGAAGAGAAAATACAAGTTCAAAACTTTCAAAGTAATGCTCTGTCAGTTTTACAGTACCTTGAAAATGATCTTATTCAAATGGAGGAACTTTATGTGAAAAAAAAATTCTAATCAGAATAATAAATAGTTCATATTTAAAATGTTGAATTCCAAATCAATTGTTCTACCAACAACCTATTGAATTTTAACTACATTTTCCAATAGACCTATTTGGAATTCTTTAGAGATGGTCTGTAGGGTTCATTTGCTTCAGAATTGCTTTCATTTTATTGATCTGATAAGAAAAAAGCAAGTCAGAGAGGGATTATAGAAGCTTAATTTAAAAGCAAAAGGTACAGTATGGTTTTGTCATTCCAAAGTGAACAAATCAATTAGGATTTGTAGTTCTTAGATGACAGAAATATTTCCAAGGTGATCACATGATGAATTTCAGACATATCCATTAACCACACTCTCACTTATGAGTATATCAAATTACTGTGTATTAAGCAGAAATGATTGTGGCTGGTCCAATGTCAATTACTTTTACTAGATGTTTTAGTTGGAGGCTATTTTAGGGTAAAAATAGCTTCTCTTTTAATAGACCCATTTGATAAAATATCCATTAGTGGTCAATCTTTTCCATAACTTGAATTGTTGTAGCTGATATGCAGAAAGCCACATAGAAAAGAATGACATCAATAAAAGTGCAGGATCCAAGTTTTGGCCATGCTATACCTAGCCTCTAATAAATAAAATATATCCATGTTTTACTCATCATCTCTTCCCCACTCCCATGCCACCCTACTACCCATAATTTGACTCCATTAAGCTTACCTTTTATTTCTGGCCTTTCTTTTTTTAACACTATGGTTTCTCTTTTTTGAGTTTGGTGTCCTTGTTTAACCATAACTTAACTGATTTTGGCTTAGACATCAATAATTTGTTTTTAACTTCTCCTCTATTCTAATACGCAGTGCTGTGTCTTAATAAATATCCTGCACAGTATAGGCAAAAGGAAGATTGTATTCTTAAACCCAGCTACTTTTTTTCTGCACAAAAGGAGAGGAAAAAATCACGGCAAATTGCATGTTAGAAAATAATATGTTTTTCCTCATTTCACAACCACAGAGCTAGTTAAGAAGTCAGTGTTTTTCTCCCATTATGCTTCTGGCAATATTTTGCTTCTATTTGGCATTTCAGCATTAAGAAAACAGTCAAAGGCATTAGAGTCATTCATTGTTAAAATGACTATACAGCATCCATTGCCAAGCATTTATTTAGGAATTTAAAACATATTAAGAAGTTGTTCATAGATTTTACTGTGCATGCTTCTGCAATTTAGTTAAATTCACGAGTATCTAAATTGAGAGAAAGACTTCCTTTTACCTTTAAAAATTAGATTTTTATATTATCCTCCATGACAGAAATAAGATGTTGAAGCAACATCTCAAGGATATTGCTCTGGTTCTTATCCCATTCTGTGCATTAGAATCTTAACAAAAATGACAACATAGGGTTTATCTGCTACAAAACTTAGCATGATTCTGGCTTCCAAATAGATAATAAATGCTCAATAACTATTTATAGAACAGACAAATAGCTTCGTAATGAAGAAGAAATGACTAGTGAAATTATATCATAAAATGAGAGATTAACACAAAAAAAAAACAGTAAGTACATATCAGTTATATATAACGTGACTTTAATTTTAACTGCCAAACCACCTATCCAGAGATTTAGCAAACCTCATTTTAGAAGGGATAGGTACTGGTTTTATATGTATGTGTTTATCTCTTTTAGTCATTTTTTGCAGTATCAATCAACTCCTGTTAAGTTTTTCTATTTAATGTCATGGCTTTAGATCTCAGTCAGAGAAAATTTGTAATCCCTACTTGCTCAAGCAGTGAATTGCTATTAACACTTCTTACAGCACACATCATATTGACATTTAAGAAACTGCTCTCTGTTGAATGCAAGTTTCCTCTTTTTTTGTGTGTGTGGAAGTTCCTTTTTTCTGTAGTTTTCCTCTTAAACACCTTTCGCTCACTCTCTAAGTTTTTTCAGTATTCCTAAATTGTGGAATAATGGAATTGCTTCTTTGGTAAGAAACGATGCATTTATTAGATGAATATGAATGTTTTAAAAATTAAAATTTAACTTCCTCCTTAGACATCAGCACACCCTCCTGCAAATTTTCAACTAACAACTTGCACCCCATAGTTCAACATTTCACTCTTTATCCAGGATAAACAATCATTTGTCAAACTATAATACCACTTGAATTTGGTGTTTAATTGATTATATAGGTTTTTTAAAAATCTTTATTGTTGAAAGTATTGCATATGTCCCCTTTTTCTTCCCCATCTAGCCATCTTCCACCTCCTGCCTCCACCCCAAGCCTTCACCACCCTATTGTCTGTGTCCTTGAGTTATGCAGATATGCAGATAAGTTCTTCCAGTGATCTCCTCCTACCCACCCCTTCCACCCCTATTTTCCCTCTGAGAATGCCAGTTAGCAAGATTTTATATTTATAACTACTAATAAGTAGAAATAGCAGCATGCCAACATGAAATTATTTTTTATTCATTCCTGATCGTATAGCATATTGTAATCTTCTGAGGATGCATCTGTAGCTGCAAGATTTGGAGTTTTAAGAGAAAGAGCGTTGGCGTTTGAAGCCTTTTGGTGTAGTGTTCCCCAGGCTCACCACCTCAGATCCCTGTCATCCATAAAAGACTTTAACTGAATAAAGGACGGTGAGAACAGGCGACAGCATCTAAGTGCCTGTGACATACTCTTTGACTGAACCTGTGATAAGACCAACTTTGCTTCAGTTTTGAACTTTGAGCCTTCCCTGAAAAAAGAACCACAGAAGCAGAGAACAGCTTTTGTGCTTTTGTGTGTGTGTGGTGTGGTGTGTGTGTGTGTGTGTGTGTGTGTGTGTGTGTGTGTGTTTCATCGGCACATTTTTCCTCAAGCGATTCTTCAAGCCAAAGGCATAGTCTCAGTCTTCTCAAAAATTTTAAATGACCTGCTTCAAGCAGCATTTTACTTGATATTATATCACACATCACCACTTTCCTTTAGTTGCAGTATTTTCTTAAATTTAATTTTATTGTTTTAATTAGATTTATTAGGATGGCATTGGTTTGGTTAATGAGATTTCAAGTATACATGTCCATGATATATGATCTGTATATTACATTGTGTGCGCACCACACAAAATCAAATCATCATTTATTTGGCCCTCTTTACCCTTACTATACCCCCACACCCTCTTTCCTCTGGTAACCACCATACTGTTGTCTGTCTATGAATTTCAGTTTTATATCCCTATCTAAACTTCAATGACATTTTAAAAATATATATTTTATTGATTTTTTAGAGAGAAAGGGAGAAGGATAGAGAGTTAGAAATATCGATGAGAGAGATATATCAATCAGCTGCCTCCTGCAAGCCCCCTATTGGGGATGTGTCCACAACCAAGGTACATGCCCTTGACCGGAATCAAACCTGGGACCTTTTAATCTGCAGGCCGATGCTCTATCCACTGAGCCAAACCGGTTTTGGTCCAATGACATTTTTAAAAGAAATAAAACATAAGGTCATCATATTTGCACAGAACCACAAAAAACCCTGAATTGGCAAAAGCAATCCTCAGAAAAAGAAACAAAGCTGGAAGTATTAAATTACCTTATTTCAAATTATATAACAGAGCAATGATAATCAAAACAGCATAGTATTGGCAAAAACAACAACAACAAAAACAAAACAAAACAGACATACAGACCAATGGAACAAAACTGACAGCTCAGAAATAAAACCACATGAATTGGGGCAAATAATTTTTTTGCTAAGGAAACAAAAACATACAATAGAGAAAAGAAAGCCTCTTCAATAAGCAGCGCTGAGAAAATTGGAAAGCTACATGGAAAAGAATAAAACTAAACTATAGTTTGATTCCATGTATAAAAATTAATTCACATTTTGACATCCTAATCCTTGGTATGTTAGAATGTGAACTTATTTTAAAACTAGAGGCTTGGTGCATGAAATTCATGAATTGGGTAGGTGGGTTCCTCAGCCCATGTGTGCCCTGTCACAGTCTGGAACTCCTTGGAGGATGTCCAACTGCCGGCTTAGGAATGATCCCTGCAGTCCAAATGGAATGAAGAAACACTTGGGGATTGGGCCTAAGCCAGCAGGCAGACATCCCTCTTGCAGTCCAGGGTCTCTAACTCCCCTACTGCCCACCTGCTAGCTTGCTGCTCCTTAGTGCTACCACAGAGGTGGGAGAGACTCCTGCCACCTCTGCTGCACTCGCTGCCCCTATGAGAGCACACTGACAATGAAGGGGCAGCTCCTGCATTGAGTGTCTGCCCCCTGGTGGTCAGTGCACATCATAGTGATTGGTTGTTCTGTTCGTTCCACTGTAATGGTCACTTAGGCTTTTATTATATAGACTAGAGGCCTGGTGCACAAAATTTGTATAACAGGGGTCATTGGGGGGCTGGGGTCCCTCAGTTTGGCTTATATTCTCTAGCAATCTGGGACCCCTGAGGGGATGTCCAACTGCTGGTTTAGGCCCAATCGCACCTACTAAGTGTACCAGTTAATACTTTGGATTTTGTAATCAAAGAAAACACTATAATTTCAAGAGAAACATCAAAAGTGCTTTATTCAAAGTAATGTTCATTGCTAGCTACACATTTCCCCATCTTTCAGGTAATTTGTGGATACCATCTCAATAGAACTTTTCTTGTTTTGAGGCAAACCATTCAGAGGCCCAATTTTCTACTTCTTCATATGTTTTGAAGTGCTGCTCAGGAAGTGTGTGAGCCATCCATCAGAACAAGTGGTAATCTGAAGGAGCAAGGTCTGGTGAATACAGTTAATACTTCCCATGCAATATCTTTTAATGTGTCTGTCTTTAACTGGTTTGGAAGTGTGTGATGGTGCATTATCATGAAGCAAAATTACTTTGCTGCATCTTCTGGAACATTCTGGTTATTTCATGATTAAAGCATGGTTCAAATTGATTATTTGTTGTCGGTAGTGATCAGAATTAATGGTTTCACCTGGTTTTAGAAAGTCATAATACACCAAACCTTCCTGATCCCACCAAACGCAGAGTATTGTCTTCTTTCCGAAGCAATTTGGCCTTACAATTGAAGTAGATGGGTGACCTAGACCAACCCATGATTTTGTGCATTTGGGATTCTCAAAATAAATCCACTTTTCATTGCCAGCCACAAGTCAATGCAAAAAAGACTGTGTTTCATGCTATTGAAGCAACATTTTACTGATGACTTTTTGGTTTTTCATTTGTCTTTTGTTCAGTTGTTGTGGCACCCATTTTCCTTCCCTTAAAATCTTTCTCATTTCTTGTAAATGATCAGAAATTGTTTCCTGAGCAATGTTTAATCTTTCTGCAAGATGTTTTTGAGTTTGACATGCATCTTCACCTAATAATGCTTGTAATTGTTGGTCTTCAAACTTTTACAGCTGACCTGGATGTACTTTGTTTTTCACATTGAAATAATCACTTTTAAAGTGTTTAAACCTGTGTTCACAAGTATCTTGAGATGGAGCATGTTCACCACAAGCTTCTGGAAGTAAACAATAACTTTTTCTTCAAAATAAAGTAATGAATTATAACTTCTCACAAATGCTCTTTCTTTGGCACAAAATTCAACATTTTTAAGTGTAAAAATATATATATGCTGTTAACACCTTCAGAAAATTGGGCATATGAAGTTTTAAAGCTTGTTATAAATACAACAAAATAGCATACATATCAGATTATATATATATAAATATATATTTATAAATCTATTTGTAACTCCATCTATTGAAAAAAATCTGCATTATTAACTGGTACACCTATTAAACTGGCAGTCAGACATTCCTCTTGCAATCTGGAACTGCTGCTTCTAACCACTTGCCTGCTTGCCTCATCACCTCTAACAACTCTGCCTGCCAGCTTGATCACTCCAACCCCAACCACTTGCTTGCCTGCCTCATCACCACTAACTGCCTCTCCTCAGCCCCTGCCACCATGGCTTTATCCAGAATAACTTCTGGAAGTTCATTCAACTGTCTGGTCTAATTAGCATATTATGCTTTTATTACTGTAGATAGGGTCATTGATGATATAATTAGTCAAGTTAAAGTGATGTTTTGATGGGAGGCAATCCAATGTGACCCTTATCCCTCAATGGTGAAATTCTGTCCCAGAGACAGATACACATGGAGAGTAGACAATCTGAGGGAGAACAGCATGTGATGATAAAGGCAAATGCAGTGATATTTCTGCCAGTCAAGAAACTAACCCTGCTGACACCTTGATCTTGTACTTGTAGTCTTCAAAACTATGAGACAATACATTTCTGTCATGTAAGCCACCTGCTTTGTGATAGTTGTTACAATACCCTAGCAAACAAATACACACATCATTTCTCTCTAACATGCTTGTGATAAAAATGTTTTGAAGTGTTTTTGAGGATATATTCTTTAAGAAATACATGGAAATGAGTGTTCTGTGGTGCACAGTAATTGCAAATGCAGTATTTGTTTTAACTTTCTGCAACCCTACTGATATGCTTCAAGGACAAATATTTTTATCTTTTTACTCACTGATATAATCCAAGCAACCTGAATGGTATGTTTGGCATATGGTTGGCATTCAATAAGTATTTCTTGCATGAATGATTGAATTCTCTTATGAGAGTTGAAGGGTGTAACTATTACTTCTCCTTGAGTAGACTGCTATTCAACCATATTATAGAAGAGGCCCTTGGGAGTAATCATCAGCAGATCCAAAAAATATTCTAAGCAAATATTATGGATCAGATCTCTATGAAAAAAAATATTATGTTAAGCCTCTAAATTCCCAAATTAAAGAGAATACCAGAATTTTATTTTCAAGCTTTTGTTTCTATATATCCATCATTGATCCATGATATAGGAAGAAATATTGAGAAATTAAAGTTACAATGGAAGGCAAATTTCTGCAAAGTAACTTCTTCTTATCATTTAGAAGATGACTTTAGGCAAGCATTTTACTCATCTGTCTTTTCAGAAGGTATAATAGTGATTGGACTTAGTCTGGCAAATCATCAAGAGGTACATGTTAAATCACTGCTGTCACCTCTTTCAAAAAGAAAAATATGAATGCACCCCACTTTGGCACAATTGCTGAGCTAAAAATGGAAAAGCAATTCACATATTCAGTCTATAGTTGCACTATTGTAATAGAAAAGGAGTAATAAGAGTACTAATTTGATCTGTGCTTGTGAGCTAGGAAAAAATGTTGAAATCAGGATGAGTGATGATAGTACAAAACTCAAGAATGCATATAAAGGGAACAAAACCAATCCCTTATTATACTTGTTGTTATATAACATTCTGGTTTATTAAGGGACCATTTCTGATTATCCCAATTCATAATTTTACTTTAAATAAATGTCTATAAGAAATCTATGCTGGATTTTTACAACTTAATGCCTATTTCTTGAGACAAAAAAAATCAGTAAATGCTGCAAGTAATATTATATTATTTTAATTGTATTTTAGGTCATAATAAAAAATTAAGAAGGTCAGGGGTGGATAGACATGCTTAAATCTCATCTGCTTCTCAATTAAACTAGTACAGTAATGACAATATTAGACATGTATTTCATCTGATTTTGTTGAGTAAAGTTTCCTAATGCTTTCAACAAATGCCCAAATCAAGTAGTTTGCCATCAATGAAAATTATCAATCTAGTTTCCATATTAGTTTGAAAAGAATTTTAAATTTGTGTAGGCCAATAGTATGTAAATAAATGTTATTTGTATGAAAAATATCCAAACATATCTGAAAAATAATTGACAAGACTATAGAATCTTTACATATGCAAAAAATGATAATACAAGATATATGTAATTATTCATGATTTATGGATGAAGATAAGACTAAAGAAGCTAGTGAGAGTTGTTGTAAGTAAGCATAAGATTGAAAGTCAGGCATATCTGAATACAATCATTGTCCATACTTACAAGTGATTTTTAACTTGGTCAGATTATTTCACTTATTGGAAGCTCAGTTTTCTTATATAGAAAATAGAGGCAAGTAATTTACTTATAGGCTCTTTTTTGTGAGTTTTAGGAACTATATGCAATCCTTGGTAAGTTAAGATCTGGCTTTTCAATACATAAGAGCTCTTCATATTAGTATGAATATTAATAGTCATAATCTAGGCCCAAGCAAGTTGGAGTTTCTAATCTAAGCCATTTTTCAGCATAGAGTAAGGTCTTTAAAATTAAATATGGGAGCAAGAAAGATTAGCTACTCTATTGAAAAATACAAATTTTTATCAATATATAGGTGGATCAAGTAAAATCTCAGTTGTTAAGGAAAATACACCTTTAAAAATGAATGAAATTACCAGATATGAATGATAAAAGTTTTATTTTAACTCTATTCCTAAAATACAAAATATAGAGAAATTGACATAAATTGGGTGAATAATAGAAATGAAAGGAAATGGAAAGCTCCCTAGGTAATGACAAGTTTTAACAGGAAGTCTTAAAACATGATGTTAGAGTCAAAATAATAGGAAGCCTGCAGCGTAAGAATAAAAAAAAAAAAAACAGCTAGAATAATCAGAATATAGAACAAATCCCAAGATGGGATATCAGAAGTCATCAGTGAATGTAAGAAGGAATGCATGAATGGTTTATAAGTGGATAGGAAAGATAATTCATTTTTTTTAGTTCCATTAGACTAAAAAAGTTTCACCCACAGAGCAACTTGAATGCTATAAGACAGCAATGAGTAACAGGTATGAATCCCACTGCTAATAGTCATATTATTGCTAGACCCACAATTTTGGATGTGAGGCAAAAACTTTGATTTGAATATTTGTTAAAAACCAAACTACACTTCTGTGCCTGGAATTTCTACTGTTACTAATATTAAGACACAGAAAGAGAAGAAATGAAATAATTTAATTTGCGGCAACATTTTGTGAATCCAGACTCTTTGTACAGTCTTCTTCTACCTGGCAGTATGTAGTAGAGGATCTTCCAAAAAAATACATTCCCAAACTGAATTAGATACAGTCCCTGACATTATTTTAATGTTATGCTGAACAATGAGTCTTCAGGTGAAATGTTCATTGAGTCTGTGGGAAACCTTTCAATTTCTGATCAAAGAAGATATATGCAATTTGCAGCATCTTTTCAATTCCCACTTGCCCTTAACTTTTACCTTGAATATGGTTACTAGTCATTAGCAACCATCTAGAGAAGATGAAGTAAAGTGAGCTGCCAAGTTATTTTTTTTCTCTCTTTTATATATCGTAGAATATTATTTTAGGGTTGGAATTATCTTTTTCTTGATCATTTCATAAACTTGAGTATATGGATTTTCACTGACTTTTATTTAAATTGTTTTTAATGTTGTGAGTTTGATAAGGAACTTCAGATTACATATGTCTATTGAGGAAGTTTTTGACATGTATACATTCCTGTAATTTACTCTTTTATCTTTTTCATTTATTCTCAAGAAATACTTCTACTTAATATCTATTCAATTTCTAGTCCAATTTTATGTTCCCAACATTATGTATTTTTCAGCTGTACTTTATTTTTTAATTTGTCTTGAGGTTTTAAAAATATTATTAATCATTTCAAAGAACCAAATTCAGTTTCTCCTTCCTCTACCTCTTCCTATTCCTTCTGCTCCTTCTCTCCTCCTTGTTTTCATTTTTATCTCCATATATTTTTGTATCTCAATAATTTCTTCTCTAACAATTATTTTCTATTCTCTAAAGGCTAATTTGTTGTTGTTCTAATTTCTGAACCTTTAACCTTCAATATTTTAGTTTCTAAATTTTACCCTTAAAGATAAAAATATTTCCATCTACTGTTTTACATATATCAAATTAGATTTAAGATATAGTGCTATAATTGTCATTTTTCTAAAAACACACTAAATAACATTATTCATCCTTTTATTAATTTATTAATTTTAATTGTAATAATACCTTCCACTGTCATAAATACCTGATATACCCAAAAATAGCATAGCATGTTTTATATAATAGTACTAAATCCAAAATGTTCTTTTAGTTATCTAAATTTTTATGAATCCCTTTATGATAATATATATATATATTATATATATACATATATATATATATATATGTGTGTGTGTGTGTGTATGTATAAATATATATACATACTAGTGTGTATACATACTAGAGGCTTGGTGCACGAAATTTATGCATGGTGGCGGGGGTAGCAGTTCCTCAGCCTGATCTGCTGCACCCTCTCCAATCCAGGAGCCATCTAGGGATGTGCTACTGATGGCTTAGACCAACTCCCCATGGTTCTCTGCTCTGTGTGGGGCCTGGCAGCTTTGCCACCATCACGGTGAGGAAGCCACAGGGCTGAAATGACTAGGGGACTCCAGTGGGGCTGAAGGGACCGGGTGCCACCATATTGTGGCTAGATAGATAGATAGATAGATAGATATCTTATCTAATATATATATATATGTGTGTATATATATGTATATGTGTGTATGTGTGTATATATATATATGTGTGTATATATGTATACACACACACACACACACACACACACACACACACTAGGGGCCTGGTGCACAAAATTCATGCACTGGGGGTGGGGGTTCTTCAGCCCAACCTGCCCCCTCTCACATACTGGGAACCCTCAGGGGATGTCCTACTGGTGGCTTAGGTCCACTCCCCCCCAGGGAGCGGGCCTAAGCTGCAGTCTGGCCTCCCTTTGTGGGAAGTGATGGGGCTGATCAGGGGAAGGCACCAGCCCCATAATTCCACTGCTGTAGCCACTGCCAGTTACCACAGCCACCAAGGTGTTTTCATCAACACAGACTTCAGTCCCTTCACCATGAAAAAATGACAACTTTCTTTAGGCATTTTCAAGATGTGTTTTTCATAGGATATGACATTTCTTTCTTTCTTTCTTTCTTTCTTTCTTTCTTTCTTTCTTTCTTT
>JAAGEH010002531.1:65186550-65212463 GCA_011751065.1 Lasiurus cinereus
TTTCTTTCTTTCTTTCTTTCTTTCTTTCTTTCTTTCTTTCTTTCTTTCTTTCTTTCTTTCTTTCTTTCTTTCTTTTAATTCTCTCCTGAGGATATGTTTCCATTGACTTTTAGAGAATGTGGAAGAAAAAGGGAGAAACAGGGAGAAACATCAAAGTGAGAGGAACACTTTGATGGGTTGCCTCCTGCATGAGCCCTGATCTGGGCCCCAGCCAGGGAGGAGTCTGCAACCTAGGGACATGCCCTTGATCAAAATTGAATGCAGACCCTGCAGTAGGCAGGCCGAGGCATTATCCACTGAGCCACAGGATATGACATGTCTTAGCCCTCCAGCAGCCGACCTTCATTTTTTTCTCCAGGAGTGTGCTGGAAAAACCCTAGATCACTTTTTTGGATTCTTATTACCCAAGTTACTAAGAATATTAGCAGTGGCATACAGGGAGCTTAGCCAATGAGCAGTTAGAAAAGGTATTTCCTCTGTAGTTCACACCAATTGCCAATAGCCTCCAATCGCTGGCTCCTCCTCTGCCCAGGCCTGCCCAAAGCCTCTGACCTAAGCTTTAAGTCTGGGCAGGGGACCTCCCAGCTCCCTCCGATCACCAGCTCCACAACTGTGCAGTCCTAAAGCCTCTGGCCAATGCTTTAGGCCTGGGCAGGGAACCCCCAGCTCCCTCTTATCACCAGCTCCACCCTTCCCAGGACGAAAGCCTCTGGCCAAGTCTTTCTGCCTGGACAAATGACCCCCTGCTCCCTATGATCACCAGCTCTGCCTCTGCCCACTAGTTCTGACTGCAGGCCTGGCCCTGCCCAGAAGCCCCCTGCCTCAGGCCCTTCTCAGGCTGCTCAGGGCCCATGCTGGGCCTATCTCAGTGTCCTGGGGGCCTATGTATGCAAATTAACTGCCATCTTTGTTGGGTTAATTTGCATACTCACTCTGATTGGCTATAGGCATAGCAGAGGTATGGTCAATTTACATGTTTGTCTATTATTATGTAAGATATATATGTATATGTAGATATAGATATAGATAGATAATTTTCCATATATATTATTGGAAAGTATAAAGTTATACAGTTAAAAAAAAAAAAAAAAGGGCCCTAACCAGTTTGGCTCAGTGGATAAAGAGTCAGCCTGCAGATCAAGGGTCCCAGGTTTGATTCCAGTCAAAGGCATCTACCTTGGTTGCGGACACATACCCAGTGCGTAGTTTGCAGGAGGAAGCTAATTAATGTTTTTCTCTCATCGATGTTTCTAACTCTGTATCCTCTCCCTTCCTCCCTGTAAAAAATCAATAAAATATATTTTTAACAAAACACAAAAAACAGAAGGGTGATATGCAGGAAAGCCAAGGCATTATGTCAGAAGTTACCATTCAGAGAGGGAGAGGGAGAAATAGAAACAGCAATGTTGAGAATCATTGATGTGCTGCCTTCTGCATGCCCCACACTGGGGACTGAGCCTGCAACCTAGGCATATGTCCTGACCTGGAATTGAACCATGACCTCGTGGTTCATAGGTCAATGCTCAAACCCTGAGCCATGCTGGCCAGGCAGAAGCTGGCATTCATTAATTGTATATCCCTGGCTATGTTGTTGAGTCTCATTGTTTTCTTATCAGAAACTTTCTTGCAATAATATTCCTCATGTTTGGGGAGATTAAATTAGATAATTTATATAAAACTATTTTCCAGTTTTATAGCGCTGTGCAGCTTTCAATATAACAAAATGACATGTTTCAAAAAGATGAAAGCTTGACATCTCAGTAAATAGGACCATTTGGTGATGAATACAGCACTCTTGATATTATAGTGAAAAATAGAAAACTGAACCCATGTTCTTACTGCAATATAATGTGGTTCAGAAAGGATAATTTGAGACATAAGGAAATATTATGCTGCACAGATCTTAACTAGAGGGCCTGTCAAAAACTATGAAAGGTTGAAGCTCTAACCTATTTACAAGCTAACAAGTTAGCTTCCCATGTTCAAAGATGCTGGTGGAAAGCACAAAACCCCTAGGTCAAAGTAAGAATGTTGTTACTCTGAGAGAGCAGATGAGTTTCCTATTCATATCAGTTCCCCTTGCTCTGTCCCTGAGTCTCTTGAGGCAATGGAGAATACCCCAGTTGAAAGCTATAGCCAGGATGGAGCTCTGAGCAAACCTGGCCAACATTTCCCTGGAGATAGCATTATTTTTATGAACCTGATCTGAAAAAAATAAAAAGTGCTTTCTACTCCAGAATGGGATACTCTATGTTCTAAGGCTATTTGCTACACAAACATCCTTGACATAATCTGTGACATAACTGTCAATGTTTCACAAGATTATCAGAAATGTAAGAGATCCATTGAGAATTGTCTCTCCACACGAGTATTTACTACACATTTCTGCCCACTAATAACATTCATTATTTTCATAGCAAATCATATATGCATTTTTATCTGTGAAGCATAAAAATTGATGCAGTTCCCCTAATGGAATATTTTGAGAACTCAGATTTTGATATTTGTGTATAACAGCTTGATAACCTCACATAAGTTAAATGAAAGAGGGAAAAATCACATGGTTCATGACAAAGGATGACATTTATTTGTAATTTCTAAATAAAATGACATGTATCATTTCTCCAAGACTATATTTTTATCTTAAAATAAAATCACATCTTCTATAATATTTCACCTCCAAGAGGTGGGGTAAAATAATCTAAATGTATGTCTTCTACTTGTAAAATCTGATAGCAAGTACCAGGTAATATGAATAACACATTTTCACAAAGGAGTTGATGGTTTCATAAGATCATTTGGACATGTGTAGTACATAAAAGATTAATCCATGTTAAAATATAAATCACTGACAAAAGCATGCCACTAGTCAGTATAATATTGCTAATTGCCCATTTCAAGGAAGATCCAACTATAGAAATTTCCTTGACATTTTCCTCAGGCAAAGCAATTGAGAAAAATCTACTTAGTCTCTTTGCAATTTCCCTTTTATCTAAAAGAACTTCATTTGTACCCTCTTTATATAGTAATCCCACTGATTCTCAAGCTGGCTTCCTTCTTCTAATATGCTGTTAGAACTTTATAATTTTGCTCTCAAGACTACATGCTGGTGACTCTATTTTCATTCTGTCTAACTTCTAGTTTTGTTTCCATATGAAGAAAAATATTCAATAAAAGTTACCTAAAAAGGAATCTCTGCTATGCTTGCATGATATAAATCCAAGGCCTTAACCTGAAAAGTAAACTAGACTAAGAACAAATTCAAACTTGAATATATTGTAGACTTATTAGTAGAAAAAAATAATTCATTTTGAACTAAGATTCTCTGAAACTCACCATTGCATATATATATCACCCAAAATATTAAACTATGATTTAAAGGACAATACTGATGGTTGAAAACTTTGAGAGATGTATTTTGGCCATAACTAAATACATATTGACACAATTGCAAATAACATCAATTTTTGTGTGAATCTATGACAATGTTATTTATTAGGAGTATATGTTACATTTTTAAAACAAACTGCCATGCTCAAGAACACTATAGGCTATCTCAATAGTGATTTATATAAGACAGACTTGGGCTATTTATTTGACAGGAATAATATGAGCCAACAATGTGTTGAGAAACACAGTATGTGTAATTGAAACTTACACACCATTATTGAGAGCATCATGTGCTAAGAAAAGAAAATGATAAATCTTTGATAAATCTCCAGAGGCCACCAACTCAGGAAAAAATATTTCCCTCAGTTCCTAGTATTCCAACTTCACTTGAAGAAGTATGCAGAACAACCGTTAATTATATGATTTTATTTATATGCAGAATCTACAGAACAAACTAAAAACAGATTCATAGATGCAGAGAACAAACTGAGGGTTATCAGAGAAAAGGGCATTGCTGGCTGGGTGAAAAAGATGAAGACATTAAGGAGTACTGATTGGAAGTCACAATATTGTCAAGGGGAAATAGGCTAAACATTGAAAAGATAGTCAACAATATTGTAATAACGATGTATGGCACCGGGTAGACACTTGAAATATCAGGGGGAAATACTTTGTAAAATATATGATTGTCTACCAGTATTGCACACCTGAGACTAATACAAAATAATATTGAATATAAACTATAACTGAAAAATAAAATTCAAAATATAAATAAATAAGTAAATAAATAAATAAGTAAATAATTTGAAGCCAGGAGTAGGCTTAATGTGAATTACCCTAGAGAAAAATAAGAAAGTTATACACAGATAGTTTCCAACTAAACACTATGAAGACTATTCAAATGTAGAGAAAAGACTTATCATTATAATGAAGGAATGAATTACTTTCTTTCAGATTATCATCAGCAGAGTATATGATAAAGTAACACTCCCCAACATCTCATGACTGTACATCCTTGCCAGCAGTGGCATATGAAAATTCCTGTCCAGCACTGATATTTGATAATTCTGTGACAGTTAACCTGTAGATTTCTAAAATTTTCTTTTTCTTATTGTGCTTTTTTTATTATTATTTCAATAGAAATAATATGAAGTAAAATTAGTAATTGGTCAGAGGAAGATATTAACATCAGATTATTCAATTAATTTACTTTTTAAAAAGTTTTCTTCAAATATCTCAGTTAAGAGAAATGCTTTCAACAGTATAGAACACTACATTTTTTTATACCCATACTAGAATCCCAGTACATAAATTTGTGCACTGGTGGTGGGGTCCCTTAGCCTGGCCTGCACCCTCTCCAAATCTGGGACCCCTTGGGGCATGTCAGACTGAAGGGTTCAGGCAAAAACCGACATCTGACATCCCTTGAGGGAAGTAGTAGTGCACGAAGCAGCAGATGGCCAGGGAGGAGCCTGAGCCAGGACTGGGAACTGTGCTGCTCTCACTCACCCTGACCCCACTGTGCCTGCCACCTCCACTGCTTTGTAAGCTCACTGAGTGGCTCTCCTGCTGTGGGAGCGCACTGACCACCAGGGGGCAGCTCCTGCGTTGAGCGTCTGCCCTCTGGTGACCAGTGCATGTCATAGCGACCAATCAAACAGTTGACTCATCACTTGGGTTTTATATAGAGAGATTTGCCATGAATTCCTGCAGCTCAGGCTCCTTTCCATTGGTTCTCACAAAATGTGCTTCTCTGGGTGGAGCAGGCTGGCACTTCATCTGAGCCCAGGCACCTTTCTCTTTGGCTTCCTTCTTTTGCTGATCATTTTCCCACACAAATTTCAGGAACCTATCTTGGCTCTCAGAGTGAGTAAAAAATGCTCAATATGAACATTAATTATTTAGGCAAGAATCTTGCCCTTCACATGTTTGTTTACAGCAATGCCAACTGAATGCTCGGTGACATTGCTGACTCTTCCAGTTTTTCCATGGGAACATTTGCAGGGTAATTTTATTTTGAACATCACCCATTCCATGGATGTTTACAATATCACCTTTCTTATGGGTTCACATCTATGTGGCCAGATGAATAGCTCCATGTATTCTGAAAGTCCAAGATAATATATAGCTGGGTTCCTCTCCTCTTACCTTTATGTGGGTCGTTTTGGTGAGTCAGTGGTGAGTCACTGAAACATGGCAATTTCGGCCACCAGGTTAAATTAATTCACTGTTTGCACTGGGGATTGGTATTTTTCAATGACACAAAGATTACAATGACATAGTCAAAGTTCAGTCAATCATTTTTAAAGTCATCAAAAGAAAATTAAACTTATGGAGGAATGACATTTTTTAACAGTGAGTTTTCAATTTTGGTGGATAATATTATTTTGGACTATAAGCCTAAAGAAGACTGTATTTGTAAGAGTGAGGTCTGTCTTATATCCTCTGATGGCATTCTCCCACATTTCTGAGAGAGGTTGATTTCTGCTTGTCTCTGCATAATCACTTTTATCTCACACAGCTCCTGCTGCTATCCTATATAATAAAAAGCTAATATGAAAATTGTCCCCTTGACCAGGATTTTGACCAGGAGTTCAACCAGGGGGCAAGGATGGTTAGCCAAACATCCACGGCCTCACCCCCTGGCCAGCCCAGCCTGATCAGGCCTGATCGGGATGGGCCAGCTGGACTCATGCACGAATTCGAGCACTGGGCCTCTAGTAATAAATTATGTCAGATCAGTGCTGCATAGTTCTCATAGTCACTATTGCTACTTACCAGAGGGCTAGAAAGTAAACACTAAGAACACCAAGAAGCACAATCAGCATACTCTCTCCTTTACAACAGTGGATTGATACATCAAAAATATCTTTGTTTTAGCCCAGCCAATCTGGCTCAGTGGTTGAGAATCGACCTATGAACCCAGAGGTCACATTTCTTTTCTCTCTTTCTTTAAAAATATATTTTATTGATTTTTTTACAGAGTAGAAGGGAGAGGCATAGAGTTAGAAACATCGATGAGAGACAAACACCTATTAGCTGCCTCTTGCACACCTCCCTCTGGGGATGTACCTGCAACCAAGGTACATACCCTTGTCCAGAATCAAACCTGGTACCCTTCAATTCACAGGCCAACACTCCATCCACTGAGCCAAACCAGTTAGGGCCAGAGGTCACATTTCAATCCCTGGTCAGAGAGAGTGTACGAGGAGCCAATAAGTGATTCTCTTTCATCACTGTTTCTGTTTCTCCTTTCCTCTCTGAAATAAATAAATAAATAATGTATATTATAGGCCCAATGCATGAAATTTGTGCACGGGGGTTGGGGGTGTCTCTCAGCCCAGTCTGCACCCTCTCCAATCTGGAACCCCTCACAAACAGTCGTATATTCATCTCACAATCCAGGACTGCTGACTCCCAACTGCTCACCTGCCTGCTTTCCTGATGCTCCTAACTGCTTCTGCCTACCAGCCTGAACACCCCCAAACCACTCCCCTGCCAGCATGATTGATGCCTAATTGCCCCCCTGCCAGCCTGTTTGCCCCTAACTGCCCTCCCCTGCAGGTCTGATCCCCTCCAACTGCCTTCCTTTGCAGGCCTGCCTGAGTCTCCCCCAACTGCCCTGTCCTGCAGGCCTGGTTATCCCCAACTTTCCACTTCTGACAGCCTGGTCACCTCTAACTGCCTTTCCCTGCTGGCCTGATCTCCCACAACTGCCTCCTCTTGCAGATTTGGTCCCTCCCAACTGCCCTCTCCTGCTGGCCATCTTGTGGTGGTCATATTGTGTCCACATGGGGCAGTCATCTTTGAGGACATGGGGGCAGCAATCTTGTGTGTTGGAGTGATGGTCAATTTGCACATGTCTTTTTATTAGATAGGATTTTTTAAATCTTCGTTTTAATTAATGGTTGTATTAGGTACCTATTGGTGCATTAAAAATATCTTACACTTTGACAGCTAATACGGCAAACATTTTTTCATAGTTGCTGATGGTCACAAATCCAGGTGTCAGTCAGTTCTTTCTAACTGAAGGTCTCTTATGGATTTGTAATTACGCTGTTGGCAGGGGCTGTGGATATATCTAAAAGCTCAAGTGGGGAAAATTGTAATTGTTGGCTGGCTTCGATCTCTTTTTACCTGGATTTCTGCAAAAGGCTGTTTTATGATGTGGCATCTAGCTATCATAATAATAAAAAGGCCAAGAGGCATCACAACTAGAACAACCAAACAACTGGTCACCATGAGGTAGCAATGACCACTTCTCAGTCCTTCCCCTCTACCCTAGCCAGTGAGCAGGGGAGGAGTGGGACTGGTGACTGGCACCTGGCAAGTGGGTTGAACTGCTGACCAGTTGGTCCCTCCCCCTGGCCCGCAGGCTGCAATGGATCAGTGAAGTGAACAGGGAAGTTGGGATGGGTGATGAGAGGACTGGACTAGCTCTCAGGTCATTGGGATCACCAGCTCATCTTCGGTGCTCAGAGGCTCAGGCCTGCAAGAAAGTGTGCGCTGGCAACTTCACTTCCATGTGCATCCACTGGGTTGGCTGCTGATGAAATGCACTGGCCTGCTCAGGGCTGCACACGCTGAGATGGGTAGGTCACAGGTGCGCCACACAGCCTCCCTCAGTGCCTCAAGTCCCATCAGCAGCAGCAGCAACAGCAGCAACAGTGACATTGTTTATAATATTATTAATATTATCAAAAACAATGTTATAAACAATGGAATTAATATTCATGAGTTCTTCCTCAAGGGGACCATGACCTCACCACATTGTTAGTGTTCATTCAAAGTGATGCATTCAAAGATTTCTTTTTTAAAATTTATTTCAGAAAGGAAAGGAGAGGGGGAGGGAAATAGAAACATCAATGATGAGAGAGAATCATTGATTGGCTGCCTCTTGCACATCCCCACAATAGGTTTCAAGCCCACAACCAGGACATGTACCCTGGCCCAGAATTGAATCATGGCCTCCTGGTGCATAGGTTGACACTCAACCACTGAGCCACATCAGCCAGGCCAAACATTTCTTATTAAGCATAACCTGTGCTGTCATTCTCTGATATTATTCAATAGAAATCAAAATTAGCAGTTAGTAAACAAATATCTCTTTAATATTAAGAAAATATTTTCTGTTAACATGAGTATTTTCTTGAGTGTCTGTCTCTACATATTTTTTTCTATCCCCACAGAGCTAAAGCCAACTTATGCCCCACTTTCATCATTAAGTATACCCCTCTTTTCAGAGAAATGGAAAAATTTCAATATCACAGGAAGACAGTTCTTCATATTCTGTTTTGCAGCTGTTCTCACCTTCACTTTGGTCTCTCATTCTGACCACTTTGTACGATAATATCTAACACCTCCTTGAACACTATATTCATTATAAGCTACCTTAATATATATCAGGATTTTTGATGGATTTATTACCTGCTATTAATTGGTTAGGTCTGATGTCCTTTACTTGGCTGGTTGAATTTCTGTATTCTGCTTTAGAGACATGCTTTATTTATTCTACATGCGCCTTAGTAAGTATACTACTACTGCATGATTAATGTTGCTATTGACAATATGTGTAAATATTCTAATGGTTTTCTAAGCTGTGTTAAGACTTTTTTATTTAAGTATAATAATGTAAATAGTTGAATATTGCCATTTTATGATTGAGTTCATGAAAAGGTTAGTTTAACTGATATCTATATTGTATAGTTAGTTAAATGCAGGTTTTGTCTCCTACATAGATTACATTCTATATAATTAAATAGTTAAATTACCTACTATTAGATTTAAAGATAATAAAACAGTTTATAAGTGAAGGGGACTCTTTATTTCCTTTTATTAAAACAGGAATAACTAGAAGGAAACTTATTTCTGAGAAAACTTGGTTTACATACATCTAAAATGATATACCCTTGTGATAAGTCAGACATTCTGTTCTGCCAAATGCAAGGCACGGGTACTTGGGGATAATTTGTTGGTTTTTGAATTGCTAGATCCATCTGAGTGTTCGTAGCACTCCTCGTTGTCTCACTCTGTGCCAGGAATCTTGGCAAGACATCCACTAATAATATTGCTAGAAAGAACAAAAGCTGAGGCAGGAGTGCCAAGATAAACATTAAGGAAATTCACTGACCTGGCAATCAGTAGGCAATTTAAATAGCTCTAATCAATTTAAGAAAGTGGGTATTAGAATGTGGTATTTAAGCGGTAAATGCATTTTTTAAATGGTGCACATATATTTTAAATGGAATGTCAGGGATGCACAGAGAATTCTGATTTATTTTATTAAAAAAGAAAAACAGAAGAAGATATATGCTCTGACAAGTTTGTATCAGTGGATAGAGCAGTGGCCCTGGAACTGATGGATCTGGGTTCGATTCAGGGCATGAACCTCGGTTGCAGGTGCAATCCCAGGCCCTGGACAGGTATGTGCAGGAGGCAATGAATCAATATGTCTCTCTCACATTGATGTTTCTCTTTCACTCTGTATCTCCCTCTCCCTTGCGCTTTCTCTAAAAATCAATGGAAAAATATCTTCAAGTGAGGATTAACCAAAAAGAAAACAACAAAAAAATAATTTTAACTAATTTATTTATAACAAAAATAATAATTAGTAGAGCTGAGAGTTAAATCTCTCCCCTTAATTCTTACTTACAGTATATAGTATACTAGAGAGAGATAGCGGTGGTTGCAGTAGAAGACTGTCCATTGCTTAAGTTTAGTGTTAAGCTTGTTTTCTTTTTTTCCTAGTGAAAGCTTCATTTTTAATTAATGGATTCATCTATGCCAAAGGAATTATAACAAACTAGAGTCCTGGTGCATGAATTTATGCATGGGTGGGGCCAATTGGGGCTGATTGGGGCTGCCCAGAGGAGGTTGGCTGTGAGAGCACACTGACTACTAGGGGGCAGCTCCTGCATTGAGTGTCTTCCTCCTGGTGGTCAGTGTGCATCATAGCAACCAGTCATAAAGGTCACTTAGGCTTTTATATATATAGATTAAGCAAAATGTTGAGACTTGAAAAATTTGAGTTTTAAATTGGATCTTACATTACTTACTATTTTAAAACCTACCTATGTTACTGTCACCCCAATAATTTTAATAAAAGAGAAAATCTACCTATGTTGCTGTTTATGTCTAGCTTTGGTTAAAGAGATCACATAAATTATGTAGAGAATAAAATAATATATATCATCTATGTTTGAATAATATTTTGAATGCATACATTTATTCATTTTATAGAGGATGTTTTATTCAATCTGCTTTCAAATTACTTCATTTCCCTCTATATACCATCTTACTCTACTTTTCTTTGGTATCTCTTTACTAATGTATCAAATCCTAGCATTGTCTGCTCTGAAATCTTTTATTTTATTCTCCATTAAAGGTATATTCCATTCTTCTGTGCTTCTTTAGCATCCTATGCATATGTACACCTCCATCTGTCACTTCACCAAAAAAATAGTTATCTTCTCATCATCCCTGCAAAAACAAAACAAAAAGTGCATTTGTCTATCAACATCCAGCCTTGCCAAGTTTTTATAAAAATAGTGCTATCTTGGTATTAGTCTAATTAATTTTTGCCCTATATAGCATATTCTCTATTATTTTATGAGGTACCATCTTATTTCCATTAATTCCATCATCATTTTGGCTCTCTTCTATATTTTCAAACATAAAAAATAATTAAACTTTAGTTTATTCTAATTCATTTCACTATGGATCATCAGTCTCCTTTTTAATAAAAAACATGTAGTTTCTTGAAAAGGTGGCATGTACTAACCACACATTAATTCCTCAGATCACTCCAGTTGAAAATCATGAGTTAAGTTACCAATAACTTCCTCATTGCTAAACCTTAATGCCAACTTTTATTTTTCATATTGATTAATTTTGCAGCATTTGACATGCTTCTTTATCTGTTATTACTTCTCATTTTTTAATTTCTTACCATCCTTATTATTTAGTTTTGTTCTACTCTATTCATACTCAATGTTTGTTTGTTTGTTTGTTTGTTTTTAATATCTTTTATTGATTTTTTACAGAGAGGAAGGGAGAAGGATAGAGAGTTAGAAACATTGATGAAAGAGAGATATCACATCTATCAGCCGCCTCCTGGGTATGTGCCTGCAACCAGGATACATGCCCTTGACCAGAATCGAACCTGGGACCTTTCGGTCCGCAGGCCGACGCTCTATCCACTGAGCCAAACTGGTTTCGGCCATACTCAATGTTTTTGTTTTTTGTGGATTGTGATCTCCCTTACTCATCACAGTGTAACTTCAAATTACATAACACCCACATTTAGTTTAAGTAGTTTACTTGCAAACTTCCATTTTCTTCTTTCGCATATTTATGTTTGTTTCTACATATGTTGTATGTCTCATAATACATTACTATTTTTTTAAGTTTAGATAGTCAATTATTTTTATAGACTTAAAATAAGAAATTATGTATTCTGTGTTTATTCATTTTTTAAAAACCATTCTCAGGACTACTAACTTTTTAGCATAGCTCATATGTCCATCTGGTTTCACTTCCTTTCAGAAGAATTATCTGTAATATTTTTGTACAGTATTGTAGGTCTCCTGATAATGAATACTCTTACATTTCTAAACTTTGTTTTATCTGAGGAGGTCTTTATGTAAGTGTTCATTTAAAACATATCATTATTGAATCATAAATGACTTATAATAAACTATACATATTTAAAACTTAAAAATTAACTTTTGACATAATATTGCAAATGAAATTATCATCACAATAAAAAGTAACCCATTACCTCCATGTACTTAGGCAACCTGTATTGTTTCAGTCATTACGCTTTTTAAAATGTTTAAACTTTTTTTCTCTGCTCACATTAGGTAACTAATATAGAGTGCTTAATCCTAATAGATGAAAGTATGATAAAAAGACACAATTACAAAGTTAATCACTAGAAAACATGTCACAAAAGAAAAGTTAAAAAAACCCTGTAAAAATAGAAAACAAATATAAAAGTTTAAAGGGAACTAGGATTAAATATATTGTTATATCAATACATTTAAGTGCGTTTAACTTAACCTATTAAATTTCAGTTCAGAATGACAAACTTGCAATTTTTGTCATATATAAGGGATATACCTAAATCACACTGATATTTTAAAAAATTAAAAATGAAAACATGACAATGATATATGCAGTATAGACAAAATTACATGAAAAGCTGTTGATATAAAAGAAGAAATAACAAATTTCATATTAGCCATGTGGATGCAAACCACAAAGCATTAAGACAAAGAAGACTTGTAACACTGAGTTTTGGAATTTCAAAAAAGGAATAAGGAAGCAATCTATGCAACTATAATTTAAATGAAAAACATGTTGAATAATAATGCGAAGAGCAGGCTATTCTCAGTAAAAATTAGTAAATTCATCATTTTTGTTATTTGATAGATATATATTGGAATAGAAGGTCCAGATATAAATTTTTACATTTACACTTGTTTATTTTATTTTATAATATTAGAATTTTTAAAGACATATTTCATTTTGTTACAGAAATTACAAATTAACTTAGAAGCACAGAATATATGGCATACGTTAAATGTTGAAATTTGTAATACACTTTAATTAATGGGAATTAGAAATTCCTTTTACAGAAAAATACAGTCACTTTTGATATTTCATGTTTCTCTTGAAATTCCTATTATGTTGTTATAAAAATCAATATTCTTTATATGTAGCTATTTTGTATGATCATGGCAATTACTTTTACATTGATATTCCAATCTGTACTTCAGTACATAAAGTGTGTAAGTCTTTATTCCACATAGTAATTTTAGTTCAAGAGGATATCATATAGGCTGAAGAATTATGTCTTCTGGAATTTTTAAAAGACTGATTTTGAGATTTTTATGATATTTAAAAAAACAAAAACAAACACCAAAGCAAAAATAAATGTGGTTTCTTTAAATTGTGAGATGTTTAGTATTTGGTTTCTTTAAATTGTGAGATATTTAGATATCCTATCTAATAAAAGGGTAATATGCAAACTGACCATCACTCCAACACAAAAGATGGCTACCATCATAAGGATACAAGATGGCCACCACAAGATGGCCAACAGGGGATGGCAGTTGGGAGGGTCCAGGCCTGCAAAGGAAGGCAGTTGGGAGGGACCCAGGCCTGCAGGGGAGTGCAGTTGTGGGCAATCAGACCTGTAGGAGAGCAATTAGGGTTGACCATGCCTGCAGGGGAGGGCAATTAAGGGCAATTGGGCCAGTAGGAGAGCAATTAAGCATCAATCAGGCTGGCAAGGGAGTGGTTCAGGGTGAGTAAGTTGGCAGGCAGAAGTGGTTAGGGGCAATCAGGCAGGCAGGTGGGTGAGCATTTGGGAGCCAGCAGTCCTGGATTGTGAGAAGGGTACCAGACTGGAGAGGATGCAGTCTGGGCTGAGGGACATGTACAGCACCCCCTCTAGTTTATGCACCGGACCTCTAGTTTATGTATATTTCTTCAAGTTAATTTTTATTCAATGTACATTACTTTTATGTTCCCATTTACTTATTCAAATATATAATATATGCTATTCAGAAGCAAAAGATATTAACAGCTTTATTTGTAAGTTTAAAAACTGAATCATGATGATTACTGAACCCAGAAATTGTGCAGGATTTTTAATATTTGGCCCTCATTTTTTATTTGTTTTTCTTTGCATTGAGTACTTGAACTTGAGGGTAAAATTTGATAGGGTGACTTTTCTCTAATTTCACTCTATTCAAAACTTGTGTGAATATGACTGGATAAAAAAGGATTAAATTCTTTGTAAAATCCAATTTTCCACACTATAGAAGATTCCCAGAAACACAAATTTTGAGGCTTTAAAGTCATTTAACAGGCTGTGTAATTTGGATCTAACTACAATTGAATAACCTTGAAGAAGGTAGCAAAGTACCTTGAAAGAGTACATAACATGTGTGTCAAATAAAGTCCTGCTGAACACACTCAACCTGTCTTCTTTCCATTCTGCTTTTTTTTCAGTTCTAGTTTGTTGAATTCAAACATGTTCTTCTTACCTCTCATTATGTCTCCCCTATTTCTATTGTTTGCTTCTTCCTACCTCCTTCTTCTTTTCTTCCTGTTCTAGGCTCTAGGTGATACATTCGTGTCATATAGTGACCAAGATGGAGATGGTTCTCAAAATAGGTCTTTTATTTGACCAAACATAGGAACTGATCTCTATCAATGTATGTGTGAGTATGTATGTCTGTGTTTCTATGTAGTGTGTTTATGAAGAGAGAAACAGAGACAGATAGAGACCACAAAGGGAAGAGAAAGATGAGAAAATCATAGCTTACTTATTTTGATATTTTTATAATATAACACATAAAATAAATAGCAACTTTACAAAACCATTATCTTAAACTAAAAGCAAGATACTTTTAGTTTAAGTAAGTGCTAGCCTGTTTGGCTCAGTGGATAGAGTGTGGGCCTGTGGACTGAAGAGTCCTGGGTTCAGTTTCAGTTTAGACCTTGTACCTATTCCTGGTTGGGGCCTATGTAGGAGGCAATGAATTGATGTGTCTCTCTCACATCGATGTCTCCTTTTCTTTGTCTCTACCCCTCCCTTTCACTCTCTCTAAAAATCAATGGAAAAATATCCTCAGGTAAGGATTAACAAAACAAATAAATTTTAAAAAGATATTCAGAGCAAGGCCAATATTTGTTTATTAAAGAAAGTAAATAGATGTGAGGCATTTTAAAAGGCACAATGATAGTGATTTCAATAAGATGTTTCCAAAGTTTCTCCTGTAGTCTCTAATATCTCTATAAAAATGTTTTAAAACTATAACCATATTCAAAGAATGTTTTTCTTTTTCACTATAATTCTATTTAGTAAGATGTGATTGAAAACAGAAAAACACGTATATGAAATTTAGTATGTTCTATGAGTGGTAAAGTGAATAATTATGTGAATAGAAATAAAAATAATGTTATTAATCTAGAATGTAGCCCAAATCCAAAAATAAAAATGGAGCGTGTGAAAAAAATCATCATTGGTTAGGTTATTTCACTCTAATGAACAAATCAGAATCTCAGTGGTTTATGAAATGTCCCTAGTTTTCTCTTACTTGCACATGACTGTAAAGATTAACTTGTGGGGAGGAGGGCTCTATATAGTCTTCCCTAAAGGATGAGGTCTCATGATGCCTACACTCCATGCATCATCATTTCCCAGGCAGGAAAATGGAATCATGCCAATTTAACAAGTATTATGGCTTTCTCAAAGGTCCAGCTGGGAAATACAGCAGTCACTTCTGTTAAACTTTCATTGTCAGAGCAAATCACATGGTCATACCAGACTTCAAAAGTGAAGGGACATACATCTGACCTTGCACATGGAAGATGGAGAGCCAGAAATATATCTGAAGAACACAAATGACTATTAGCAATTATTTAAATGAAAGCCTTTGAATATCAAAAATTTAATGTATAAGGGAGGCACATATTGACAGTAGTAGATATAAGAAATTCAGGTGAGCCCAGCTCATATGGATCAGTAGTTGAATGACAACCTGTAAACCAGGAGCTCACAGTTTGATTCCCAGTCGGGCACATGCCCTGGGTTGTGGGCTCAATCTCCAGTGGGGGCATACAGGAGGCAGCTGATCCATGATTCTCTCACCATTGATGTTTCTATCTCTCCCTCTCCCTTCCTTTTTGAAATCAATAAAAAAATATTTTTAAAAAATAAATTCAGCTGAAAATCAGTAACAATATGAGACACGGACTGAAAAGTCCCCATGTATTCTACTGCATTTACCAATTTCTGTCCAAATGAGAAGTCATAGTCTCCTAATCTCCCCATCCTCTCCAGCTCTATCAGATGTGGCCCAGGAGTCTTTGGTTTGGATAGAAATTGTAACTTCAGACTCATTAGTTTGTGGCACAGTTTGTCTGAGCTTAATCTTAAAGCATGTTTTTGTGTCTTTAATATTCACTATTTGTCTTTATGAATGTTGTGTTTCTGTTTGGATGGGAATTATAAGCCTGGGAGACAGAATCACTTCTAAATTTGTCTGCACTAATGAGGTTCTGATATCTCATAAGCACTAGATGCATTTCTCTCTCCCCAAAGCATTATCCCCGAAACTAAACCTTAATAACAGGCATGTATATTACACATATGAAAATGTCCCTATCTTTCCCAAAATTCCAATATCAATACTGTAAATAGAACTTCTTATCATTGCCACAACGGGGATGTGTCCTGTTTGTATACTGATAATGCCCATATTATATTATTAATTAAACTTGGTTTTATTTTACCTCACAAATATTGTTGTGGCTATCTTACATGGGAAAGCATTATTTCAGGCCAGTTTGTGTTTCTGTGTTCTTTTTCAGTAGCTGCTATAACCACTCACCACAAACATGCAGACTTAAAGGAGAAGAGATTTATTCTCTCACAGTTCTGTAGTATCACCAAGCAGAAATCAAAGTTTTGGCCAAATTTGGGTATTCCTTCTCTTTATCCAGTGTGTCAAGTTATGTTCCTTGGTTCATGGCCCCTGTCTCTAGCTCCAAAGCCAATATGATTAGCTTGCAAGGGCTGATATTACAAAATACCACAAATTGGTTGACCTAAACATCAGCCTGGCCAGTGTGGCTCAGTGGTTGAGTGTTAACCTGTGAACTAGGAGATCACAGTTCAGTTCCTGGTCAGGGCACATACCGGGTTGTGGGGTTGATCCACAATGTGAGGTGTGCAGGAGGCAGCAGGTCTATGATTCTCTCATCATTGATGTTTCTATCTCTCTCTTCCTCTCCCTTCCTCTCTGAAATCAAAAAAATATATATGTTTTTAAAAAAGACCGCAGACTGGTTGAACTAAACATCAAAAAATAATTTGCTCTCAAAAAGGAGTCTAAGCCTAAGATCAACTCATTGGCAGGTTTGGTTTCCTCGGAGGCCTCTCTCATCATGGGTGTGTGTCTGCCTTCCTGCTTGTCTCCCTATGCCTAATATCTCCCTTCCTGCATTCTCATCTCTCCTCTTATAAGGATATCAACCTATTGGATTGGGGCCCATTTTAACTTATTTTACCTTTTAAAGGCTTTGTGTCAAAATACAGTTATACTCTGAAATGATTAGGGTTTAGAGCTTCAACATATGAATTGGGGGCATGGCGCACATAATTCAGCCCATGACACAGTGGCATAACACCTTCAGTCACTGGTTCTGTTTTCCTCTTCTTCCATTGCAGTGCTAATTTTTAGTCTTTATCACATACACAATTATTTTCCACATCTTTATAATATGTTAATAAAATTATTGCATATGTAATATTTATTTTCACTTCATAATAATGTGGTAATTCATTAATCTATGGTCTCTTTTTTTCTTCCTTATCTATGGTACTCTACACTCCCTTCCACTCAAGCCTTTACATGTTTAGTAAATAATGTCAACACTTCTCTTTCTAGGTATATGGAGATTTTGGCATAAGCATGATGTAATTCTGTGTGATTTTCTCTTACATTTTATTTCTCACTTAACAAAATATCATGAAAGTGCTTCCAAGCCTTTTGGTAAATATATACATATATTACACATGCATGTATAAACTATATGTATAATGTTTAATAGATGCGTAACAGTCCCCATTAAAATGTACTGTTTTTTACTCAGCCTATTCCTATTGATGGATAGTCCAGAAGTTCCCAGCTTTCTACAAAAGATGCCAATGTAATCACTGTATAAGTTTATAAATTGATGCTTTCATCTCTAAATAACTATAATAATAAAAGTGTAATATGCTAATTAGATGACATCCTTTTGGATGAAGCCTGGGCTATGAGGGAAACCTGGGTCCCAATGCCTGTGGGAAGCCAGTGCCAACAGCTGGGGCAAGGAAGGCTTACGCTTGCACAAATTTTGTGCATTGTTCCCCTAATTCTTGTATAAAGTACAATTTTTGACTGAAGAATGTATATTCTTATTTTAATTGTTATTATAAGATTGTTTTTGAAAAAATTACCAATACACATTTCTAATAGCAGTGTCTGAGAACACCACATTCCTTATATTTCTGCAGGCACTTGGTGCTATTTACTCATTTTTCCTTATCATAAAAAGTCAAGTTCATTGTTATATTTACTAGTATTCAATCTCCTTGACAATCTCTAAGATTGAGCATCTTTCCTTCAGTCTATTGGCAGCTTGAAGATTCTCTTTGGGATATCTTTTGCCAATTTTCTTTATTATCACACTGGATCTTTTCCTTAATAAGTAGCAGGTGTTTGGACAGTATAAATACCAACATTTTATCTCTGTAAACATCTGTTAATAGCTTTGTTTAGAAGCTGTATAATGGTATAATTTTAAATAAAAAAGTACAAAACTTTGTACAGTCAAATATTGCATATTTTATTATTTCTGAGTTTCTTCTCTTCTAAATTTCCCTTCCCCTTGTGTATACATTTATCCCACTAACATTTCTTCTTTAATCTTTTTTAACTTCAAGGTCAGTTGATTAAGTTGAAGGTTAAAGTTTCAGAAAAATGTTCTCCTGAAAGTTATTTGTTGTTTAGAAAAAAATAAGAGAGAGGAAAATCTACACTCTTTCAACATAATTACAGATGCTGTGTCAGTCACACCTCTCTTTAGATGGGGATAGTCCATTGTTGGTCAAGTCACTGTCTGGGTCAGTAGGATTGTAGTCTGGGTCATCCTCACCATCTTCCAGCTCCAGTTCATTTATTTTCTGGAACAAAGACTCAGCTATCTCATTGTTTCTAGCAGCCTCCAAGAACTAGATATCATATGTGCCAAGATTATAATCTGTTTCAAATAGTAGCTATTTCCCATTTAATGTATTAGTTCCTGCTTGTTCTTCCTTCATTCATTTCTTCTTAATTTCCAAGAGTTCTACATCAAACTTGGGTTTCCAAGTAATAGTAGTGCCACGAAATAATTGCTTTTACCTTTTCTTCCCCCTTTTGCTTCTTTTCCTCTTCTCTGCTAGGTTTTATTTGATCAAATCATCTACTGTTTTTTGCAGAGCTGCCACTAAGTAAAGGTCATTACCATACCAAAGTTTTCTTCTGCCTGCAATGCTAATAATTTTAAAATGCCTGAGACAGTATTATCTTCTAGATTTCCCTAGGAGAACATTTCATAAAGAGGGGCTTCCTTTAGGTATTTTTCACTGTATGTAAAGTTGATGATCATCTGGGAAATTTCATCATTTTCTCCAGCCTCAGATAGCATTGAGAGCATTTTCTGATAATGCTGTAAAGGAGTCAGGGTAGATGGACTCCAGAGTCTCCATCTGGTTGCACTGATCCTCTCTATAATCTGCCATCAATCAATCAGGGCTCTCGCTGCTGCCTATGGATCGCACAGACACCCAGGAAGCATGCTGTAGTCCATTCCCAGGGATACACCTATGTGTAGTTCTTCTTAACGTTTTAATCGGTCAACAAATATTTTTCTATCTATTCTCTCTATAAAGAAAATAATTTTTTTTCAAGTGGGTACTAAAATCAATATATGCAATATCCCTTTTCTTTTTAAAAAAAATATTTGGTTAATTTTGCATAATTCTTGGAATAGGGACCAATATAACTTTTAACCATTTTCAAATTTATTGGAAAGACTCAAAAACCAATTATAAAACATCCATTTCAATACTTTGCCACTCTTATCTAACTTTCTTGCATTAAATCAAAGATTGTGACTGAGTTTTGCCATTCTCTATTTTTTATTGCTTTCTTCATTCCCAGTTCTTACTCAAAAATCATAAATATTTTTTCCAGCTTTCAATTTCTATTACACTATCTCTCACTTTGGAATGCCTACTTTTTTTTCTGGAACAGAACTTGAGTACTTTTGATTATATTGGGATTAAAATCAGGACACCAAGAGAAAGGGACTAATCAAAGGGTTTTCACAAATCTACTATTCTCTTTCAATAATAATTCCCCTTTTTGCAACAGTAATTCTTAATATGATTTTCTGCATTGCTTTTAGTTTTTGCCTAGTGATAGAAAATTTAATTTTTCCTTTATTTCTTTATTCCTTTATTGAGCAGAGCTACAATGTAATAGTAACCAAAATAGTGATAGGGAAGGAAATGTTAGAAGGTTGACTTTCAAGACAACAACCTGGTCCCTTTAGAGAACACTGCCATGCAATTCCAAAAAGTTAAGGGATCATGCAGTTAAATCAGGTTATTGCTTCCGTTCTAAGAGAAATTAACCACACACAGACACACACAAATACACAGGAGGGTGGGACTCAAACATTTTTTTTTCATATAGATTTATTTCTAGCCTGCAGAGGCAAGCTGTTTCTAAAAAAAAAAAAAAATCTGGAGGAGGATGGGGAGGTACAGATACAGAGGCAAAGAAGCAATGAACAGATTGTCATACTACAGCAGGAAGGCAGGGGAGGTTGCAGGGATGGGGGATGGCTGTAAGAGATCAACCGAAGGACTTATATGCATGTATATAAGCATAACCAATGGATACAAGACACTGCGGGGTGGGGCGGGGGGCAGGTGAGGGCATGTAGTGGAGGGTAGGAAAGGGTGCGGGGAGGTCAATATGAGGGAAAAAATGGAGACATATGTATTACTATTTGTAATACTTTAAATAATAAAATAAATACACAGGAGGATGCTGTAAGCTGTGGTTCTATCATCTATGTTGCATTTACTTCTCTAGATGGAGAATATCATTTTACTTACTGATTTTTAATGAAATTTATTGGGGTGACATTGATTAAAAATATTATTTAGATTTCAAGCACATAGATGATGCATCATAGAACTGTACACTTGAAACCTATACTGCATTTTTTCAATGGTGAGCCAAAGTAATTTCACTTTCTGTCAACTGTCCATATGTGTCAATCATAGAGTTAGTTATGCATTTTAGTATCTGCATAAGACCAACCATAGGGTTACTTTCACTTATACGCTACAATTTTGAAACATCGCCATTATTTTCAGTGCTCCAAGTGGATAAGTATCTAGAAAAATGTTCCTAAGGGGAGGCTTACAAATTTATCTTCATCACTTTTAATAGTGGCTACAAGGGGTCAATGGGGAAAAAGGGGGACAACTGTAATACTTTCAACAATAAAGATGAATTAAAAAATAATGGTTATTTTTTTTAAATAATATATGTAATAAAACACCTGGGTCCCCATGTCAAATGCATTGTCAATTGTTTAGTCATGAGACAAATTAGCAAGTTTGTCCAAGCAAGGCTAAGTGCAGTGGGGAAATTTCACCCATTCAACCATCTTAGTTCTAACTAGTTCTCTCCATCCTCTGTGCTTCCTCATTTAGCTTCTTCTACATTCAATATTCCTGGGACTTGCCGAAACCGGTTTGGCTCAGTGGATAGAGCGTCGGCCTGTGGACTGAAGGGTCCAGGGTTCGATTCCGGTCAAGGGCATGTACCTTGGCTGTGGGCACATCTCCAGTGTGGGGCGTGCAGAAGGCAGCTAATCGATGTCTCTCTCTCATTCATGTTTCTGATTCTCTGTCCTCTTCCTTTCTCTATGTAAAAAAATCAATAAAATATATTAAAAAAATATATTCCTGGGAGGTTTCTCTCCCTTTCCCCATAGCAGTTTTCTAAGGGAACAAAAATTAAAGAGTAGAGCTAATTCATTTTTAGTGGAAACATTTATAGAAAAGCAGCATTTTAAAGAACACAGAACCCAAAGCTGTAGCTTAAAACACAGATATTTTTTTAAAAAAATGCTTTCTCCACAATAAATTGGATGATTTTCTAAATTATAGGAAAATACCAGAATAGAGAATTTTGATAGTAATTTTCTCTTCCTTAGGTCGTGGATTTCTAAAGGGAACAATCCCTTTATAGTATACAATGGGCCCATTTACAGTACATTTTTTATTAGAAGTCACTTTAATTTGCCAAATTTAAAAATTTAATCTTTCCTTATAATAAGCGCACAGTATGTTCCATTCCTTTATTTTGGACCTAATCAAAACGTGAAAATACTAACAAATAGGTGCTGACTTTAAGTCATAAACTCCAAGCCCATTTCTCTACTGAGGCACAGACCTCCCTTGTATCCATGTTTCTGCATGCAATTCCCTATGGGTCTTTCAAGTATAACATTTCCTAAAATTATTCCTACCTGTCATTATTCCTCCACTGTTTTCATTTTTTTTTTCGTATGTATCTTCAAAGCTTATTCAGTGGTCATCATTGTCTAAGTTTATTTTCTTGCTTTGTCAAAAGTTATTATGGGTATTTTGTAAAGCATTGATTTTTTTATGAAGGCAGACAACTACATCAACTCACTAGGATCAACACCACTACTTTAAAGAATGTACAGCACCAGCTAAATAAATTTCATAAAACGGACATAAAAGAAGAGGTGTGCTGGAGACAAAATCCCCCCACCCAGGGCTTTCTCATTTAGAGATTATTCATGGACAGCAAATGTTTTGAAATATAACACAGTTGGTAATATTCCTCCTATGTTAAATTCAGTATTGAATACTTCTGCCCAATACCATCCTCAGTTTCATATATTTTAAGTATATAGAATTCTTCCTGAAATATACCTGTAGGACTACTAATATGTATATCAATGAGAGATCATTTTATGAGAAGTTGAAGAGAAGAGAGGCTGCCCTCTGCTTCACAGCATTAATGTACTTATAAATATTCTTGTAAATGTCTCCTTGAAAGTTCATTCAGCGGGGGTGGCAATTACTTGTCTACCAAAAATTTGCATACAACATGATAAACAGAACCTGCAGATGAACCAAATGGGAAATCAAAATTCTTCTAGAAAGTATTAAATTACAGTAAAGAACTTATTACAGTGCATCTAATCTCTGTTTGAAGACTGTCATTTCTTTAAAGCACAGCCACAGAACAAATTAACCTAAACTGATGCTCCAAATGAGAAGCTGTGTGATGTGTTTATGCCTAATACTATCTGCAGCTTTGGGTGATAACGCCCACCTGGGTAAACTCATTTCTACCTCCTGCCTCCTCCTGTACATTAATTATGTAAAGAGGGTTTGCAAGTCTATCTGGGATTATTTATCTAAGTAAACACTGCATCTTATAAATTCCTAGAATCTTCTAATTTCCTGTTATTTATCTCCTAATGTAAACCTTGTTACTCAGGCTTTCAGGTCACTCCATTTTTTTTTTTTACTTTCATACTTACTCTTCTAAGCATTTGGCAAAATTTGCAAATTGCTTTGTTTTCTATTTTAAAACTTATTTTTAATTGTTGAATTGTAAATCTGATGTATACTTATAATACAATTTGCAAATTATCTCTTTTTTAAATTGATCCAAAAATCAACTTTTCTTTCCCCAACAGTAAACATTTTCCTTTTTTTTCCATCATGGTTCAGTGATTGAGCATTGACCTATGAACCAGGAGGTCACAGTTCGATTCCCATTCAGGGCATATGCCCTGTTTGTGGGCTTGATCCCCAATGTGGAGTGTGCAGGAGGCAGCCAATCAATGATTCTCTTTCATAATTGATCTCTCTCTCTTTCTCTTTCTCTCTCTCTCTCCCTTCCTCTCTGAAATAAGTAAAAAAAAAATATTTTAAAAAAAGTAAAAATTCTGTTTCTCTTCCCACAAATTATATATTTTTAAATGAGTCTATTTTTCATCTCTATACAAATCTGGAAAATTATCTACCATTTATGCCTTTGAATAGTTCCTCTTGTCCACTTTCTCTTCCCATTTTCTATATAAATAAGCTACTTACTTTTTTGTTTTAATCTGATTTCAGAAATGCATTCTATCATTTCTATAGTATTCTAATTTTTAAAAGGTAGTCAAAGAAGTCCAGCCCATACACAAGGGTTGAATACTACCTTAGGACAGGAATCCAGGACAGGAATCATTTGGGATCCTGGTAGAGATTGCTTGCAACAATAAAGTATTTAATGATAAGAATTTATCTCTGAAATCTATGGCCCATTTACATGTTTTCATATGTAATAGAATTGATTTTTTGTAGCTTCATCAGATCAAAATTGTCATGATGTTCTCATAACAGTAAAACAAACATTAAGGGTTTGCTTTTTCTTTTAGCTTATAAAGTTTTACATGTAGCAGGCAAACACTATAGCATAAATCATTCCTATTATGTTTTTGTTTTTAACAAAACTGATCTCTCAAAGGCTGAGGGAATTTTATTATTCTTGGCAAATATCAGTTATTCACCAAGGTATACTTGTATTACTAAAAGATTTTGATTTCCTTAATGTGATATGTATTTCACTTGTGGTAGAATATTTGTTTGGAAATTCATTTGTGTTATTTTCACCAACTCCCCACTCATCTCCAATTCTAGAAATAAACTAAAGCACATAGCTGAAGCTGTTTGATGGTAACTTAATTTTCATTGAATGACCACATGAAAACTTAAAAAAGTTAGTGACGTTTAGTATAACCTATACAAAGGATATACTAGATATATGCATGATAAGATTTATTGGATAGTTAGTCAAATGTAATACAATGATAAAATAAATAAATGGAAAATGCAAACTTTCAAGAGCAGAAATGGTAACATGACTATAGATAGCATGAATGCATGTTCAATCTAGACTTTGTCCCTGGAGCTCTGAACAATGGTCATATCATCTATCACAGTTAATCTAACTCAAATCTCTAAGATCTTTACATAAAATTGAGATATAAAAAAATGACTGAGGGTAACTTTTGCATACGACTATTGGGATTCAAGCACAGTGTAAATTTTAAGTTTAGTTCATTTGTATGTTTTATTTTATGTTTTCACCATGAGCCTTTGGCACCCCTGAATCTCCACTCCAAGCATGACATATGTTACATGCATGGAGCTTTATATCCACAATTGTAATTGCTAAGAATTTTAGGCAGATTATCCAATTAGTCATTAAAGTTTATATATTAGGAAACAAAGATCATGACAGACTTTTAATGAAAGTACCATTTTCAATAAATGACTCAAATACTAAAAAATATGTCTTGGTCCACCATATGCTCATCCTTTATGGTGGACATACTAAGAAACTCAGAACAAGGCTGCTGCTATAATAAATTAGCACCAACTTATTGGCATCTTCCAGTTCTGTAGGTAATAAATCTTACTGGCTAAATCCAAATGTCAGCAGCCCTTTCTTATTTTTAGAGTTTCTTGGAGAGTACCCCTCTCCTTGCCTTTTCAGGCTTTTAGAGATGCCTCCCGCCCAGGTCTAATGGCCATTTCTTCCAGCTCCAAAGTCAACAGGGAGGGTAGAGTTCTGCTCTCATGACATCACATTAACCTCTCTGTCTGTCTTTACATCTTATCCTACGCTAATACTTTGCCTCTCTCTACACTATTAAAACTGTTGTAATCACATACGGCCCAGCAGGATTACCCATGATAATCACCCTATTTTATTTAATAGTAAAAATAAAATTTTATTAGGACAATGTGACAAAACACACACACACACACACACACACACACACACACACACACACACACA
>JAAGEH010002531.1:65212473-65283773 GCA_011751065.1 Lasiurus cinereus
CACACACACACACACACACACACACACACACACACACACACACACACTAACGAATGGGGCATCCTTTTGAATGTGAGCAACCACCTATGATTATGTAGTTTTCCCAGGAATCTTTATTAACTACTAACTGACCAAAAATTCTTTCTCCAACATGCTGAACACTCACTTCAGTTTATTTAGAAGCTTTTTAATAAACCCTCCACTGCTGGCAGGGGGGACATTTCATCTGAAACCCCACAAATGGGGTCTTGTGCTTGTCTGACAGCTAGTACCCCACATGCTGGTCTCCTATCTGCCCTGTGACCATAGCACTTGAGTCACTGACCAGCCAGGGACAGAACAACCCACATCTGCCTGACAGGGATTTTCTGGAAGGGCTCTGCACCACCTGGGCGGGACGAGGGGGAGCATAGCACTAAACTCTTCATCAGGAGTGGCCAACATGCCCTCAGATCCCCAGGAGAGGCAAGGCCTGCAGAGCCTTCTTTCTGGTGGCTTCACCTACAAGATACACCTGGGCTGAGCGAGCTCCTGTGAGAGAGAGGAGAGGCAGTGTCAAAATTAAGTATTGGAAGTTTTTATAAATTCTGCCCATGCAACCCTAACCCTTATTTATAATTTAACCAATTAACTTCTCCAAATTCTAAAATAGGTATTATCGACACCCCATTTAAAATCACAGATTTGTCCTAACTGGTTTGGCTCAGTGGATAGAGCATCAGCCTGCGGACTCAACAGTTCCAGGTTGGATTCCAGTCAAGGGGACGTACCTTGGTTGCGGGCACATCCCTAATAGGGGGTGTGCAGGAGGCAGCTGATTGATGTTTCTCTTTCATTGATGGTTCTAACTCTCTATCCCTCTCCTTTCCTCTCTGTAAAAAATCAATAAAATATATTTTACTAAATAAATAAAATAATAGATTCACTAATTTGTCAAAGGTGTTAGGGCTACTAAGTGGTAGATGCAGGATTTGAATCCAAGTTATTTGGGCTCACACAATTATGGGATCAGATGGAGAGGAATGGACAGCAGAGAAAGTCTAGATGCAGGCATGGTGAGGCAATTTTCTACAACTCAGAAACAGGGGCAGCAGGAGACCAGGCCCCTGACCCTGCCTCCTGGATCCAGGCCCGAGTTCTGTGTTCTGCAGAGGCCCAGACTTCGCTTTTCACCACTCCCTCAGGCTCTCTTAGCGAACTACCTTCCCCCACCAGCCTTATTGCTTTGAGTTTCTCTGTTCACCCTCCTGGTGAACAGACCAGTCCTGAATCAGCCAGTTCCCAGCTCCTCACCAGTCCCAAGAGCCATATAGTCCCCACATGAGGAGCATCAACACCTCTTCAGCAGCAGGGACTTCTTTTAGAAGTGCATTATAGCCCCCTCTTATGTGGATAAAAATAACATTTAGCACCCTCGCTATCCTCCCCTCCTGGCATCCTACCACAAAGGCAACGATTCCCCGGGCAGCACCAGTGGCCTGTAGCCCTGCCATTGCCCACCTCCCCCAACTACACAAGGGCACCTTGCCATCTTTGAGGCCAGCTCTCTGCATCTGGAGGCCCCGCTCCTGCTGCCCCAGACCCCAGGACAATTCTGGCCAGGCAGCTCTGTAGATGCCTATGAGAGATGAGGGACAGCAGCTGAAAGAGAGAGAGAGTCCAACATAGCCTTTCCATCCACCTTCTTGACATTGTTTTACACATCCCAAACCCAGACCACCTAATCCTCCTATTTTGAAATTAACTGAACTACTTCCCTTTCATCTTGCAACCAGAAATAGTCCTAGGTTTAGGGATTAGGACATGGGCATTTTGGGTCTGTGATTGTGATTCTGCCTACCATGAAAATTTAAGATAATTTTAAATTAGTCAAATATTATCACTTAGTGAAAATATGCATTTATGCATATTCTATATCATTAAAATTCAGATATTAAAAATGATGACTTAAAAACACATGAAATATGTCTTTTAAAATGCTCCTTAATGAAAGACGATGCTGAGGAAATACTATAAGGACTTTATTAGATTACAGCTGACCCTTTGATAACATGGCTTTGAATTAGAAAGCTCACTTAGATACAGATTTATTTTTATTTTTCTGGTGACAGCAGGCAAGTCATTTCACCTGCACAATTCAAACTCACCTTATAAAAGGGGGGCTCCATTATTGGGAACCTACCTGTGGAGGGCCAACATAATTAAGTTATATTGGATTTTTGACCGCAAGGAGGAGGCTGCCCTTGCCTTCTGTGTGGTTCACGAGTCAACTGTGTTATAAAAGAGAAAAAATACATTTGAATTTTAAATTTATGAGTATCTGTGGGTGTGAGTATATTGGGGTGTATGGGTGTGGTGTGAAAAAGAGAACACAGAGAGAAAGGGAGAAAAAAACAAGAGCAAAGAAACAAGAGAATACAACCTTTAGTAAAACATTTTTTAATGAAAATATTCTCTGTTTAAGATAATATTTGTTCCTTTGAAGTCTGTAAGATTTCTTTGGGAAAGATTTGTTTAGACATTCAGTCATTTACACCATTCTTTAATGGCCATTTCCTTTTCCTTAAAACCCACCTCTGCAAATTTCTAACTAAAGATAATGACTCTACTGAAATTATATAGGTCCCTTCTCTCTCATTGCATTTTCTCTTTCCTGTCTGTGACACCATCACATCACTGTGTTAATACCAATAATTTCCCTTTCCAAAACTATTTTCATTGAAAAGAAAATCAACAAGAACTACTTCATATTCTCACTTTTCTATTCAAATTGGCTTACTGTATTCCCTTTATATTAAGTGGACTTACATCTATGTTGCTTTTTTATTGTTGCTGCTACATCACTTCTAACACTTTTTTACAGGGCCCCATTTAAGACAACAAACACAATACCCCTGTGCACTAATAATAACATTCTTTCCTATTGATAACTCATGGCTTAAACCTCTTTTTAAAAAATTTATGGCGCTGACCTTACTAAAGAGAAACTCCATCCACATGTTTATTCATAATGCCCTGACCTTTACCCTTTCATCATTCCTTTCTTCAGTTTCAGAAATTTAGTTTTTTATTCATGGTCTCTTTCAAGCTATAACTGGAGGGTGGTAATACTTTTCTGAGCTTAACATGACAAGACAGGTTTTATCATCTCTTGGCCTCCATGTATATCCTCTACATTTCATGCTAATGAAGCTAGATGTATCCTAAAATTCCTACATTATTAATAAAGTCCCAGGGACACTATTAATCAATGTCATTTTATTCTTCTTCCTAATAGACAGTCTATGAATTCATATTTAGTATTTTCATCCCAAATGTGTCAAGATTGAGTATTTCCTATTACAACATCTCCTAGAGTTCATCCAAGCTAGCTGATTCATTGTGTCGCCTCATATTTTATACATTACTGACCACATTTATAATTCAATTTCAAAATTATTCTACTAGTATCTTTCATCCTCCTGAGACTGTGTATATTTATTTGTTCATCCTTGTCCTCTGGCTTTTAGCCTGGTGGCTGAAGTAAAGAAACAGAACATTTTGAGAGTAGAAAAACTGAAAGATGATTCTTATTTGCCTTTGCATGCTTAACCAAATTTTGAAAAAAATATATATTATCAAAGTAGAGATGAATAATTCTTTTTATTGTTATCATGTATTTTCTAGGCGCTGTTAATCAGTATTTTCCAGACATAAACATGGAAACTATATATATAAGGTTTAGTCCTGCAAAACCAACTTAATTTTATGCCACAGGAATATAACAGAGCTTTGGAAATAAATAATGTCTTCTGGATTCATAACACCTGAGTTAGAGTTATGCTCTAGTTATATAATGTTGAATATTACACGTAACCTTTAGTGCCTTCATGTCAGTGTATGGTAAGAGAAACTTCATTTTAGAGAGGACTAAAAAATAATATAGCCCATATGTTTAATTTCTTGTTTCAATCACAATTATTCCTTTCAGGCTCTGCTGAGTAGTTCAGTTGTCTGGGGCATTGTCTCATGCACCAAAGTTTGCCAGTTTGATTTTTGGTCAGAACACAGACCTAGGTTGTTGGTTTGATCTCCAGTCATAGCCCCTAACTGATCAATGTTTCTCTTTCACATCAATTCTCTCTCTCTCTCTCTCTCTCTCTCTCTCTCTCTCTCTCTCTCTCCTTCTCTCTCTTCTCTCATTTCCATGGATTTCTAAGTAAGCAGTCATACTTCATGCAAATGTCAGTTATTCAGCAGTTACTTTCAAGAAAATTATCCTATATATGTTAAAATTTTAACTATGAGAAAACCTATTTAAAGGCTCTTTGGCTAGCCTTGCTGGTGTGGCTCAGTGGTTGAGTGTCAACCTATGAACCTGGAGGTCACAGTTAGATTCCGGTGAGAGTATATGTCAGGGTTGTGGGCTCAGTCCAGTGGGGAGTATTATTAGTGATTTTTTTATATTTTAGATGTTCTTACCTCTCCCTTCTCCCTTCCTCTCAGAAATCAATAAAAATATATATTTTTAAAAATATTCTCTGGCCTATTCATGTATTATTTTATGTAATTAATATTTAAAAACCTGATATATGCTAAGCCTTGTGGATAAAGTGATAAAATGGTAATAAAGGGTTCCGTTTTCATGGAGATTATTTTTGTTTTAGTAGGGAAGATTTAAAAATCGATAAACAAAGATTTTAAGTGACTGCAGATAGAGATAAGTGTAATGGACAAAATAAAACTAGTTGATAGAGGGTGGCTGGAGAAAGGATATCTTGCAATTATGTAATCAATGAGTCAACACTATAGTTAGAATTTAAATGAAAGAAAAAGTGAGAAAATTCATCTCCAGGCAGAGGAAATTGAACCTACAAATACTTCAAGTTAAAAAATTAGTTTAGTTGTATATTAGTTTGCTAGCACTGCATTAATAAAGTACCACAAATTGCTAGCTTAAATAATAGAGATTCATTTGAGGCTAAAAGTCTGGGAAGAAAATGTTGCTAGGTTTGCTTCCTTCCAAGAGCTGTAACAAATAATCAATCCCATCACTCTCCCCTAGCAACCTTTTGTGCTCCTTGGCTTCTAGAACCATCACTGTGCTCCCTGCCTTCATCTTCACATGGGATTCTCTCCATGTACAAGTCAAATTTATTTTTCTTTTTTATATGAATAGCAGTCATCTTGAATTGGAGACCCAACCTACTCTACTATGACCTCATCTTGAGTTGTGATATCTGCAACAACCCTATTTCAAAGTAAAATCATATTCTAAGGTCCAAGTGGTTAGCACTTCAACATATGAATTTTGTGAGTGTGCAATGCAACCCATAACAGACTGTATAACTGTAAGCATCTGCTGTGTAACTAACCTTCCGAAAATTTAGTGATCCTAAACAACAACTGTGCATTTCACCCATAATGTCCTGTGTTGGCAAAAAGATCTGGAATCAGTTTGTAGGTAAGGTAGATTTACTCATGTATTTGTGTCCAGCGGATGGTTAATGAAGCAATTCTGCTTCCAGAGATTGGATGGTGGCTGAGGGTCAGGTACAACTAGGCTATGTGTCTTTCGTGTTCCACCAGGGTAGTTCATGTCAGCAACAGTTTCCCAGAGCGAGAAAAGAGAATGACGAATATACAGTGCTTTCCAAACCCTGCTTGATCAAAGCAAGTCACATGCAGGTTTAAAGTCTACAACTGTGAATTGAGGATTTGCACCATCACATTATAACGGATCTGGATACAGGAAATAAAATATAATTTTCATAATTTACCATATTTTGCCCTGAAGGACAAAATAAGATTTGTATGAATATCCACATGTTTCAACTTAACCATTTTTTTAAACTGGGTAATTGAAAAAGAAATTTATTTTTTTTCTTCACTGTGTATATGAATAAAGGGAGAACAGAACAGGTAACAAAAGCCCAAGATGTAATTCTCTCATTCTTAATCCCACAATTACTGCTCCCTGTTCCCATGGTAGGAGACTTTCATGAGCTACCTGCTTTTCTTCATGCAACACACATAATTTATAATGTATGGGGGTATGGGGTCTTGATTATTTTTCCATGCCAATGAAATGCCAGAAGTTTTGGATTCTAACTCCCAATACCATTATAGAATCACAGACCCAATCATTACAATCAATTTTTACCATCTAACTGTGAACAGAAGATCAATACATATAAGTACAAAACAATTACCCTGTTATTATACAATTTATACATATTTTAATAGATAACAAATACTACCAAAATGTCTTTAAATAAATAGTTGTGGTAAAACAAAAAAACAAACAAATAAAAAAACTCAATGATTTTTTTCCCCTTGTACAACCAAATTTTATTGAATAGCCACAAAATGTACTCTTTTAAAAAAATATTTTTTATTGATTTCAGAGAGGAAATGAGAGAGAGAGAGAGAGAGAGAGAGAGAGAGAGAGAGAGAGAGAGAGAGAAAGAAACATCAATTTTGAGAGAGAACCATTAACTGACTGCCAGTCACTGGGGACTGAACCTGCAACCCAGACATAGGCCCTGACCAGGGAATCCAACCATGACCTCAAAATGTACTCTTTTTCAATAGTCAATATTATTTTGTGGTGAGACAATCATATAATTTAGAAAGTGATCCCCCTAATAATTATCATACCACCTGGCAACATATATGATCATTACAATATTATTGACCATATTCCCTATACTGTATGTTATCTTCCTATGACTATTTTGTAACTAACAATTTGTACTTCTTAATCCCTTCAACTTTTTCATCCAGCTGCCCCACACACCTCTCTCATCTGAAAACCCTCAGTTCGTTCTCTGTATCTCTGTTTTCTGTTTTCTCTATTCATTTATTTTGGTTTTTAGATTCTACATGTAAGCAAATGCATAAAGTATTTGTCTTTCTCTGTCTGGCTTATTTTATTTTGCCTGATGCCCTCTAGGTCTATCCATGTCATCATAAATGGAAAGCTTTTATGTTTTTACTAGAGGCCTGGTGCACAAATTTGTGCAGCAGTGGGGTCACTCAGCCTGGCCTGCAGGATCAGGCTGAAACTGGATCTCCAACACCCTCTGAGGGGTCTTGGATTGTGAGGGGGCACAGGCCAGGCTGAGGGACCCTGCAGGTGCCTGATCAGGGCTGGGGAGGGACATGGGAGGTTGGCCAGCTGGGGAGGGACCTTGAGAGGGCTCCAGAGCATTTCCAGCCTGTCTCACTCAGTTTCAATCAACTGGACCACAGCATCAAGCTAACCTACTAGTTGGAGTATCTGCCACCTGGTGGTCAGTGCACGTCATAGTGAGCGGTTGAGCAAACTTAGCATATCGTTAGCGTATTATGCTTTGAGTGACTGAATGGATGACTGGACAGCCAGATACTTAGCATATTAGGCTTTTATTATATAGATGTCTGAGTAATATACCATTGTATGACTATACCACGGCTTTTGTACCTATTCACCTATTGATGGACACTTAGGTTGCTTCCATATGTTGGCTATTGTAAATATTACTTCAATGAACATGAGAGTACATATATGGTGCTGAGTAAATGTTTTATGGTCCCTTCTGATGTATACCCAGTTTTATTTTTAATTTTTTGAGAAAACTCCATACTTTTTCTCACAGTGGCTATACCAATCTGCATTCTCATCAACAGTGCACAGGGGTTCTCTTTTCTCCACATTCTTGCCTACACTTGTTATTTGTTGGTTTATTGATGTTAGCCATTCTGACAGTTGTAAGAGGATATCTCCTTGTGTTTTTAACTTGCATTTCTCTGATGATTATTGACATTGAACGCCTTTTGGCCATCTGTATGTCCTCTTCAGAGAAGTTTTTATTCAGGTTCTCTGCCCATTTTTAATTGGATTGTTTGGACTGTGTGTGTGTGTGTGTGTGTGTGTGTGCATGTGTGTATGTGTGTGTGTGTTTTAGTGTTGAGTCATATGAGTTTTTTATAAATTTTGAATATTAACTCCTTATCAGAGGTATCATTGGCAAATATCTTCTCCTATTCAATAGGTTTGCTTTTCATTTTTTGATGGTTTTCTTTGTTTCACAAAAGTGTTTTAGCTTGATGTAGTCCTATTAATTTATGTTTTTCCCTTGCTTGAGAAGATATATCAGAACAAAATTTTGCTAAAATAAATGTTAGAGATTTTACTGTCTATGTTTTGTTCTAAGAGTTTTATAGTTTCAAGTCTTACAGTTAAGTATTTAATACTCTTGCATATGGTGTAAGAAGGTGGTTGGACTGCATTGCATGTATCTGTCCAATTTTCCCAATACCATTAATTAAATAGACTATCTTTTATCCCATTATATGTACTTTGTTCCTTTGTCATATCTCTGGACATTCTATTCTATTCCATTGATCTATGCAAGTACCATGCTCTTTTGATTACTATAACCTTATAGTATAATTTGATATTGAGAAGTGTGATACCTCCATTTTTATTCTTCTTTCTCAAGATTGCTGTAGTTATTCAGTCTTTTGTGGTTCCATATGACTTTTAGGAATAGTTATTTGGAAAATGCCATTAATATTTGGACAGGGATTGCTTTGAATCACCTAACGATAATTTTAAGGGAGCATAATGAGAAAAAAATGTAAATATATTTGTTTTGCTGTATTATTTTTATCTGAAGTTAATTTTTCTCTATTTTAAAATAATGTTTTCATAGGAAATACCTATATATGTTTATCTAATAAAAGGTATATGTAGCCAGCTTTGTTCATATGCCAGCTATTGTTTCATAGCATTTCATTGCACTGACTTACAAATGCTAATTGCATTTCTTTGCTTGAAAGTTTCCTTTGTTGGCAGAAATCTGTTTTAAGAACAGCATAGAAGTCAGGAATGCTGGACAATGACATTTTTCTTGAGCATCCTTCAACCTAATAGTAATGGGAAAATACCCTACTTTCCTTACTTACTGATTGGGCAAACTTCATGGCACTTATTCTAAATTTTCTGTCATTGTTTTCTGGCAGGATTAAGCCATTGTTATCACATTAGTAATTTCCTTGGTTAACCATTGTTTTTGACTGCCTGTACCTCCCTTTTCACTTTTACTTCACCAGTCCTCTACCTTTAGTCTGAGTTTCTTGATGACCTCCAAATACACTACTTGTATTTGAATCTTTGCCTCAAGATCTGCTTCTGGGCCAACCCAACCTAAAACAAAGGAAAATATTTTATGCTATTTGATTTAATCATTATAATGTTTTAACATATGTAATTAAAACATATAACATTTAAGTAGTATATTGTAATTTACAGAGACATTTCTAATATTGTGATACTTATTTCTCCATGCTCCTCCCTGTACAATGCACCCTCATGGAACTTAATTTTCTTGTAATTCTCCCAAATCAATGCTCATTTCCATCTTCTGTGTTTTTCCTCCTGTGGTTTTCTGTGACATTTTATTACTGTTAATTTATTGCTTTTTATTGTATGTTTCCACAGGATATTTACCTCTAATTTAGGACAGACTCAATATCATTGCGAATATTTATTTATATACATCTCATGCTTAGCATACTAAACATTCTAAAAAAAACAAAGTTGTAAAAGTTTATAGAGTAAAAAGTGCAGATCTTGCTGCTTGCATGCTTGACTCTAGCAATCACAGACAGTAAATATTTCTGAGGAAGTGAAAGATGTCAGAAAGTATATTTGAAAGATGTAGCTTGGGAACTGAAGTAAAAGTCAAAATGTTGAGTATTGTTTTTACACAAATTGAAAAAGAATATTTTCCAAATACCATGTTCCAAAATATACCTTATTGCCAGATTTAGTGACTGCAGATTTTTGATTGACCTCTAGATCTTATAATTTCAGATCGAATTTGAAATCATTTATAATACATAGAAAACTGGCTTTAATGCACATTTCATTGATTCTAAATGATTAAAATAGTTTTCACGAAGTAAATATAACAGTACATTTTAAAAATATTATATATCTAAAAGATCAAGGATTCGATGTTCCCTTACAGTCACGAATCAACATCAGATGACAAATTATCAAATATGTTAACCATATACAAAATCTGAATCAGCTGTTTATATGTTGTAAAAAGGAGCACTTATTTTTTTTTCTTAGTAGAAAAGGGTTTATGCATCATTCAAATATCAAGTGATTTTCATGACTTTAGAACCTTAAAAAAAGTCACCTAACAACACTGTTGAAGAAAGGAAAATTATACAAATCCAAGAATAAAAAGTGAATTTCTTATTGCTTTATAAAAAAGTCCTCCCTCTCCAATGTTTATTTGCAATTTCCTCTACTTAGTAATAGAAAAACAAACAAATATGTTTTCATATTATATATTCCAATACTTAAAGAGAGCAGGAGCAGCATGTAGAGACTCAATGGGAACAAAAAGGGGATGTCTGTAATACTTTCAACAAGATAAATTAAAAAAATAAAATAAAAAAGAAGGGTTGAGTTATTTGGATTTCTTCTTGAGATATACATATATAGCAGTCAAGCTGGAGGGATTCTTTATTTATGAAAATATTGATAATACACTGATTCTAAAAGCTTCTTACTAAGAAATGATTTACACAAACTCCATTGTTTGTTGAACTACAATGAGTAAGACAAGAAAATGAAATATATATTCCCCCGTAGAGAAAGAAATGTAAGAAGAGTGCCAATGTTCCCTCATGAGTGGATAATAAAAATATTTTCATGGTACCTGTTTTCTTTATTTCTTTTCTTCACACCCATGTTGCTATGAAGAGTAAACTTTTTTTTTCAATTTGGGTAAAAAGTTATATTTTGAAAATAATTCCCTAAAGAGTATATAAAAATGTGGTTCTTAATTTACAAGTAGAAGTCATTCATTCATTAAATAAATACTAAAGAAGCACCTTGTATTTGCTAAGCCCTGTGCTAGTTCTAAACATATCAAAATAAATGATATCATCCCATTTGTGAGAAACATATGCTCCATATACAAGAATAAAAAATAACCAAATAATTGTAATATTGCTTGTAAAGAAATAAGTATAACTAGTTGTATAATTTTACATATGAAATGAAGCAAATGATTCAACTTAAAGCAAAACATTTTTAAGATGTTTATTTACTAATTCAAAAATAAAAGGTTAGAGCTATTATCATAGTTTTAATCATTGTTGCATTTGAAAACTTTTAAAAAGCATCTTAATAAAAGATGCCTTATTAAAATTGTTTCTAAGCAAGACAACACCAAGCACAAAATATTTCATAAGATGACTTTTTCTTCTAGCAGGCTTTGTTTTGTTTTGTTATTTTCTTTGTTGTCAGTGTTTTGTTTTTCTCTCAAGAAACAGAATTGGGAAGTGTTAAGGAAAGATGTTTTATAATAAGGGCATCTATAGAAGGAAACTGGAAAGCGTACTGAGGAGAAGGCTTCTCTAGAATACTGGTGAGCATTTTTCTTACTCTTTTATTCCTCTTTTTTCTTACTTTTTCACTTTTATGAGAGTCTCAAAAATTTTCTACTCAAATTGCAATTTCTCCCTGCACTCCCGTTTAATTGTCCTCTCTTTACTCAGCCTCCTGATAGTCAGTCTGTGCTTCTTCCTAACCATAGCTTGCCAAATACGTAATGGCAGCTCTGGCCTCTTGTGCTATCAAGATCGTTCTATTCTATCTCTCTCTGCCAGGAAATGCCCCCATTATTTGTTCAGATATCAAAAAAGAAAAAAAGAAAAAAGAAAAAAAGAGAACAAGATTAATCCAGGCCTCACCCAATTTTACCACCTTTTAAGATTACAGCCTATTTCTGAATTGAACAGTTTTCCTTAGCATGGAATGTAGGGCTGGAAACTAGTAGATACATTCCTAAAACAACCCAGCAGCATAATTTTAACCATGTGAGAAACAGAAAAACAATGTATCTAAAATACTGTTACTATGGTCTTGCCAAAACCAGTTTGGCTTAGTCGATAGAGCCTCGGCCTGCGGACTAAAGGGTCCCAGGTTCCATTCTGGTCAAGGGAATGTATCTTGGTTGTAGGCACATCTCCAGTGCGGGGTGTGCAGGAGGCAGCTGATCGATGTCTCTCTCTCATCGATGTTTCTAACTCTCTATTCCTCTCTCTTCCTCTCTGTAAAAAATCAATTAAATAAATAAATAAATAAATAAATAAATAAATAAATAAATACATAAAGTATATACTATTACCATGGTCTTAAATGTTTTTAAGAATTTAAAAATATGTCTATGGAATTTCAAAAGGGACATATTGGAGAGAGCATGCTTTCTTGTATTGACAAGTTTCTACAAAACCATTCAGTCTGTATCAGTGGACTGACATTTAGAATTGACCGGAAGTTCATTGAGGATGCATGTTTCATACACCAGTTTAGTTAGCTTGAGAGAATATAAGGGTGACAAAGGAACTCAGAGAGAAAGAGTTGTAATGAGATGTCCCACAACATGTCAAGAACAGTTCCCCAGGCACTTCACCTGACTGGCTCCCTCTTCTGTAAAACGAGAAGAGATTGAAGCAGTTGTAGAACACTTCGGCTCAGGGAAGTCGCCCCTCCACTCTACATTTCTGTATGTGCCATGTTTTTCACGTGGCCTCTCTGGGCACTTATTTCAAGATGATACCTGCCAGTGAAAGTGCATCTCCTCAGCCTTAACTGGTTTGGTTCAGTGGAGAGAGCATTGGCCTGCGGACTCAAGGGTCCCAGGTCCAATTCCAGTTGAGGGCATGCACCTTGGTTGTGGGCACATCCCCAGTAAGGGGGTGTGCAAGAGGCAGCTGAATCAATATTTCTAACTCTCTATCCTTCTCCTTTCATCTCTGTAAAAAAATTAATAAAATATATATTTTTTTAAAAAAAGAAAAATGCATCTCCTCAATCAGGAATGTCCCAGGGAAAAATTCTGAAAACCAGGTAAAAACTAACAGTTATTAATGCCATATTTTATTCAGCTCACTTTATTCTGAACTTCAGTGATACAGGGGAAAACCAAGGGCTATCCCAAGCACCCTGGGCCTGGGGTTACACTCAGTCCAACAATTAGCCTATACCTATACAGGTTTCAAAACCAAGTGAAACCACTAAATCCAGGATTATTTAATCACATGTGCATGAACTTCATGGGTTTTTCTGAACTGATGAAAATACCCGTACAAGCGTGTGGAATTATGTCCATTTACCTGGAGAAAGGATACAATCTTTCATCAAATTTTCAAACTTTGATATGAAAAGATTTAAAAAGTATCATCCAACATTACAGGCAGCAGGAATTGACATAAGGGATTGCATTAGCTTCAAAGAGCAAACTCAGAAGTCCTCAGTGCTTATCGGAGACATTGTTTTCTGGGAGACATACAGACAAAGAGGGAAACTAGCAAACTCCTCTCACAAATACTAACAAGATGACTCCAGATTCCTCTGAAGTTAATACTGCTATGTTCGAAACAAATCTAATTTAATGGTGCAGGTTTTTATTTCTATAAATCTGCCTTTTCCTACGAATGGAATATGTACGTGTTTGACAGTAAACTAATCTCTTACTCACAAAAAGCTCATTAACATTTATTTCTATGCTAATATTGAAGCATAATTGAATAATGCTGTTTGTATCTTCAGAATTCTCTACCCCCTGTCAAAAAATTTACATGTATCATGTTGATTTGTTTCTAATATCCACAGGTTAATGATCAGAAGCACTGTACGTGATACAATTTCTAGGATCTTCTGTTGAAACAATTTTCATTGAAGACTATTAAATAGCAACACATATTTTTATCAATATGAGTTGTCTGTAAATACATAACTCATTATTCTTCCATTGACTTACCTCAATTGGGAAAATTTAAAAACATAAAGCTTGGCAAAAATGATTACTTTTTTTCATGTAGAAAACATCTTGATGTATTTTACAAACAGAAGGTACAAATATTTTATAGAACACATTGGTGATTTAGAAAAAAATACCTGTTTATTTTTTTTGGGGGGTATTAAAATATTCTTCATTAAAAATAAATTATTTTTAATAAACTATTACAGTAGAACAACCTTCTGGATAAAGCTGGGGTTCTGAGGGCCAAGCTCTTTGCACAAATTTCATGTATTGGGCCTCTAATACTATAATAATAAAGGAATATTCAAATTTAGTAGCTTAAGACCAGTTTCATGGCACATATTCTGCATGCTCCTCACATACCAACCAGGTACTCAGCTTTTTGAAATCAATAAGCATCAAGAGTAACGGGACTCAATCTAAACACAGGTTTCCATGATCACAGGGCACTCATGATCTACCTGGTGAGTGGCTTACAATGCGGCTGCCCAGAAATGTTATAGTTTATGGCCACACGTATTTCATTGGCTAATGCAAAACAGATGATCAACTTGTTAGAAATAAATTTCTCTAGGCGAAGAACATTTTAATTAAAAGAAATATAGTCTACCTAAGGTAAGTTACCTCAGAAAATGTTTAAAATTATCCTACAGTATTCAATTGAAACTGTAAGCTTTTCTTTCCCCACTACTAAAATAGTATAATGATTTCCACAAATGTTTACTGCAAAGTGTACTTATAAAGAGATTATTGAATTTCATATATAATTGTCTAATTTAAATCAGAAATTTAATATATTTATTTATTGATTGATTGATTGATTCTGATGACCACACATTCATCTTGTTTCAAAAATGTTCTGTTAGCTTGATTGTCTGAGTTATGCTATAATCCTATCTAATAAAGAGGGAATATGCTAATTGACCCTCAAGGCATCGCAAAGATGGTGGCACCCAGAGCCAATAAGGAGGAAATATGCTAACTGACTGTCATGCCCTCAAAGATAGCAGCGCCCACACTGTGAGAGGGGGCAGGCCGGCCTGAGGGAACCCCCTCCAGTGCATGAATTTTCATGCACTGGGCCTCTAGTAATAAATAAATCTACAAATTTAGTAACTTAAAAAAGTTATTTTATATATGTACTAGAGGCCCATTGCACAAAGATTCATGCAATAGGCCTTTTTTCACCTGGTTACTGGCACCAGTTTTCCTCCAGCACCTGGGACTCAAGCCTTCACTCTGGACACTGCCCTCTGCCTCCACTCCAGCCGGAGTCTACAGGCTTTGCTTGGCTCCAGCCAGAGTCTTCACTTCCCTCCAGCTGGAGCCCACTCCTGTAGCTCCCTCCAGCCCCTACCCTCCCCCTCAGAGCACATGTCCTACCCCGCCCAGCTGCTCTGTGCGTGGAGCAGCTAGGGAACAGGGCCACCACCATCTTTGTCCTGTTCATTTGCATATTCCCCCTGATTGTCTGGTGAATGTTGTGGAGGTATGGTCAATTTATATATCTCTTTTTTTAATGTAGATATATAATGCTGTGAAATATATATGTATATATATGTACAGTGGTACCTCGAGATACTAGTTTAATTCTTTCCGTAACCTTGAGGCGTGGGAAACTATGAGATGCTCGAGTCACAGTAAACGGTGGGTCGTGTGCAGCCGGCCGATCCGAGCGATTACTCCTATTTCAAATGTTGCTCGTATTTCAAAGCAAAAATTGCTTGCTCAATGGCTCGTATCTCAAAAATCTTGTATGTTAGGGCACTCGTATCTCGAGGTACCACTATGTGTGTGTGTGTATATATATATATATATTGCATGATTTTAGAAATAGCTTAAAATTTCTAATACTTGGCTTTCTTATCTTAAAATAATGTTACAAATTTCAGGGATGGTGGGATATTTTACTCTTCAGATAATATATATCTGTCCTTATCTAAGAACAAAAACATTTAACTTGAGAAACTTGAGGCTACTCCACAGAGTCTAATTAGAAATATTATATATCCATCCCTAGCTGAAATACATATTCAGGAGTAAAAGTTTGTTTGGTCTGTAATGCTGACCTAGTGTGGTCCATAAATGATTGCTTGATATAGTAGAAAAGCATGACCAGAAATTATTCTATCAGCTTGTTTCTCTATAGGAGCTACAATTCTGGGAAAGAAGTATTCTGAATTCCATAATGAAATGATTGGGAGTCCAAAAGACTCAGAGTGGCACTGAATAAGAAAAACTAAAGAAGCAACTGAAGCAATGAAGAAAGCACTTCAGAAAATAGATGTAATATTTCTTCATGTCAGTTGATAATCACTTCAGTGAGATACATCACATTTTGGAAATTCTAGGGGTGACAACTAGAAAAAATAAAAGAAATTCTGTGAAAACATTTTCAGGGATAGAGGATCAGAGAGATAAGGCAGCTTTATTTTCAGAGTAAAAGTCCTAAAAAAAAAATTTTAAATTGTTAAAAAGTTATTTGAGTGTGGGAATACAAATAATATTAGATATTAGATTATAAGACATGGCCACTTCCATTAAAGTCCTTGAACTCTGCCTATGGGGATAATTTTTAAACATCTAAGTTGAAAAAAAAAAGTGAGACTGACACTGAAGAGTTGTCTTAATGCACTACTTACTTCTACTTGAGTTTTATATTTTAATAGCACATATTTATATATAAGAGCCATCATTGTGAAAAAGAGAATTCTTTCAATATACATTACTGAAACAAATATTTTTGCACTTCTTCTACCTAACTGTTCTAGCCTTTGGATCACAGTAAGAGCAGCCCGTGTCTTCATTAAAAATGTAGGCTAGTGCATTTAAGATAAGCAATGTAGAAATTAATAAATAATTATAATTCTGGGTAAGAGCTACAATTAAGTGAAAATAGGTTTCTCATTCAGCTTTTGCTAGTGACTCTTAAGACTTCAAAGGGCTCTATTGGGCTTTGCTACACTTAGGATGTATGCACATGCTTTTTGATTCTGTCACCAGGCTGAAGGATTAGACCTTTTCTCATGACAGAAGACAGGAACAAGAACCCGAACCATATTATTCAAACTCATTTAAAGTTTCCTCACGGGAAAGGAGTACATCAAGTCATCAGAGAAGACAAATAACATGGTCAACGCTAATGATGGGTGTAGAAATATAGTCTAACTTGCAGGAGGCATGACAAGAATGGAAATGAATAATATTGTTGCAGGGAGAAAGACAACAATTGGGAACAATGATGCAATGGTACTGGAGATTAGATTTTATATCATGTGTGGATTCTAGAGGCACAGAAAATAATGTATTCACAAGGTTTGAGTTTAGAAAGCGTTTTATGAGTCTAACTAGCCCATAAAACACCAGTACTGCCAAAATGTATTAATAGGGAGAGAGAAAGGCAAAAGGTGAATGGGGGTATGTAAGCTCTAGCCAGATCAACTAGGTATCATAGGCAAGAGTGGTGAATTTAAATTTTATTCGGTGCAATGAGAAAGTGTAAAATTTATTCAGTCAGAGGTAAAAAAAAATACTATTTATGTCAGTTCAAGATACATTTACAATGTCTGTGTTTGAGCTTACTAGAAGCAGCATGTAAGAACAATTTGTGTGCAAGTGATTTATTAGAAATGTGTTTCCAGGAGAAACTAGGAAAGGGCAGGAGAAGCAGGAGGAGGGGAAAAGTCAGGCCAGGTGAGCATAAACTCGATCCATTTGAAGCATGAATTAAGACTCGGAGCGATCAGGGGATCACACAGTGGCACCAGTCAGTGATGACTTAAGGACCACATTCTGGAATGTAATTCCCTGGCAATTCCTGCTGTCCTTGAGTGCGTGTCCAGTAGTCTGAACACAGCCCTTTGAGAAAGAGCTGTAGTCATTGTCTGTTGCAAGGACGAGAGCACTAAAGCCAGGGACACCCCAAGCTAGGTTGGAGGTCAGAGTCAGTATGCCCGTGAACCCAGGTGGCATTCTTTTTCCTTTTGATTACTTTTATTGGGGTGACACTGGTTGACAAAATTGTATGTTACTTTATATATATATATAGTAGAGGCCCAATGCATGAAATTCATGTAAGAGCAGGCCTTCCTTCCCCGGCTGCTGGCAACGCCTTCCCTCTGGCACCTGGGACCCCGGCTTCCCTCCAGCCACTGCAGGCATTTAGGACCTGGCCTTCCCTGGCAGCCCTGGCTTCATCCAGAAGGACATCTGGAAGGACGTTTGGTCTAATGAGCATATTATGCTTTGATTATTATAGACGAAAGTCCCAGAACACAAAATCGTTCGTGGGTAGGATCCACAGGCCTGGTGATCTATCGGAGCCGGTGGGCTGGAGGGAGGGACCAAGAGTTCTGCCCTCCACCAGCTCGCCAGTCCCCAGTCCCGCCCTGCAACCACCCACCCTGGGTCCCTATGGTTCCCCGTTGGCCATCCAGCAGACAGAGCCTGCAGGTTATGGGGAAGGACTGAGAGGTTGTCAATGCACCTCATAGTGACTGGTTGATCAGTCATTATGGTTGTGACGCTGCTATGGTCACTGGTCTTTTATTATATAGGATTAGATAGAAGTAATTATAGATACGTGATTATATCTATGTCTCAGGCCCACAATTCTGCAACACATCATCTGCACTTGGCATTGTGTGTTGACCACCCAACTCACATCTCCATCCACCACAATTCATTCCCCTACATCCTTCTCCACTCATCCTCCCCCTACTAGCACCACACTATTGTCTGGGTCCATGAGTTCTTTCTTCTCTTCTTTTTTGCTCAATCCCTCCACTGCCCCCCCTCCAGCTATTACCTCCAACACCTCAACAACTGTCAGGTGACATGTTTGTAGTGCTATCACACTTCATGTGTAGTTATTTAGTGCTTATTTCCCAATTATTTTCTTTAGTATTGTCCCCAGTTATGAAATGAAAAAAGTGTCTCTAGTCTAGAGCTCTTACCATGGAACTGACTCCCTCTTCTGGATATTAGTAATGTCCTATGTGGAAATGTGCTTTATGTTGTTCTCAAAAAAATGTAATAAAAGCACTGGGAGATGAGTCACATAGCACCCAGTTGTCTTGATCTCTTTTGTCCAGACAAAGATTTGCCAAATTTGTACCTAAGAACATATAATTCCTAACTTTTTAAGGTGACTTACAAAACAATTTCTATTCAAAAATAGAGATTTATGGAAGGGAAAGTAAGATAGAATTTAGCAAAAGTAAACTTTTTTTTATTGATAACAAAGTTGATAGTACTCAGAAGAAATTTCCTACCATGATAAATGTGGGGTGTAGTTTTCTTTAAAATAATAATTTTAAAGAATATTTATTAAGATACTGACCTCCAAGTAAAGATTTGACATTTAATCCTGAAATAAATCCCTGAGAAATATTTTGATTGTAAGCTTTAAAGTGGCAAACACTGTCTTGTATGCTTTTGTATACGGGTCATGAGGACTAAATGTCTTAGATCTTTATATGCCTTCTCATATTTTTCCCTCAATTATTAATGTATTTACTTATGGAGAGCAGGGTATGCAAGGGTGGAAATAGGAGTTTTTGAAGTGAAAAGTGAATTAGTTTCTTTCCTGAACAGGAGTTATTGTTGAACAAGGAATCTAACGGTACTTGGAACCTCCACGGATGGCTAATCACACTTCTTAGGGTGCTCCACCTGCTAGAGTTGTAGAAATACTTTAGATTCTTGGCAGAGATCATATCTAATGAGGGAATGGCATCAATTTCAGGTTCATTGACCTCAGCCTTACTCCTAATCCTGCCTACCAGAAGCTCACAATGTGCTGTATTACTGCACACAAAGTGTTCAAATTTTGACTTAAAACTTGTCTATTGCAACCTATTAATTAGAAACTAATGTTCAAGTTTATTAAGGATATGCAATCACTAGATGTATTTTGTCTTTCATTTTAGTTGCAGTGGCTATAATATAAAATCCATTATCTACATTTTTACATTGCAATATATCCTATGTAGTTTGAATTTAAAAATGATCAAGAATGCATGTCATTTTCCTATTTGTCATGACTTGGTTAGGCAAATCCATTTTTATCTCACGTATTCTTAAAGGTGGGTTCATATTTTAGATCTCATTAAATTAAAAATAGAAAGGCAAAAAACTATCAACCAAGAATAATGATTCTTATTCTTTAGTTTCATCTTGATAATAGACATTTATTGTTCACTTTCTGTTTTAAATTATGGTGTGATGAGTTGAAAATGGTAATAGACTTCATTTATTTTGGTTATGTATTGCCAGAAGTAACTGGTAGGTTCATTTTTTAATACACACTCAGAAAGTTTCTCATATGATAAAACTTATTCCTAGATCAGTACACTATGAGCCTTGTGCTGATGCAGAGATCTTAAAAACTGAAATAAAAAAAAAATCCTCATTGGAATTCAGGCAAAACCTCCTGCAATCCTCATTGGAATTTAGGCAAAACAGGAAAAATTATGAATGCAGTATAATTGAAACAAAGTGGGATAATTATATCAAGAAAAATTTTTCTCTTGTATGGATTCCCTCAAATTTGCCACTAGATGTTAAACATTAACTAAAAGCTGATTATTGTCAGTTACTTTATTTCCCAGTCTAAAATAAGTGACTGCACTAGCATTTTCAATTATGTTGACTTGACATTCACTGCCAGGAACACCTGTGGAGGAAAATAAACCTGCATCTCTAATATTGCATTTCTGGGAGTCAGAAGGTGGTGTCGGGTCATGGGAGAGGCTCTGTCAATATTACTCTGAATAGCACAGAAACCTGCGGATTACTGATTGTGGGAAGACATTTCAAGAAATTCTTGGGATTGAAAACATTTGATTATTTTGTCATTTCATTAGTAGCTTTAACTCAAACTCAGGGGAAAAAGTAAAACACTAACCAGAGATCATTAAAACTAAGCACAGTGTCCAGCCAGCATATCTCAATGGTTGAGTGTTGACTTAAGAACCAGGAGGTCATGATTCCATTCCAGGTCAGGGCACATGAAGGGGTTGCAGGCTCAATCCCCAGTGGGGGACATGAAGGAAGCAGCTGATTAATGATATTATCTTATCATTGATGTTTCTATCTCTGTCTCCTTCCTTCCTCTCTGAAATCAATAAAAATATATAAAAAAACAACAACTAAAAGTGGTGTTCTCAACTGTGTGTTAAATACAGGCAACATTTTGAAATATAGTAATATAAAAATAAATTCAACATAAGGTAGAAAACTCATTTAAAATGCAGTTTAATAGAAATAAATATGTATCATTTAAAAAGCAATTCCTCTCTTAGGAATATATCCTAAGAAAGTAGAAACACCCATCAGAAAGGATTTGTGCACCCCTATGTTCATAGCAGCACAATTTATAATAACTAAGATTTCGAAACAGCCTAGGTGCCCCTCAGCAGATAAGTGGATCAGAAAACTATGGTACATTTACACAATGGAATTCTATGCTGCCATTAAAAAGAAGGAATTCTTACCATTTACAGCAACCTGGATGGAACTGGAGAGCCTTATGCTAAGTGAAATAAGCCAGTCAATGAAGGAGAAACACCACATGATTTCCCTCATTTGTGGATAATAAAGAACATTATAAACTGATGAACAAAATGATAGATACAGAGGCAGTAAAGCATCAAACAGACTGTGAAATTACAGCAGGAAGATTAAGGAGAGGGGATAGATAAGAGATCAACCAAAGGACTTTTATGCATGCATATAAGCATAACAAATGGACTCAAGACACTGGGTGGTTGGAGTAGGCCTGAGTGGGGGTAGGGGGTGATGGGAAGATATGTATACATGTAACACAATAAAAAAAAATTAAAAATTAAAAAATAAAAAGCAATTCCTTTTCTGTTGTTGTTTTCTTTTTTTAATTTATCCTTATTGTTGAAAGTATTGCAAATGTCCCCCTTTTTTCCAAATTGACTCCTTCTAGCCCACAACCACACTCTGCTCCAGGTTTTCACTACTTTTTTAGGCAACTGGAAATGAAAATAAAATCTGGGGTAGCAATACTGATATCAAGACATCAGAATGAAGGCCATAACAAGAGATTAACTAAAAAACCATTCCTTTTAAGGAATTTTCAAGATTTAAAAATAATGTCCAAATGTTCCATTTTTTATTTATTTTTATTTTTTAATTAAATCTTTATTGTTCAGATTATTACATTTGTTTCTCTTTTTTCCCCCTCCATAGCACCCCTCCACCCAGCTCCCACCCTTCCCTCTGCCCTTACCTCCCTCCCATTGTTCTCATCTATAGTTGTGTGATTTTTGTCCAGTCTCTCCCTGTACACCCCTCACCCCTTTCCCCCTGAGAATTATCAGTCCACTCCCTTTCTGTGCTCCTGATTCTATTATATTCACCAGTTTATTCTGTTGATCAAATTTTTAATTCACTTAATTTTTAGATTCACTTGTTGATAGATATGTATTTGTTGTTCATAATTTTTTGGCTTTTACCTTTTTCTTCTTCCTCTTCTAAAAGAGTACCTTTCAGCATTTCATATAATACTGGTTTGGAGTTGATGAACTCTTTTAGCTTTTTCTTCTCTGTGAAGCTCTTTATCTGCCTTTCAATTCTGAATGATAGCTTTGCTGGATAGATTATTCTTGGTTGTAGGTTCTTGCTATTCATCACGTTGAATATTTCTTGCCACTCCCGTCTGGCCTGCATCGTTTCTGTTGAGAAATCAGCTGACAGTCGTATGGGTGCTCCCTTGTAGGTAATGAACTGTTTTTCTCTTGCTGCTTTTAATATTCTCTCTTTGTCTTTTGCTCTTGGTATTTTAATTATGATGTGTCTTGGTGTAGTCTTCTTTGGATTCCTTTTATATGGGGTTCTGTGTGCTTCCTGGACTTGTAAGCATCCCAAGCTCAACAGAGGCTTCTTCAGTTTTGCCAGTCTGGTATCATAAGGCTGAATTCAACACAGAAGTTTCCCCGGCATAGTGAAAATTCCGAGACAAGGGAAGGGATCACAAACAAAAGAAATGGAGGGGAAAAAATGACTGGATATAGAGTTCAAAACCACCCTTATAAGGTGTTTCAAGAATATGCTAGAAAAATTGGATAAAGTTAGTGAGAGCCAAGAGGAGATGAAAAAGGACCAACTAGAGATGCAAAAAAGCCAACTAGAGATGGAAAAGGTCCAACTAGAGATGATAAAGGACCAAATAGAAATTAAACATACATTAACTGAAATAAAAAAAATATTATACAGAGTCCTAACAGCAGATTAGAGAAAGGCAAGAATCAAGTCAAAAATTTGAAATATAAAGAATCAGAAAACATTCAACTGGAAAAGCAAGAAGAGAAAAGAATCCAAAAATGTGAACATAATGTAAGGAGGCTCTGGGACAGCTTCAAGCGTACCAACATCAGAATTGTGGGGGTGCCAGAAGAAGAGAGAGACCAAGATACTGAAAACCTATTTAAAGAAATAATGACTGAAAACTTCCCACACCTGGTAAAAGAAATAGACTTACAAGTCCAGGAAGCACACAGAACCCCATTTTTTAAATGGTAAAACTAAAGCTCAGATTTTAAGACATATACATCAATGCCCTTTCTACAGTATTATACAATAGCAACATCATAGATACTAATCTGCAGTATATCAAATATCATTTTGTTGATAAATGAAATTCCTTTATAATATTTTTTGAAAGTCTATTGACTTTGTGTAAATAATTTTGGGCTGATTATTAAGGCATAATGGAGACTTTATATGTATATATATATATATATATGGCTCCATATTTAAAGAACCTATCTTTATACATATACATAAAATTTATCACAATTCTATTTACTATTTACAAAATTCCCCATCTGGCCCTTGAGCTTAGAGAGTTGGTAGCTACTTTTAACTGGATGTGAAATAAAATTTTTAGATAACTTAGAAAGATTAATTTAGAAAGCTAAAAATGTGAAAATGACCACACAATTCTGAATCTGCCCTAGATATGTTCAAAGGCAGAGAATGAGTAAGGCATGTGGCATATTATAAGGCAGTGATTAAAGAAAACTAAATGTTTTCCATAATGTTCTGCACTTAGTCCATTCTGTACATCTTTTCTATTTCTATAGACAACTTTAGATGACTAAAAATAAGACTCTCTTATAAGAATTTCCACAGTGGTTACTGTTATTCAACATCAATAACCCCAAAGAAGAAATATAGATATTATCTCTGTGTTCTCACTTTACAAGGAAGAGTTAACTCTTACAATTACCTGTGTTCCTTGGATAATTAAGACTAATAAGCAATCTTCTAGAAGAGAAAAAGCAGGGGAAAGGGTTAAGATACAGAGTTCAAACTTTCTTTCTTGTTGGGATCTGTGGGTTGGTATTAAAGAAGGGAAAGAAAGTAATTCTCTTTTCTCTGATCCCTTCTGTTGCTAGGGAAAATGTTGCTTCCTTCGGTGGAGTATTATGAGGAGAAGGAAACTGCTGTTCTGAGGGCCCAATCAAATATCTTTTTTTTCTTTTTCTTTTTACTTTTGGCCAGCATCAGGTTATCTATATCACTCTGATTCTAATAAATAAGTTCCTGACTTTGTTTGCATACATCTTTCTGGAAAGCTTTAGCCAAAGGACCACATAATTTACATTGTGTTGGTTTATCAGTGGGTTGTCCCAAGCAAGTATCCTGAGAAAATACCTTGAGAATCCAGGCCATGATAATTTTTGACAATCTCCATCGTGTTACACTTTTGCTGAGTTTCCTTTTAATAAAATTTAACTTTTATTTGAATAAAATAAAGATGCAGATTTTGTATGGAAAGTAACAAGCTTAATACATTCTATAGGGATTTGCATAGTAACATAAATTGGTAGATTGTCAGTTGAACATGACTATTTTAAATTAGGACATTTCTTTCCAGATTTCAGGTAAGATATTTAAAAATTCATATGAAATAGAGTAAAATATTTCACATAATCATGCTAAATATTAAAAAATGAGTTTTGATAAATAGAATATAAGTTTGTTTGAATTCTTTATGTATTAAGTATTGAAATGTTGCTCCCAATCATCTATATTTATTTACACTTTTCTTGATTGTGCAAGCCTGATGTGAAAACATTTTCATATACATAAAGATTGTGAGATTTATCACAACCCTGCTTTATTAATCTATTTGAAAAAAAAGACTTGAATAAAAACTATTCTGAAAGCAACCTTGATCATCAGCAATGCAGTCATGTTACCTATTTTGAATTTTCTATTTTCAGTTGTTTATCTTAAGTAGGCTTTTGCAAGCTTTGCACTATAATCAATATTCGTTGGTATTGGGTAGTTCTTATCTCCTCTACATACTTAAACTATGCATATTTTCACATAGTCTCACTGTTTGCCAAAATGAAATTATCGGAGGTCTTAAGAATATCAATTAAAATTCAATAAAGAATTCCTCCTTGCTTGATAATGTATTACTTTATTCCAATTGAAACAGGAAACTGGTATGGCCTGTGTTGCTCAGTGGTTTAATGTTAACCTATGAACCAGGAGTTCAAGGTTGGAAGTAGCCAATCAATGATTCTCTCTCATCATTGATGTTTCATCTCTTTTTCCCTCTTCCTTCTTTGAAATCAATTTTTAAAAATAAAAAAATGAATAAACAAATAAATAACACAGGGTCTGTCTTGTCTTAAACCTTTCTACCCTAGGCTGAAGTGTTGCTTTGCAGATAGAGCAATTTTACCTAAAAACACAGTCCATCTATCTATATAATAAAGGAATATGCAAGTTAGCTGGGATGCCAAAAAGTCACCACCAAACAGCAGAGACCTGAGGCTTTATGGGGCCTGGCCGGGTCAAGGGACTTCAGGCCACGCCCCTGCCCCACTTCAGGTCACATCCCCCGCCCCAGTGCTGGGCCAGAGGACCTCAGACCACGCCCCCCACCTGGCAGGGCTTGATGGGGGACCTCAGACTATGCCCCATGTCTGGCGGGGCTTGACTATGAACCTGAGGCCTTGACCCCTGCCCCGGCATCAAGCTGGGGGACCTGAAGCTGCACCCCCCACCTGGCGGGGGCTTCACAGGAGACCTAAGACTGCAAACCCCACCCGGCATCAGGCTGGGGGACCTAAGGCTGCTCCCCCCACCCTGAGGCTTGATGGGAGTGGAGACAGCCAGATGATCTGGGTCTCAACCAATGGGGGTGGGGCCAGCTGGGTCTGGGTCTCCTGTGTTTTCTAAGTGCATGCGTGTTGTGGGTCGGGACTCTACTCTAGGTCCCACAGCACACCCCAGACTCTGATAGGAGAGAGATTTGCACATACATTTTGCTAATTTTCTTTCATGTCTGACACTTGTATTATAAAGAAAGGGCAAATAGCAATCTTATCTAATAAAAGTCATATGCAAATTGATTATACCTCTGCTACAACCACCGGCCATGCCACACCTACCAGCCAATCAGAGCAAGTATGCAAATTAACCCAACCAAGATGGCTACTGCCACAGAGAGAGCAGGAGCAAGGCTTGGGTTGCCCCAGGCGATGAAAGAAGCCAAGCTTTTCTCACACTCTGGCCTGCCCAGACTTTCACTTGAGGCAACAAAGTTTCAATAGCTGTGTGAGTAGAAGGCTTGGCTCCACTCCAGGCTACAAAGTTTCAATTGTAGAAGATAAATAAATCCCAGATACCAGGGCCTCTGCTTGAGTTGCTGGGGGTGGGGGGGAGGGGCATGGCCATCCTGCAAACCACCACAGGCCCCTTGCCCAGGCCACCTCATGCCCCAAGGGGAACACCCACCCTGATCCAGGACACTCATCAAGGAAAACCAGCTGGCCCTATCTGTGCACCAGGGTCTATCCTATCTAATAAAAGAGTGATATGCAGATTGACCATCACTCCAACACACAAGATGATTGCCCCCATGTGGTCAAAAGATCCTGCCCTCATGTGGACACAAGATGGATAGCAGGGGAGGACTGGTGGGTGGGACCAGGCTTGCTAGGGAGGTCAGTTGGGGTGATCAAGCCTGCAGGGGAGGGCAGTGAGAGGTGACCAGGCCAGCAGAGGAGGGACGTTGGGGGGTGACCAGGCCTGTAGGGAAGAACAACTGGGGGGGGGGGACCCAGGCCTGCAAGGAAGGACTGGCAGGGGAATGGTTAGGGGGGTGATCAGGTTGGCAGGCAGAAGCAGTTAGAGTCAATCAGGAAGGCATGCAGATAAGCAGTGGGGGCCAGCCATCCTGGATTGTGAGAGGGATGTCCGACTGCCTATTTCGGGCCTAAATGGGCAGTCAGACATCCCTCAAGGGGTCCCAGATTGGAGAGGGAGCAGGCAGGGCTGAAGGACACCCCCCTCTCCATGCACGAATTTTGTGTACTTGGTCTCTACTCCTAAATAATAAAGAGGTGATATGCAAATTGACCATCACTGCAACACACAAGTTGGCTGCCCCCATGTAGTCAAAGATGCTCACCCCCATGTGGATACAAGATGGCCACCACGAGATGGCCATCAGGGGAGGACAATTGGGAGGGACCAGGCCTGCAAGGGAAGGCAGTTGGGGGCAATCAAGCCTACAGAGGTGGGCAGCTGGGAGTGACCCACCCTGCAGGGGAGGGCAGTTAGGGGCAATCAGGCTGGCAAGGGAGGAAAGTTAGGGGTGACCAGGTCAGCAGGGGAAGGAAGTTGGGATGACCAGACCAGCAGGGGAGAACAGTTAGGGGCAACCAAACTGGCAACAGAGGGCAGTTAAGGGTGACTGGGCCAGCAGGGGAGTAATTAGGGGGTGATCAGACTGGCAGGCAGAAGTGGTTAGGTAATCAGGCAGGTAGGCAAGTGATTGGGAGCCAGTGATCCTGGTTGGAGAGGGTGCAGGTTGGACTGAGGGACACACCCTCTTCCATGCATAAATTTCTTGCACCAGGCCTCTAGTATTAAAATATTTCCTCTAATTAATTCCCTGCTAATGTGAATGAATTTCATGCACTGGACCATTAGACTATATAATAAAAGCCTAAAAGGCAGAACTACCAGAACAATTGGTCTCTATGATGCACACTGACCACCAGAAGGCAGATGCTCAATGCAGGAGCTGCCCCTGGTGGTCAGTCCAAAGACAGAGGGCCACTCAGCCAGAAGCTGGGCTCGTGGCTGATGAGTATAGCGGTGGTGGTGGGAGCCTCTCCTGCCTCTGCAGCAGTGCTAAGGAGCAGCAAGCAGAGTTGTAGAGAGCAGCAAGCAGATGGGCAGTCAAGGCCGAGGGTCCCGAACTGTGAGAGGGTGCAGGCCGGGCTGAGGAAACCCCTCCTCCCTCTAGTGCATGAGTTTTGTGCACTGGGCCTCTAGTATATTATACAATCATTATTTTACAAATATGGGAAACTAGCCAGTATGACCTGTTTCCTTAATATTTTAACACCCTCTGTGTTAAAAAGATCATGTCATACTCTAATACCTATAGTTAATTTAACAAAGTGATACATTTACACTCAGAGATTAAAATATATAGAAATTGCTCATAGCTTTTACTCATAAATAAATAAGGAGTTTGAAGAAAGGAACTTATATCACAAAACTTATATCTGGAAGATATTAAAAACATGAAAATTTAGGTATTATATTAATAACTGTTACCCTGGGTATATTTTTTTGTATACATCTATGGCTATAACATTCATGATTACTTTTAGAAGTAAAATTCACTTCTCTAGATTATTAAGAGCATTATTTTTTTTATATATTGTGTGTTTGTAGGTATATATATATATATATATATATATATATATATATATATCTGTGTTTGTATGTCATATGGGTCTGTGAACCTGTCTGTCTGGATGCACATTTGGTCTGTGTGTGTATTAGAATTACTTAAAATAGACACCAGAAAAGGATAAACATATTCAGTACTATAACAAACATAAATGTATTGATAAAAAATAAAATAATGCTCAAAAATAAAATCTTGGTGTTATCAGGTCCCTTTGTAAAAAAAAGATTCCAAAAATTAACCACTTCTTTTTTTTTTTTTTTTGTAATTCTTGTAAATGAACAAAATAATGCCAGTATTCTATGTTGAAAATTCCTTTAATGTCTTCGGAATATGTCAACTTTTAATAATTTTCTCAGAATCATTTGGAAACTGTACATTTAATATGCACACTTTATGACTATTGCTATCCCACCATGCAGACAGTTTTCCTTTCCCCTGACTTGAAATCTGTGTGGGGAAGAAAAGCCTGAACACTAATGGGATCGCACTCCGGCTGGGACCTCAGAGCACTGCTTTTAGAATTTTGTGGGAAAATTAAACAAAACCTCATGATGAAACAAATTATACAATTAAATAAAAAGTAGCAGCTGGGAATTGCAAGGATTTTATGTGAAAATCAGCAAACATTGCTTAACATTTTTGAATCAGATTGTTATCTGCTGTGGAAGGTTACCAGCGGCAGCTCAATTACTGCTGCTCATCGGGAACTTGCATTTCTGCAAAACGTTTCTTCTCTGCTCACCTCAATTATGATAACACAGTGAAACAAATTCCTTCACTTAGGAAAAAAATATATACTCAGACCTGATAATGCCGATTTAAAAGACCTGTTAATTGTTCTCTATTCAAATTTAAGCACTGCCTTCTATGATTTTAAACATTCAAGCTGCTCCTTGTTAAAATGGCACTGAAATGTGAACATTTACTTTAGATTATTCGAATGTGTGTAATATACACTAGATGTTTTTGTTCATGTATACATGATTACAGATAGAGCACATTTGACATGCTTCTGGCTTGAAAAATTTCATATCAATGTTGCTGTAAATATTTTTAGTTTCTGGTAATGTGAACTGCTTATTTGAAAAAAAATAGCGTATAAAAATAGATTCTGTATTTGTTGAATCAACTCATTTTCTTTGGTTGGGGGCAATCAATGTGACATTAACAATACCTAGTTCTAAAACAAGCTTTTCTTTCTTTCTTTCTTTCTTTACATTTCTGAAATTTCAGTCTCTGCAAACAACTTCTATTATTACGATTACTTTTTGGTATTTCTTTTTTCCCTTCTTATTATCAAATAATGGTAGAATACAACTATTATTAGTAGTATGTTTTTAATACTTATAGAATAGTAATAACCTATTTGAAAACAGGTGACAGAGGACACCGGGTGTTGGACCGGTGGGGTGTGGGACTAGTGGGTTGCACTGGACTTGGGTTCAGCAATCTTGCTCCTTGTTCTTGCTAGGAAGGAATTCAGAGCCAAGACCCAAACTATAAGATTACATTTATTTATTAATCACAGAAGTAGGAAAAGTAATTCCTAGAAGAAATGGGCTTAGGAAACAAGTTACAGAGGTTAAGGAAGGGTTCTTGGAGACTGGGAGTAAGGGAGTTAACACATCTGGGGGCAAGAAGAGGGGAAGGGGAAGGAAAAGGCATGGAATTCTCCCGAAAGGGATCCTGCACTGGGTCCTCCCTCATTCTAAGGCTTTTAAGGGTAGATACCTTAGGGGAGGTCCCCAGGGAAGGCCTTCATAGACTGTTCAGCAGCTTTCCAGATGTGCCCATTCGTGGTGGTGGTCTCTGCTGGCTGATAGGTCAGCCTCTGAGCCAGGGCTCATTATTCAATGCAGCTGGTCCTGAGAGCAACCCTGGGGTTTCTGGTCTGGTATTATTGCTTTTCTAGGTCTGGAACTGAAATACTATTTAGGCCTAGATGTTGTCTCTAGGGAGGAAAGGTTAGGGTATCCAAACCTCTTGGCCAGAGATATGCTAGGGCAGGAAAAGTCATCCTCGGGGCAGGCCCCCACCCTACAATTGTTCAACGCTAGGCACCTAGGACTTGGCAACCTGGTGAGCTTCTGTACCTGGCCCATTCTCCTTGATCTGCTTATGTCTAACTGCCTCCTACACCGTATCTTTAATTACTTAAGTCAGCAGATATTTTCTGAATATCCAACACAAATTCCCCACTTTGGTTCTCAATAAATTTGTCTTAGGCCCAGGCTGAATGGAACTTTGGAGCTGGTGGGAGAAATCATCAAGATAAATATACAGTCTTATATAATAAAGAGCTAATATGCTAGTTAGACGAAACAGCAGAATGACAGTCCGGGGCGAGGTGGAGCTGCAAGGGCCCAGGATGGATAACTAGAAAATAAGTTTGGAGAAGACAAATAGTGAAGACCTCAGAATAACGATGTTTTAGCATGTTAGGGCTTGAAAGGGCAACATTCTAAAGAGAAAGATTATTAGTCTGAAGGCTCAGAAGGGATAAATGATCACTTTGCTCAAAGCAGTATCAACTAACTATAATAATTAAGGTAAAGGGGAAAAATAATACCAGAAAAGAAAGAAGAAACAATAACATGAAGAGTATTGGATGTTATGACAAAGTGCTTTGACTTCACTCTTATAATAACTAGGAGATAAGCCAGTTCTTCAGATTGAGAAGTTTTACTGGATCTTTGTCCCTAAAAAATATCCTATCTTGTCTCATACTCTTAAATGGATTGAGACAAACAATGATTCTAGTCTCATAAAGCCTTTCATCTCTGGAAACTATTTTCTTTAATTTTCTCTCAAAAACTAGCCAACTCTAACCTGTGTTCATCTTTATCTTGTAATAACCAATAATAGTCACTGAACACTATTATTTTCAGTTTTTTTAAATCACTTCAATATCTAGAGGCTTCAGTTATACCATTTCTTTTTCAACTTCCTTCCTACTACAAATCTCCAACTTTTTAAACTACAGTTTCTCTCTCTCTCTCTCTCTCTCTCTCTCTCTCTCTCTCTCTAAATATATGTATATATACATATGTATATATATAATTTTTGTCTTCATCTCCCAAATTGTATGCCACATATATTTTAGGTTTTTAATAATGAATGAACCCAATACTATGCTGGCAAGTACTTAACATCAAACAAACAACAACAACAAATAAAACAAATTTTAAAAGCCCTGATGTACATAGAGCATTTGATTATTTCTTTGACACTAACTCCACTACTGTGTTTCTGTTAATGAATGTGGAGTTAAACCATCTTGAACCATCAACAGGAAGAACACACCATAGATAGCACTTTCTATACTAGTTCAGTTAATAATAACAATAGATAAAATTCCTAATCCAGGTGGTAGGTATTTCATGGAAAATAATCCTATTATGTCCTTGCCTTTTTAAATAGAATTTTTCAGTTTATCTCATAAAAAAGGGTATTAATTTCTCAACAGCTGGAATTCACGTGCTTTGAGCAAGAACATATGGTAGAAGTTACTCTGTGCCCATTCTGAGCTTAGGTCTCAAGAGTCATTGCGCACTTTCATTCTCTACTTCACCCCTCTGTCTTCACTTTGAAAGTCAGCCCAGACCAGCCAGCTGACAGATATTAGAGACACAAGAAGAGATGAGTCATCAGCCAAAAATAATCATGAACTGTCAGCTCCCAGCAAACCCACCATCCAGAAATAATGGCAAACCTAGCTGAGACCAAACCAGACCAGATTAGCTGAAGCACTCAGCCACCCTATAGAGCCCTGAAAAATAATGGTGATTGATTTGTAGCAATTAACCCATTATGAATTGCCAGCAATCCCAACTGTAATATCCACAATTCATGCTGCAATGATCAAAAGTGATGTTTAAATCTCTCTCTCTCTCTCTCTCTCTCTCTCTCTCTCTCTCTCTCTCTCTCTCCACACACACACACACACACACACACCCCATATACACACCCCTCAAACACCTGGTTGACAATTTGAAGAACTGTTAGACATCATTTAACTATCAACTCCTCCTCCTATTATTTATAGTGTTTGAATAATATCTCTACCAGGTGATATACATATATATATCACCATTACATATATCACCATCTCCGTGGCTCCTTTCATTGCCTTGCCACCTATTTTCTTCTCATAAATTTGTCCTTTTAATTTATTAGGTGACATTCAAATATTTTCCCAAACATGCAAGCAAATTCATTAATGAACGCTTTTGTCCACAGTTACCATAGTCAGGTTCAGTGGGCAGGCATGCTCAGGGAAGAAACAAATGAATAAACAAGCCTCCCTTTAGAATTTTTTTTTTTAGACTGTAGATCTCTATATAAAGAGGCTTTTTTCTTCCCATAATTTCACAAACCCCCTGCTATTTAAAACTGCCACTAGTTTGGGGACTGTGCAATATATCACAGTGTACCTCATTATACAGAAATTTTCTTTTTTTTTATGCTTCTTCATGCTATTTATTGTTTCATTTTTAATTGAAGATGAATTTTTAATCCTTATCCTTATTTTTAGCTTCTCTGACATTTTGCCCATGTATTTATTAAGTAAATTATATATATATATATATTATTATTATTGTTTAAAGTATTACAAATAGTAGTACATATGTCTCCTTTTTTTTCCCCTATTGACTTCCCCCCCAGCCGTCCCTCCCCCCAGGATTGCGCGCGCGTACCCCCTCCCCCCTGCCCAGTGTCTTGTATCCATTGGTTATGCTTATATACATGCATACAAGTCCTTCTGTTGATCTCTTACAGTCCCTCCCCACAACAACCTCCCCTGCCTTCCTGCTGTAGTATGAGAATATGTTTATATACCTTTATACAGAAATTTTCTTGAGGTTTGCAGGTGACTTAGTGTCAATTTAAATCTTTCTGTGACCAACTTAGTTAGGTGGCAAGCACCCTAACAGCTCTTAAAAGCTGGACTGTGACCACCAATTTTGTGGTTGTTCCTGAGATTCCCAATAGCAGTAGCCTTTCTTTATACAAGGCAGACAAGTGCACTTTAAAGTATCAGCAAGAACCAAGAGGTGGCGCTGCGCCCATCAACAACAGTTCTCACCATGGAACCCTAGACTGCAGAAAAAGAGTAAACCAGCTGACTTCAACAAAGGGGGATGGCAGATTCTGGGCTCCCCATAGGTGGAGAACTGCCACTAATATGCCAGTTACCATGTGCTTCTTGGGATCTAATCAAGAACTTGGGGTTCCCACCAATTAACAAAAATTATAACCTGAACCAGCAACAGCTCCCAACATGGAACTGGCCAGAAAACCAATTAAATGGGGAGTTCCAGGCAGAGAGTGGAGTTCAGAACCAAGTGGAGCTGGGAAATGGAGAAAATGGCCCAGAACCTGTTACCAAACTAAAAGGGGTTCGTTTGCCTGCCCAGCAAACCATGAACAGGAGTCTGCAGCAAAAAAAAGGTAAAGGTTTGTTGTAGAAAATGACACCAAACCCAGATCCAGAGGTGAACTATTTCTCCAAGACCTGGCTCACGATGACTTCTAAGGGTCAGTTTATATCAGGGGGAAAATCATCAATCGTGGTGATTAAGGGAGATAGGGTTGTGGTTTCTATTGATTGGTCCACACTAGAGTAGGGGGTAATAGATCATTGTGTCTGGTCCTGATTTCAACCATGAAATTGCTGTCTGGTTTCAAAAGACTGTAGTTGCCTAGCTATTATATCTCAGTGGTTGATGTCAACCTATGAACCAGAAGCTCATGGTTTGATTTCTGATCAGGGCACATGCATAGATACCCAGTTGGGGGCATTCAGAAGTTAGCGGATCAATGATTCTTCTTCATCCAGACCAACAGGGGAGGCAGTAGGGGGCAACCAGGCCTGCAAAGGATGACAGTTAAGGGTTACCAGGCCAGCAGGGGAGGGCAGTTAGGGGCAATTGGGCTGGCAAGGGAGAGGTTAGGGGGTGTCAGGCTGGCAGGTAGAAGCAGTTAGGGGCAATCTGGCAGGCAAAGCAGGCAAGCGGTTAGGAGCCAGCAGTCCTGGATTATGAGAGGGAAGTACAACTGCCCATTTAGGCCCAAACCCACCAGATTGGAGAGGGAGCAGGCTGGGCTGAGGGACACACAACTTACCAGCCTCCCCCCACTCTCCTTTCTACTACTCCCTCCCCCACCACCCCTCGTGACCAGGCCTCTAGTTTGCTTATATATATCTTAGTGAAAATGGTGGTCAAGTTTGAAGAAAGATGTTACAGGCAATGTAAACAGTTCAGATAATTTAAATATATTCAATATTAGTTTATATGCTAATTATGGGCCATATGGTAAAGATGCACATTTTTCTGTGAATTAGAAATTGTCAGATAATTCAAGTAAACTTTGTTTGGTCTTTTCTACCATTCTTGGCTACATTCATATCCCTTTGTATTTAAAAAAGCTGTGATGAAAGGCATGATTAACTAGTTATATTTTCATAACTGGGGTCTAATTGTAAGTTTAGATATGTCCTTGTCTAACAAAGAAAAAGCCATTGCTGCTGACAGCTGCACCCGCTACAAAAGCTGGGAACTAAGTAAAGGAATTTGAAACAGCTGTGACATTGTCAGGGTAAAACCCTGCCGTTTCTCTTCTGTGAGGTGAGAGCAGATACATCATTAAGCACACAACAAAACACATCCTTATGCGAACCTTCACCAGTTCTCCCAGGCTGTAAAATGATAATTGCCAATTTTTCAAACAAAACCTACAAGCATTAGAATTTTACATGGAAGGCACTGTATTGAAATTACAAGTATTTCACAAAACTTTTCTGGGAAAAAAAAATATCTCCATACAGTTTTTGATTCTCTTATATATGACTAGATTGTTTCAGTTTACAAAGACACTTATGCTAAAGAGCAGAATTTAGAGGTGTCTCTACACAAGTTTGATAAGGTAAAAATATTTTTATAACATTAAAAATTAGCCATGAAATTCCCATATTTTTTATTGAAAGACATGGTAAAGCCTTAACCAGTTTGGTTCAGTGGAGAGAGTGTCAGCCTGCAGACTGTAGGGTCCCAGGTTCGATTCCGGTCAAGGGCATGTGTACCTTGGTTGCAGGCACATCCCCAGTAAGGAGTGTGCAGGAGGCAGCTGATCGATGTTTCTCTCTCATTGATGTTTCTAACTCTCTATCCCTTTCCCTTCCTTTCTGTAAAAAAAAAATCTATAAAATATATTATAAAATAAAATACTTTAAAAAAGATGTGGTAAAGATTAATAAAATTATGTATTTATCTTTATACCTATTTAGCTATATATCTAAATGTGTAAGTATATATTTAAGTCAAAAAGAGAATTTTATGTCTATAATTTATATATAATAGATGTTTATGTATAAATATATGTGTTAGATATATATACCTATGTATATCATACTATTATATAAAATATTTGATTATTTGGCAATATTTAACTATAAAATACATAAGAGGAAGAAAGTGAGAGAGAACTGGACTACTTATCTTTCACATTAAACCCTTATCACTAAAAATTAAATTTTATCTAAGAAAATCAGAAGTTCTATGATTGAAATGGTTTCATTTTAATTAGTGCCTTTGGTAAGTTCATTATACCAACTACGGCAGGGGGGCAGTTAGGCGTTGGTCAGGCTGGCAGGGAAGTGGTTTTATAGCATCTTCCACTCCGTGGCTTCATTGACACATTCATTTAGCACACATGTATGGCACAATTACTATGCAGTAGGCACTACCTTAGAGGCCTGCGGATCAAGTGATGGACAGAAGGGACACAGCCTCACGTAGCTTTCAGTCCAGAGGGAGAGTTGGACAATGAGAAATGTCAGCACAAGATATCTCCTACTTTCCTAATCCTAAACTGCACCCTTTTTTTTGCATTTTAATATTTTGGATTAGCATTTATCGTCCAACTCATAGTACCTTTCTGTTGCTGTGAGGGTCCAGGCAGCCGACTTCCAGTAGTGGAAGCAGATGTTAACTGCCATGGTCTGGCTATGGGCACATTTGGTGGGCTGCTCACAGGTCATTATTATCAGTGGAGACAAATGTCCTATTTGACAAAATGTCTCAGAGCTCTTAGGGGAAGGAATTCACAACCATAACAGTAACTCTAATTAGTGCATAAGCCTGTTCAATTAATTAGTTAATTTAAATGTCTCTTCACCTTACCAGTGAGAAGAGATGTTTACAGGGCTGAGGGGAAGAGAGAAATGTTTGAGCTAAATCTCATAGAAAGCAAAAGTGCTGAGGCAGCCCTGCCTATTTGGTGTTGACTCAGATGTGGACAAGTACAGAATAAACTCAGGTGAAAACATGTCGAGTTCTCACTGGTGGTGATGAATCCAGAAAGCTACCCCGGCCCATTGTACACAAGATAGTTCAGGATTATTTGAAGAAGGCATAAGAGCGTTATTGATAGCTTCTGCTGAAATTAAGAAAGTGCCAACTCCAAGACTTGCAAAATGTGTTGCAGTGGTTCAGTTTAAAATTCAGGAAATGTTAAATGGTAAAGCAACAATGCAGAAAATATATCTTTTCCTTTCTATGCATTAGTCTGCATGCCTTTTGCTGTTGCCCTGTAGTAGCATGAAGAGCGATATTGCATGGAAAACATAAATAAAATTTACTGTAAATCAAATATGAATTGGAAAAAGATGAACTGTGAATTTAAGAAAGGTTTAGGGACACCTTCACCAATTTATTTTGCGTATAATTACTTCCTTTTAAGGGCATGAGTCGATAAATGTTGACTATAATTCTAAGCATTCTTTTTGAAAGCTTAAATTGAAAATGATACATACCAAAAAAAGAAATACATATATTTCCTAGCAGTGTATAAAATACTTCTACACCTTTCATTCAGACATAAACCTCATAAATATGTGGTAATGAAATCTTCTGCTTAGAAAAACAAGATAAGTGATAAGCTTTGGGGGAGATTTGCTAAAGGTTGTTAGGCAAGGTTTCTGATGAAGTGACATTTATTTTGAGATCTAAAATATACAAATAATTTGCTTTGCAAAAACAGGTTTACTATAAAAATTGTCCAAACTGAGCTTTTTCTGAGAGAAAAGAAGATACTGTTAATAATTAGATTAGTATGGTATCCAGAAAAAAAAAAGAAGAAGAAGGAGAAGGAGAAGGAGAAGGAGAAGGAGAAGGAGAAGGAGAAGGAGAAGGGAGCACAGTCACACTAAACAAAGAATAGGAAAAGTTTGTACCAGACAGAGAAAAATGTAAAATAATTAGAGATAATTTAGTATGTGGTAGTAACTTAAGACTGTTTGCCTAGACTGTAACAGAATTGGAGAGACTGCTATTGAGGTGGGAAATGAGACAAAATTAAGCAGATCTTACTAGCCTAAGGTGAAGTTCACATTTTCTTCTAAATGCAGTAGGAAAGCACTTAAGTTGAAAATGAGATTATCTGATTCTTAATGTAAAAGTGTTATTCTGGCTACACTGTGGAGAATGGATTGGAAGAATCAAGATAGATGCTGGGATATGAGTTAGGAGGCTATTGCAAGAACCCCTATGACCAGGCTGATGATGATGGAGATCAGAAAAAGTGAACAAACTTTATAGATAATTATTTTTAAATACAGAAGTATTGATTCAATAAAATGGCTGAAGGAGAGTAAGATAACTCACTTCAAGATGCAGTATGGCCCCAGCAGCAAAGGTTTCTGGGAAATATTAATCCTCTGTGCTTAACTCTTGGTACCCTCAGGCTGGCTGACTACCAGAAAGTGGTGTAAACATCAAGCCCCCAGGAAGGAGGTTAATGAATGTACTAGGATAGCCTGTGGATAATTGCTTGACTTTATCTGTTAACTTAGCAATGCACTATTCTCTCTGGTAGTCTATGTAACTACCCACCAAATGGTTTTACTATTAACCCCCCATCAAAGAGGAATACTGTGCTGGGAATGGTGTGGATTTATTCCTGGCTGTCCACCACTGCAAACAGCTGCCTCTCCCAGGTATTAAGTATCTCCTATTAAAAATCTTATGAATTTCAATAAGGCTACGTTTCAGTTCTTCAAAATCAATCCTGAATTTAGAAGTTTGGGTCTTTCCCCCAACAATTAGAAAAAGGGGTGAAAAATAGCTTTAACTTTTCTGGCTTAAATCATTGGATAAATTCTGGTACAGTTTCCTGATATATGGTCGGTTCAAGAAGGGGGAGATTTGGGGAGAGATGTCAGAATTTCTGCTTATATGATGTTTACAATGCCTTAGAAACACCCACATGGAACTCGAAAGGGGTGACTTAGATAAATGAGTCTAAAGCCCAGAGGAAGTCTAGCAAAAAAGGTAAAATTGAGAAACATGTGGATAGCATATTGATTAAAGCAAAATAATGCTTATTTCGACCCAAGGGAAGAGCGCAGCAGATGAAAACAATGACCAGAGATATGGTCTTCGAATTAGATGTAGAAATGAAGAAAAGGGTGTGGTAAAGGAAAATAAACTACACATGCAAATAGAAACTGAAACTCATTGTCTTCAAAAATGTAAGAGAGAAGGTTATAAGAACGAGTGGTTGACTGTATCCATTTCTGTTGAAACATTTAATAAAATGAGATGAGAGAATTTGCATCTTGATTTGATCAATAAGATACTGAAAAAATAATATGGTAGATGCTGACTCCAGCCAGTGTTGAACACATAAGTAAGTGGCAGATTCAGAAGTTGAAAGAATGTGGGTGGCAATACTCTGAAAAATATATGCCAATGAAGAAAGGGAACTAGGGAAATGAGCTATAAGACAGAAATCATGTCAGTGTCAAGAGAGAGAATTATATTTATTCTTTTTATTATTATCCTATTTGAATGATAATGTCCTAGAATGAATCTATGTTTTTGGCTGGGAAGTAAACAAGATATTTTAGGAAGGAAGAACTTGATTTAATTGCTGGTAGCAATAAGTAGTGTACTTGAGAAGAATGAGAAATTCCTGGTTTCCATCTCACTGTGGCGTGAGAAAAAAAACTAAGTGTGAAAGCAGGACTGCTTTCAGATTTCAGAGGCGTTTTGGCCTATGAGAGTGAGAATGCACCTCCCAGACCTCCACCTTCAGAGTACATAACCGAACAGCTAACAAATAAGGGCAGAACTAGATACAAAAGGAAAAAGAGAGAACATAAATGTAAAATTTCAACACAACATTTCATTGCTGGCATCAATAACACATGTATTCTAAGAACCTGAAGCTGCTAAAGACTGAACATATAAATAGCTTAAACTGTTTTGAGAAATTAATCAATGAGAGAAAGTAATGTTATCAGTGAAAACTACAATAGTGTGGGCATCCTCAAACCCTGCAAGAGTGGTTCTCCAGAGATGCTGCATGTATGTGCATGTTGGTGGTGGTAGTGGGGGTGGTGGAGGAGGTTATTGGTGAAAGTTAGTTAATATCCATCACAGCCTGTGACTCAAGCAAACTATTCCCAGGGACTATGTACAAGAAGGTTTTACACCAATCTACCAACCTACCTATTAGGCATTCTCACGCCACAGTGAGATGGAAGCCAGGAATTACCCATTCACAAACTGAATGGAAGAGTCTCTCTCATAACTTACCAGAGTGATATTAATAATGAGGATAAATGTAGGGCATATACAAGTCAATGAATGTCTAAAAAACTAATATCCAATATTACAATATATCTGGGAGAATGATCAAATCTGTGGGAAAGGGAGAGGTGGAAAGGGAGGGTATTGAAGAATGCTTTCCAAGTAATTTTGTTACAGTCTCGCCCCTCATCGTCAGACAACCAAATGCAATGGCCCTTTTTCTTTCTTTCTTCCTTTCTTTCTCTCTCTCCCTTCCTTCCTTTTTTCCTTCCTCCCTCCCCCCTCTCTTCTTCCTTCCTTCTTTCCTTCCCTTCTCTCCTTCCTTCCTTCCTTCCTTCTTTCCTTCCTTTCTTTCTTTCTTTCTTTCTTTCTTTCTTTCTTTCTTTCTTTCTTTCTTCCTTTCTTCCTTTCTTTCTTTCTTTCTCTTCCTTTATTCCCTTCCTTCCTCCCTCCCTCTCTCCTTCCTTCCTTCCTTCCTTCCTTCCTTCCTTCCTTCCTTCCTTCCTTCCTTCCTTCCGTCTTTCTGTCTTTCTTTCTTTCATTCTTTCTTCCCATCTTTCTTTTTCTTCCACTTTTATTTATTGGAGAAAGAGAGAGAGAGAGTGGGAAGGACATTGAGCTTCATTGTTCCACCTATTTATGCATTCATTGGTTCATTCTTGTATATGCCCTGGCTGGGGATTTAACTTACGACCTTGACTTATTGGGATGACATTCTAACCAACTGAGCTCCCTAGCCAAGGCAATGAATGATGCTTTCTTAATTTCTGTCAAAATAAATAATATTCAAATGTTGCACTTACAGGGCAAAATCATTATTTATTTTATTTTAAATTTCTATCATATAAACAAGAACCCTAACCTAGTACTGCTTCACTAAAACTTTTGTAGAACGGTAAAGGCAACCCTTACTAAAAGACACAACATTTTTCTTTAGCTAGAGTAATAGCCACTTGTCACAAATTGACTGTGTCGGTATAGATGGGATCTGATTCAGTGGTTAAGACTGAAATAACCAGAAAATTGCAAAGTCAATTCAATTATTTTAGCAACCCTAATCACCAAATTGAATTACATGAAGTTATTTAGGTTAAGAATAATTTATTTTAAAGCTGTTGCCATTATTTTTGTTTGAGAATGGAAAGCAATCATTTGTGAAGACTCCTCATACAAAGAGCCTATTTGAAGTGAATCGGGTATTGTCCAAAATTAATTATTGACTTTTCTCTAAGTTAGAAAGTTGAGTAGTGAAAGGCAAACACTGTAGGTTTTTAGAAATGCTCTGTATATATTTAAGGCTAACAGGAATCTATTCAAAGAATGTGGTGGTTGTAAATAAGCTCTCACAGTGCTTGTTGTCTGGAAATAAGACAGTAGTGCGGAAAGATATTTTCCCCGCTGTTTTTAATCAGCCACTTTCAGTATTGTAATAAAAAGAAAATAGTAATGATTGTTATGTATACAAACAAAACCCCTCAGATTGTAATCATGGAATGAATATTGACTTGTCAAACTATAGCCTGTGGTGCCACATGTGGCAGTGGGAGATTGTCACAATGTTCCATGACTAAGTGAAACTCAATTAAACTGAAAACATGCATTCATTGTATTATGTTTTATGAATATTTTAAACTGATAGCTTTGAAGCCTTTTGACCTAACCAGAATGAAATTATAACAACTGTCATCTCTTAATCCCGCCCCATGTGCAATGAACCCCACGCTTGGAAGCTTTGTTCTATAATAAAAGAAGATTAATTGGCACACTCTCCATGACAGTCTAGTTAGAATTGCCAGATTCCAACAGAGAACAAAGGAGAAAAAATGCAAGCTGGAGGAATTTAGTATTCACTAAAGCAGAAGCCTTCATTTTTTTCTTAAAAATATTTAAGAATTTTGTAGTACACTACTTTATGATCTGAAGATTTTTAAACACAGCTGGAGTATTTATCCTGTAAATAATGAAGTATATAAATGAATGAATGAATAACCAGAGCTGTTGCTGGCATTTCCTTAAAGTAGAATCAGAGGATTGGGTTACAAGTCTCTTGGGAAATTTTATGAAAACCATGAACCTTTTTAAAAAGAAATATAAAACATATTCAGCAAATAATTTTACAACATCCACTTATTCTCACACCCTTTTCTCTAGTATCAAAGCTTAAAGCTTTTGTTCTAGAGTTTAGTTTTTATTTATTTGTGTTCGCTCTTTTTTTTAGGGGGGAGGAGGGGCAGGGTGTTCATATTAAAGAAAATGACCAAAAAGGGGTAAAACATAATAAGAGTAAAAAACAGCTTAATATGTGTAATAATCATTAATTTATTCCACATTAACATTTTCTAATAGAATTTGAAGCCAAAGGTAAAAAACATCGACTAATTGAAAACCTTGAAACAAATGGAAATGATTCATGCACAACTCTCAGAGATGTAAAACAAACATTATCAACCATCTACATGGCATATGTTATACAATTTATGATCACATAATATTACACCTATTTCTGTGAAAATTTCCATTTGAAGTCATTGAAATATTACTGCTTTAGATTCAAAAATAAGTCATAAATGTTGGTAGACATATTTAAACATGACATTGAATGTTGAAGCTAAGAGACCTGAAGTAAGTAAATATCCAGAAGAGAGAGAACACAGACAGCAAAGGTGAATAAACTATGAGTGAAAGGAAGAAGGCAGGAAGCATTTAGGAAAGTTTTAGTATTCTCTAGGCAATTTTTAATGGACTAAATAAGATTTACTTTATAAATAATCAATATATTTAAAACTGCTGTGTTTTTTTTAATATTTAATTTATTGAGTAAAGATCATAGATATTTAAAGTATATGACTTGAAGAGTTTGAAGATAAATAGGCATTGTTTTTGTGATAATACTATTTTGATGATTTAATGAAGAATGGGATTCTTCAAGTGCCATTCCTAACATCTGTATGGATATCTTCATGATACTGCCTTGATTCTGCTTTACATTTATGAGTATTGAAAAATATCATTAGGCCATCTTGGTTTATATATCACTTCAAGAGATTCTTCAAGAAATCAGTACTAATGTGCAAAAATATAATAGCGCATAATATAGAGAAATTGAGATTATTAGAAAAAAACTTAACCTTTAAATTGAGTTTGTTAAAAATTGGCCAAGAATGTAAAATTTTTGTCACAACACATTTGCAAAACTTTTAGAGTTTGGTGGCAATGCAGAACATGGGCCTAGCATGTAATGTGTCTATTTATAAATAATTCTCCACATGGTTGGGTGCCAACAGAACCAGAGCCACTTGGTTAAAAAACTACAAAATTACTACCTTACATGATCATTTTTGTCATTTAGGTTTTCAAAGAACCTGCAGAAAGTACAAATGTTATTTTGACAAAAATGTGTATTTGGAAAAAGCCACCATCTTAGATATGAAATTCAGATTTTCTTAATTGATTTTATTATTTTAATTTTAAACGTAGGTCATGATTGCTATGAATGATTGAAATGTTCTATAAAGTGTCTTGGAAAAAAATCAGTCTACATATTTTAGGGGATAAGGTTTTCTTTTTTCTGAAACTTTACAGAAAGAAAATTCACTCATTAAAATACATTTCTGTATTAGACATGAGTCAGACATTCCACTCATAGGTATTTACTCAAGAAAAATAAAAACATGTGTCTACATAAAACTTGTACACAAATGAATAGTAGCATTATTCATACCTGTCAAGAAATCAAAACAACCCAAATATCCATGAACTGATAAATGCGCAAATTAAATGTGGAGAGCAGTTGGGGGTGATCAGGCTAGCATGGGGGCAGGGGGCAATTGGGGATGAGCAGGCTGGCGGGCAGAGTTGTTAGGAGTAATCAGGCAGGCAGGCAGGTGAGCAGTTAGGAGCCAGTGGTCCCAGATTGAGAGAGGGATATCTGACTGCCCTGTGGGATCGGGCCTAAACCAGCAGTCAGACGTCCCTCAAGGGGTCTCAGATTAGAGAGGGCACAGGTTGGGCTGAAGGACAACATCCCCATGCACGAATTTTGTGCACCAGGCCACTACTATTAAAATAAACTAATAAAATTCAAAGAAATATAATAGGCTACCAAAGAAATTGTATTTGTTATTACATGCTAAAGAAATTTGTATCCAACCACATTTATTTAGCAATATTTTTTAACTCTTTATTATGTAAAATGTACTTTATAGGTAATTATTGTCACACCATTATTACTAATGGCTGAAAAACATGGTACATAGTTCTCCCAGGTTATCATAACCAAGGAATTTCATAAGTAAGTTTACTTTCAGCAGAATCTACATATAAAGCTTAATCCCAAGAAAAGGGATTCTGTGGCAAAATACTGAGTCTTATTATTCTTACCCTTTGGCTGAGGGTAATCAAAAATTATAGGAATATACATTTAATTTAGGATAGGTTATAAAATAAAAATCAGCCAAGACCAGTTTGGCTCAGTGGATAGATCATCGGCCTGCGGACTGAAACGTCCCAAGTTCAATTCCAGTCGGGGGCATGTACCTTGCTTGCGGGCACGACTCCAGTAGGGGGCGTGCAGGAGGTGGCTGATCGATGTCTCTCTCTCTCTCTCTCTCTCTCTCTCTCTCTCTCTCTCTCTCTCTCGTCAATGTTTTTGACTTTCTGTCCCTCTCCCTTCCTCTCTGTAAAAAATTCAATAAATTATATATATAAAAAAATCAAACCAAAAACACTTACATTATTTTTCAACTTTTTTTTTTTTTTCCGAAACTGAAAACTCAATGTGTTGAAGGTGGCGGAAAACCAAGGCAAAAGAGAGACATTTCCTCCTTTCTTTTCAGACTTAACATGGGGGTTCATTTTAATGTTGCAGATATATCACTGGGCTGGTGAGGGGGTGGGATAGGAGTACTGTACCGGTAGCTAAGAGTTTATTCTGTGAGCTGTGAAAGGTTGATGCATAGACAGTGATTAAAAGAGAACGGGTATAGCAATAGTCATAGGTAAGAGAACATCATGCATAACAATACTTTCAGAAGTCATAAGATAGTTGGAAAGTAATTGTTTTCTCATGATGTTATTTTTATTAAAAAAATAATCACCATACAGTCTATGGTTAGATGGAAAGGTAAAGTTTTAAGGAGACCTCAAGTCCCGGAATCAGAAACTTGCTCTTTGAAGTGTGACTGCTGTTCTACATTTAATCCTCACAGCTGCTGTACAGGTGAAGAGGGAATTGTAAAGAACCCACAGAAGCTGCAGCTCTTACCTAAGAGCCCTGCACTGTCTATTGTGATCTCAAGAGAGGCTGTCTACTCTCGCACATCCCAAAGTCACACTGAGTTTTAATGTGTTCTTTCAGATTCTTTCAACACACAAAGCTCACCTTTTTCGTTTATTTATGACATCTGGTTATATACCAAAATTCAAGTACTCGTGTTTGACCAGATTTTACAATCTTGTGGTCACTAATATATATTTTCTTCAACTTTGTAAAGTGACTTCCCTTCTACCTAAATAACATATCATCTTGTATTTGTGCTTGAATGACTATGTGGATGATTTATCTGTTTTAATCTCCTTCTGTTGAAGTACCACCTTAAAATCAGAGTTATAACAACACAACTTGTATTGTTTTTTTTAGATTGAAGATGAGCTATGTTTTTCTCGGTTCCATTCTTCTCTAAGGAGTTATTATTCTTGAACTCAGGCCAAAAGAACTGCCTGCAACTGGGATGTGCTGTTCTCATGGTCCAGTGCAGGAACAGAATGAAACAGAGCTAAACCAGACAAGTGTATTGAAGGTTGACAAAATATACTCAGCCTTCAGAAAAGCATGACAAGGACAGGGAGAGAAATTAAAAAAAACAAAACAAAACAAAACAAAACAAAAACCACCCAGGAACAATCTATACTTTCTACCACAGCCATTCTCCTAGTCAAAAATATTTGTTTTCACTTAGTGCAATTAAACCTACCTCCTCTGAAAGAGTCCATCCAATTATTCTATCAGACTTAAAGTTTAGGACCTCATGATCTGCATCAAGTCAGGATACAGTTTTACTTGATCCAGTATCTGTAAACTGAGAGAATAAGCTATAATTTGTTACACACCACACACACACACACACACACACACACACACACACACACACAGCAGAAAATGGTAGAGCAGTTATAAGACAACTACAATAAATTATCAATTTGAAAAGAATGAAAAAGTAGACGCTTACAAGTCTGGTCAAAAGCAGGTTTGAAGACCAGACAAAAGTTGAGAAGTCTCTTAAATAAATTCCCATTTATTTAAAAGAGCGTTTTATTTGCATGAGATTGTCTTGGTGTAAAGGATGATGGCAATCACCAGATTCCTTCTCTATACAATTCAGTTTCTCTCTAACTTCTGACTGTCCCAGTGAGGGACAATCTCCAAGCTTCTTCTCAGCCTCCCTTACAGACAGATGTGTGTTTTTACCATTAAGGATAACATACCCAGGTTATGAAAAGGGTTTATTTTGGGCAGTTTTCTCCAATTCCTCCAGGCTAAAATATGAACCACTCCCAAGTGCTTTCTGCTGTATTTCTTGAGTAAGACTTTGCTTCCCAATTGACTCTTCTATTTGTGCTGCTGGATGATTTTATGTTCTTTAAATAAGGACCTTTGTTGACCTGTTCTTCCTGGGAATCAGCTCTCAAGCAGTGTTTCTCAAATACCAGATGATTTTTACATAATAGTTCTACAATATCAACATTGCCAAATCTGAAGATATTTTTCAAGAATATATTGAAGGTCCAAAGATCAAATTTCTTTCTAAATTTTTTACCAAGATTAGTTTCTTTACACAGTTGGCATGAATATTTGTCTAATAAAGTTTTCTATTTTGGGTTGGAATATTAAACTTCAACATTTGATTCATGAATAAAATATGATTGCATACACCTAATCAATGGACCCATTTAAACATCTTCCTTGTTTACTTTTCTTTTTCATTTATTTTCCTTATGTGCATGACCTCTGGTTAGTTCCCCTCCCTAGTCCAAAGGAATAAAGTTCAGCTTTCAGCAAATTTTTTTTTCAAAATTTTTACATTACTCAAAATTTAGCTAACCTGACATGAATAAATATTACACATTATCACAAAGCACCTGAGATTCATTTTTAAATAAACACAAAATAGTTAATAAATTTTGAAAAATCTAATGCTAGAAAAATTGATTATTTTTTAATATAACAAACCCAGTCTTTTTTATTTTAAAGATTAGAATCATTTGTGAGATATTTTACAATATTCTAAGGCATCCTATCTTAAACTTTCAATATGTATTACAAATTCTAGATAGCACTTCTGTGTATATATAAGATATTGAACTAGTTGATGCTCTGGTTATGTGCAGGGAAATATTAAAATTAAAACTAAGTAAAAGTTAAAATGACCTTTATTAAATACAAGGGCTAATTACAGATGGCTAATGAAGTAGAATAAAACCTGTTTCTTAGCTCAAAAATTCTTTAGATATAAACTGAACACTAAAATCTTATTTGACTACAGAAAATGCATTAGTCTATTAACATGTGTTCATATGAATATCTCTAACTTAACTAGCAATCTAGGTTGTTAAAAAAAAATCAAACACAGAAATAAAAGTGCCAGAGTTAAGCTAATGGACTAGAAAGATGAATTCTCATTTATTTAAAGAAAGAATCAATTTATGTTGCCAAGCAGTTTTAATATCCCATTAATTTGTTTAAGCCATGGTGTTATAAAAACAGGTTATTGGGATGACTACATTAGGAACTCAGAAATATTAAAAGCATATCTAATTTCAGGATTAACCATCTGTTATAGTTTGAACTGTGCATCTCTGAATTCAAATGTTAGAGCCCTAACCTCCAGTAACAGAATATGTGACCTTGTTTGAAAACAGGATCAGTGCCAATGTAGTCATTTAAGATAAGGTCATACTGGAGTAGCATGGGCCCCTAATGCAATATGAGGAGTGTTCTTGGGAAAAAAAGAGTTTTGTTTTATTTTATTTATTTATTTATTTATTTATTTATTTATTTATTTATTTATTTGACATTTAAAAGAAACTTTATTTACTTGCGAAATGATTTTCATGTTACAGAGTTTCATTTAAAAATATTTGTCTCATGAAGCAAATTCTCTTAAGGTTATGGTGACCACTGTATGCATTCCCTCTCATGCCCTACCTTTCCCATTGTCTGTGCCCAATGATTATGCTCATACGCATGTACGAAGGTCCCTTGGTTGATCTCTCCCCCTTATTCCTATCAACACCCATCTTCCCCGAGGTTTGATGTTTTGATCGACATTTCTCATTTTCTGTATCTGATCTTGATTAGCAGTCTATGTCATTCATTATATTCCACAGATGAGTGAGATCATGTGATATTTGTCTTTCTCTGCCTGGCTTTTTTCACTAAGCATAACGCTTTCCATCTCCATCCATGTTGTTGCAAATGGTAGGAGCTCCTTCTATTTTACCGCAGCGTAGTATTCCATTGTGTAGATGCACCACAGTTTTTTAACCCATTCATCTGCTGAAGGGCACTTAGATTGTTTCCAAATCTTAGCTATGGTGAATTGTGCTGCTATGAACATAGGAGTGCATATATCCTTTCTGATTGGAGTTTCTATTTACTTGGGGTATATTCCTAGAAGTGGGATCACTGGGCCAAATGGAAGTTCATAAAAAAAGGAGTTTTAAACACACATGGCTAATATGGCTAAAATATGGCTAATATGCAATTGTCAGCTCGGAAGTTCGACTGGGAGAGTGGGAGTTCAGTTACTCACTATGAAATGTGCTGACCACCAGCGGCAATGGTGGGGCACTGAGGGAGCAAAGTAAGGAGGAGGCAAAGAAGTGGGGAGGCCAGGCCTAGGGACCCTACTCTGCACAAATTTCATGCACCAGGCCTCTAGTGTGAACATAAAGGCAGACATGGGAGCAATGCATTGATAAGTCAAACAATGCCAAAGATTGCCCACACATCACAAGAAGCTAGAAGAAGCATGTGATTCAGCACTCAGAAGGAACTACCCTCACTGAAACCTTAATCTTTGACTTGTAGCTTCCAAAATTGTGAGTCAATAAAATTTTATTGTTTAAGCTACTCTACTTTTTTATAGCATTTCTAGGAAATGAATACATCAGCAATTCATTTTCTCCCATTGTCTTAGTCAATTCACTGTCTACAGAGGAATTACTACTACAGGTTGATCATATCCTTTCCATTTTGACTACTGTGATGGGTTGGTAATCAGATACTATGTTTGCATGGTTACTACCTATTTCCTTTAAATCTCACCTACAATGGATAGCTTAATCAGCATCCTGAGTAGGACACTTGAACTGACCCAAAGATACTCTGAAGTGTGCATACACTCTCAATTTTGCTATTCTTGAGACAGAATACTCTAAATTGTATGCTTATTATTATTATTATTATTATTATTATTACAGTGTTTTTAAATTTGTATCTCTTTTAATTAAAAAAGTGTAATAACAATGTTATATTAAATATTCAAGGATATTAATAACATTAGATTTGAATATTAATATATCAATGACACTTGTGTATTTTCATATGCATATTATTTTTAACCTGAAATATTTTACATTTTAGTAATATTTTTTATTCAATATTTTCTGATCAGTTTCTCCTACTCTTTATTAAAATTACAACATCTGATTGAGTACTTTTCTTGGAAGATGTCAAGATGACCTTTCTGTCCTAGAATATCCTGTACTATCAGCTGAAAAATAGGTAAAAAATACTAGTAACAAGTAAATAACGTTTTGTTATGGTCTATTGTATAACAAGGAATAGTCTTATTAGATTATTGAAACTTTTGTGGAAATTTAAAGGTTAAAGTGATAGTTTGTGCATGTGTATGTGTGTGTGTATTTTTATAAATATAAATATAAACATATATGTATATACATAATTATACAATATTATATTTTTTTCAATAATGGCACAAGTTGCTGAACATTCTGGTCTCATTAATATATGTTGGAGAATAGAGTGTGCATTGGGGTAATGTTAAAAAAAAACACTTGTCTTTCAGGCTGGAAGTGTTTTGCTATTTAAAACTAAAAAAAGAGGTCAAGAAAGATATCTCATTGCCTAGTTACTGTGGAAAGCAAAATATTAAAAATCAGTCACATTACACATCATCACCAAGTATGCATTCATAATAAATAACTATTTTATTCAAAGAAGATATCTGACTATATTATGCTAAGACCATCACATATTTTATTTTAATAGTCTCAATAATATAATCAAACTTTTTAAAAATGTATTGCTGTTCTCAGTAACAATAAGCATACCTCATACCCAAATTTTGGTTTGTACTATCATTCTTCAATTAAAGGAATTAGTGTTTCTTGAAAAATAAAACTGATTTGAAGACCAGGACAGGAAATATACAAGATGAGTCTAGAATATCTTTTAATGACAATAAATAAGAAAGCACATGAACACACACACAAATACACAGACACACTCACACATACACTGTTGGGATGTATCAGAGAGACACAAGTGCCAACTGAGAGAGTTCCCTAGGGCCAAAAAAATGAATAATTTGAACATTATAATTGATAAAATCATATTGGATTAACCCCAAAATATAAAATAAATCCCCAAAGTCTGTATTATTAAAAATGGTTGAATAAGAAAACAAATAACAGAGGAAAATAAAGTACCCATGCAAGACATTCCCATGCATTTATATAGACACCTCTTCCTCAGAGAAATGCACCATGACCTTCCTCTCTTGAAGTGTGGGCTGTACATGGTGGGTTACTTTAGAAAAGTACATTATGGGGGGGTGGGAAGGGCATAACTCTACAGGGGAGAAACATGACCACATGACCTCAGAAATGTGATAATGTGAACATCAGCAGTGACAATTCATGGTGATAATTCACACTTAGGATAGGAGAATGGCATTTCCCACTGTGGTCTTCCTCTTCAAAATGCCATAATCTAGTGTAATCATGAAAAGAACAGCAAACAAATCCCACTTGAGGAGTATTCTATAAAATATCTGACTGGTACTCTCAAAACTCTCCAAGTCATCAAAACCCAAGCTAAGTGTGAGAAACAATCACAACCAGATGAGCCGAGGGGGACATGAGGACCCCATGTCCTATGGACTCCTGGATGAGAGAAAAAAAAGAACATTAGATCAAAAGAAACAAAGTATGAATGACATATGGGCTTTAGTAAATAAAAATGTGTTTATATTAGTTCTCTACGTGTGTCGCATGTAACATACTAATGTAAGATATTAATAATCGGGAAAAAACAATTTTACAAAATTTCCATTTTTGTGGAAAACCTATTCTACAGAGCAGCCCCTAAAAGCAGAACACAAATTGTGTAAGCAGTAGTACTTCACTCTTGGAAAGCAAAACATCGATATTACCTAGATCTAGCCAAAAAAAAAAAAACCAAAGAAAAATATAACATCAGTTCTCTGTACCAAGAATTGTACAGGAAATATTAATGGCAAAAGGGGAGCAGAAAAGGCAGACTAGCTCAGTTTCTAATCCTTACAGAAGATCTCAGAGCCTCCTGGACTGATTGTAGTTCTGGCTGAGAGACAAGCCATAGCAGCCCCATGCAGAAAGGAAAATTTTTGGAGAAACAGAACTTCAGACAGAGAACCCTGGTGACTTTATATGGTGTTTTCACCCTAAAATCCTTTCTGTGGTTAGCTTCAAAGGATAATCAGGCCATGCTAAATTCTTGAGATATAAAGATTACAGTTTAAACATTTTAAACAAAAGTTACGGTTCGTGGAAGTCTCATACAGAAAGAAGCTAACAGTGTTGTGATGTTTGCCTGAAGACTCTGTTCTATTTTCTTTTTATTTTGTTGTTCACCGATACGAGGTAACTAACTGAAAAACATTGCTGTAAATTTGGTCAGGTTTTTATTGCCATGATATAGCATGGCACCAGATTCTCTCTAATCCTGGAGAAGACGGAATGAGTGGGCAGAAATATTTTGGGAAGTGTGGAAGCAAGAATCCAAAAGCAGATCAGTTCAACCCTGTACTGCTTGTTAAAAAGCGGGGGGGATGGAGGGGGAGTTGTGAGGAGAGATAAAAAGTGGGGCCCAGCTCCAATAATTTCAAGATGAGGACTAGAAAGTATAGAAGTTTTAAATAGAATAAAATTGTTCTTTAAAAAGTGTTTAAAACAGCATGATTTATAAGGTCAACAAAGAAAGATAGAAAGAGGTTAGACATTTCTTAAAGGCTTTCTTGGTTCACATTAAGATAACAAAGAGAAAGAAGAATTAGAAAAATGAAAGAATATGAAGGCGAACTTCACTCATTGCAGTGAGAAAGATGGGATATTGAATATATTAGTTGTCTACTTCTCTTTGTTTCTTGAATGAGGTTTCTAGAATTTATTCCAGTTAGCACACCATCTCTGGTTAACTTCTGATTTAGAAAATATATTGATTTACACCTGTGGCGTCACAATTGGAGATCAAAATAAGCACTACAAGTATAGAACTCTCCCAGAAAGTAACAAAGGAGTTAACATTTCTTTATGCTCACCTGTTTTCTAGACAATATCTCATTGATTTCATGCACATTTTATTTACTGTTAGGCAAATCTCATCTTACCAACTACATGCACACTTTTTAAGAGCAACAATTGAGCTTTATATTTTTTTCCACAGTTTATTGAACATAATAGGACCTCATTAAACTTTTCTTAAAGGCAATTTATTTTTATCTCTCTAATGCTCTCTATAAATAACAAGTAGATTACTGCTAGTTGATACAGTGTTGACATCAATTATACCAAGAAGTTTACTTCATTTTATTGATAAATAGTTCCAAGGTTCTTGAAAAAAATGAAATAACAGATTGGAGTTCTCTACACGAGACTTGAACGTTGGTATGAACATTTAGCAGGATTTTTGGAATTAGAATGCTTTTCACATCATTTATCTTCATTCTCCTCCAGGCAAAGTATGCATCAAGGAGATTATAGGTAGTAGAGGCAATTACATGTGTCTAACCTATTAAAAGTGTTCTAAATTCCACATAAATTAAACCTGTTTCCAATCGTTAATTAACTAAAAGTATGAAAACTTGATTATAATTTGGCCTCTGGCATTTGAAAATTATTAATCCCCTTAAATCATCTTCCTTATTGCTTTCCTTTTAAAGAAATTCTCTAAATACAGTAAGATTGTAAATCATATAACCAAAAACAAAAATTTGCCTCTCCTGGATTTGAAAATTACACATTTGCTTTCAAATCATAATACTGATCATCCAAGAAAATCAGTTAATGTCCAAAAGCCAAAATTTGGAAAAAATAGTACCCGAGGTTTTAAAATAGGAACTTACTTTCACTGAAAGAAAAGCAATTTAACTGTTTGCTTACAATTTAACCATTATGAATTTTGGGCACACACTCTGGTTTGAAACAATGTCCAAGGCAGGAATTTGGGGAGACTTTGCAGATGGCAATTTAAAAAAATATCATCTCTATCTTATGAAGAGAGATTCTAGTAAAATAAATCCTAATTCTCTCCATTGCAAGTCATCAATTTATGAGGAAGGCCATATAATTATCCCCAACTTAAAAGAGAGTCTGTTACATGTGAAGAGTATGAATTTTCTTTTCTTTTTCTTGTGGGAAACTTGAATAGTCTGCACCTACTTGATATTACAGATAATTGCAGGTTTGGCAGATTTCTTTCTCATCAACTCATATTGAAAGCATCTAAGTATATTTTATAAAATAGCTGTATATGCTAAAAGAAACTAACACATGTATGTTCCAGAATTTGTTTAAAGGAAAATAAAATCAAGGGTTGCTAGCAAAGCAGAGTATTTTTGGTGTTTATTCCTTTATCCTCCTTACCTCTTAGTTTAAGATGTTCTTACTCCTTCTGATTTTCTAATAAGCCAATCTGCATACATGGGCCTATTTTTTAAAATGTATCTTTATTGTTAAGAGTATTACAGATGTATTTTTGCCTTTTTGCCTCCCATTGCTCACCTTCACCCAGTTCCTGCCCTGCTCTAGGCTTCACCACCCTATATTGTCTGTGTCCATGGCTTATGCATATATACATATAAATTCTGTGGGTAATCTCTTCCTGGTCCTCCTTCCCCTCTTTCCTCTGAGATTCCTCAGTTCCTTCTAAGTTGTATGCTTCTGCTTCTATCTTATTCATCACTTCATTTTGTCCATCAGAGAGGCCTATCTTGCAGATGAAAATATCTTCCTCTATTATTAAAGTTGCTTTTACTCCACTTACTAACATACTTCTTACTAAAGTTTCCTGATTTTGCTTCCCAAAATCTCTGTTTCATGTTCCTCAGAATTTCTATGCTTTGATGTCCTTTCCTTGTTCTAGATAAGGGTTTGATAATCACACCTAAAGGATCAAATCTGACCCTCTGCCTGCGTATGTAAATAAAGTTTTATTAAAACATAGTCATGCTTATTCATTTCTGTATTGGCTATAACCTTTCACCAGAGCTAAATGGTTATGTCAGAGACACATATCCAAAAAGGCTGAAATATTTACTATCTGGCTCTTTACTTAGAAATATCCAACACTTGCTCTAAATAATCAATTAAAGGCTGTTAAGCATATCCACTTCCAGTTCAGTGCAAACAGAATAAACCTTTAGGAAATAGATTTACAAAGCTCTCAGGTAGCTCTTATTGTTTTAGTTTATATACCCTCCCCCACCCCCACCCCCAAACTTGGCTGTATTTAACCAGGCGCTCATATCACCTTCTGAGAAACCCACCTGCAATCCCTCTCTCATTTGGCTAGCCCTATTGAATGTCTTGTTTTCCCTTTTGCTTACCTATGACCCTAGTCAGCCTGGAGAATCAGGTGAAGCTGCTCAGATAGCTTACCTAACAACAGGCATTCAATCAGAGGGACATTGCATGAGGCAGCTGCTGGTGACATGCTAGATCAAGCATGTCAAACTCAAAGGCTAACACGGGCCAAATAAACAAGGTTTAAGTTTATGTGGGCTGCAAAAAAAAAAAAAAAAGAAAGAAAGAAAAAGAAAAAAACAAGAACAAGAGCTATGATAACATTAATGCTTTCTTCCTGACCTTGGCATCTCTTCCTCTTCTCCTGTCCTTTCTCCTTTGGGGGGAAAATCCTGTTCCCAGTGATTATTTTCCAAACTGACCCACAGTGAATGTCCGTAATTCTGGATAGGGCAGGAGACTTATTTCCTTTCATAATTGTAAATAACTGCTCACACCGTTATATTGGCTAGGCCGCCAAAATATTTGTGGGTCACATACGGCCCACAAGTTTGACATGCTTGTGCTAGATGGTCAGGTAACAGGACAGTGTTTAAAAACCGGTGGAGGGTAGATGAAAAAGGAGCAGTATGTAGGGTTTCTAAAATTCAGACTCAGGGTGGGAGAGAGAGCATGGGACATAAAGGACATTGTCATCTCTTGGCTCTATGTGGTGTTAACTGCAGCCCCTTCCTTCCTTAATTTTCGAACTTCCTTTGAAAACCTGCAATTTAATGTTGGTGTTTATAGAGTACTAGAGGCCCGGTGCACTAGTGGGGGATAAGGGAGTGCTTTTAGCTAAGCTGGCTCCCTCTCCAATCTGGGACTGCTTGAGGGATGTCCGACTGCCTGTTTAGGCCCGATTCTTCCTGGATCGAACATTCCTCTCACAATCCAGGACTGCTGGCTCCCAACTGCTTAGCTGCCTGCCTTCCTGATTGCCCCTAACCACTTCGGCCTGCCAGCCTAATCACCCCTAACCACTCCCCTGCCAGCTTGATTGATGACTAACTGCTCCCTTGCCAGCCTATTTGACCCTAACTGCCCTTTCCTGCAGGTCTGGTCATCCCTAACTGCCCTGCCCTGCAGGCTTGATCACCACCAAATGCCCTCCCTTGCAAGCCTGGTCCCTCCCAAATGCCCTCACCTGATGGCCATCTTGTGGTGACCATCTTATGTCCACATGGGGGCAGGATCTTTTGACCACCTGGAAGCAGCCATCTTGTGTTTTGGAGTGATGGTCAATCTGTATATTACTCTTTTATTAGATAGGATAGAGGCCTGGTGCATGGGTGGGGCCAGCTGGTTTGCCCTGAAGGGTGTCCCAGATCAGGGTGGGGTTCCCTTGGAGCATGGCATGGCCTTGGTGAGGGGCCTGTATTGGTTTGCAGGCTGGCCACGCCCCCTGGCCACCCAAGTGAGGCCCTGGTATCTGGGATTTATTTATTTTCTACAATTGAAACTTTGTAGCCTGGAGAAGAACCAAGTCTTCTTACTCAGACTCAGCAGCCATTGAAACTTTGTTGCCTTAGGCCTGGGCCTGCCAGGGTTTGTGGAAAACTTGGCTTCCTCCATCACCAAGGGCATCCCAAGCTTCCCTTTCTGCTCTCTTCCTGACCATAGCTATCTTGGTTGGATTAATTTGCATATTTGCTCTGAAAGGCTGGTGGGCATGGCTGGTGGGCGTGGCTTGCGGGTATAGCAGAGTTATGGTCAATTTGCATATTACTCTTTTATTAGATAGGATTCCTTAAGAGGCTGTGGTGTTTCCTCCTTTATCAGAACGAGGCAAATCACTCCTAAATGTATTGCTGCAAAGCATAAGATTGATAAACCCCATTGGAAGTAGCAGCATTATTTTAAATACAGATTTGTTTAGTCGGAATTTATAAATTGCAAATAAAAGGTGGAATATTATTTTTTAAAATTAGAAAGAGCTGACAAACTAAAGAGGGAGAAGTGGTTCTAGAAACTGATGACCTGCCCTCAGGCCTGACTTCCATCTTTAAATCAACTACAGAACACCTGCCCTGGTGCATCGGCAGCTGGAATGAGACATTGGTCCAAAAACTTGGACTATCTGGGTTTATTAGAGTGAGTGCGGGACTTTATTTTATTTGGTGTGAATGTAGAATCGGGCCATAGATTCCTGGGGCAGTGATCAGAGTTACACAATTCCCAAGGAACACTTGACCTAAGGAGGTCAATAAGTACCAGACAATGAAGGCATGAAGGCACCAATCTCTGTGTGTGTGTGTGTGTGTGTGTGTGTGTGTGTGTGTGTGTGTGTGTATGATTGAACATCAACCTACCTGCTCATAACCTCTAGGCTCACAAAGCATCCCTAAGATGCCAATAAACCTGTGGTTCAGATTCCATCCTAATCCTTAGCCTGGGCTAGCATAGGCTTTGCAAAAATGTATATTGAGAACATAAATAGAAAGGGAGCTTACTACTAAATACCAGGGACTCAAAGAGGAAAAATGCGATGTGACAGAGAAGCCACATGGGAAAGACAAACATCTGAAGGCACCTTTTAATGGCCTGTGATAGGAACTTCAGTAAAGGTTTGCTTAGGTATTATCAGAGCATCAATGTAGGGCTATTTCAAGTCAATAACTTTGCTGAAAAAAAAACCCAGTGGTTTCCTGCTTGTACTTTAATGTTCTTGGCCTAGATTTAAAAACCATGATAAATTATTGGCTACACTAGTTCCTTCTTTTTAATAAAATATAATTTAAAAACTGTGACACTATATCATCTAAGATTACAAATGTATTTTATAATTTCCCTTTTCATTTTATTCTGATGGCAGGTTATTTGAGGGAGAAGTCATAACCTAAAATCTTCATGATAACCTCAGAAAACATAACAGGTCCCTAAATTATTCATAAAGCACCTCCAAACCAAAGATCCAATAATGTTATGTTTGGTAGTGTTAGAAAAATTATGGGAAGAAGTAAAAAGAAAATGTCTATGCCTGTTGTAGAAAGCCAGAAATTTATTTAACTTTGTGTTAGTGAGTCAGACAGATCATATTTAACCTTCTAAATAAATTAGGTTCTCATGTCTTGATTTGTACAAATTAAACTGAAGAAGAAGATAGGATTGTTTTGATAGCTCTTTTTTTCTTCTGCTTAGAAAGAATGAATCATTCAAAGTATAAGACTAAACTGGGAAATAGTGGAAAACAGAATTTAAAAAAAAATAGAAACAATAGAGCCATTGTTTCTACAAACAAGCAACAAAGCCTCTTTTTAAATGTTGTGAAGTTCTTAGAGGTTTTAAAAATAAAGTGAAAACTAAATCATGTTGACATCATAGCCTGCAGTGGAAACAAACTGAGCCTTAAATATTAACATTTGGTGCCATTTCTAGTCCTATTAATGTTGCGATGAAGACCAACTTCAACTAATCTGTCTTCTCACAGTTCAATGTCACAGTATAATTCCAGACGTGGACTAAAATGAGCTAAATATTTTATACACCGACTTCTTCTCAGCTATGATTTATTTTCCTAATAAAAAGTAACCAGTATTTTCTATTTTGAACAAGTATGATATAAATTATATAAAGTACAGAAAATGGTAAAAAAAAAAAGAGAGAAAGAAAAGAAAACAAGCAAACATATTATATATAGAAAATTAGTTTTATATCATACGTTTAAGAATCTAAGGACCTGAAGTTCATTTCAATCTACACTTGGGTGAATTTACCCAACACCCTGGAGGTAAAGCAAAAACTTATTATTGCCAGGAAATGGAATTGACTGCACCACTTTATTGTAGTGAGAGCTTTTCAGACATGATAAACTATACACCGGAAATGACTGTACTACCTCATTATGAAGACTGTAGTTTTGCGTGTCCTCTAAAACTTTAAAACAGACAGAATTATGTTGTAACATAACATTGAATGTGGATTGTTCTCAGAAAGTTTTTCAGTATCATGTGTTTTTTTTATTGTTACAACATGGTATCAGCAAGATAGGAGTGATTGCCAATGTATGTCCAATTTGTATTTTAATCAATATTTCTCCTCCCTCTAACATTTAGCATATCATAAACATTACATGTTGTTCATAAAAACAAACTGAATATATTAGTTTTCTATTGCTGCCATAACAAAATCACCACAAGCTTTTTTGCTTCAAACAATGTGTACTTATTACCTTGTGTTTTTTTTTTGTTGTTGTTTTGTGTGTTTTTTTTTTGCGGGGATGTAGGGGGCGCTCGGCGGGGATCTTAGCATTTTTCATCTAAAGTCTTGATGATGTCAGGGGTTGCCATTGCCTGAGACACTCTTATATTTATTCTGCCACTAGGTTAAATTCTACTGGAATTGGTATCTCACTGTGCACTCACTTTACATCTTCAGGTTAAGTCTTTAGGTTGTTATGTCAAACTCTCATTGTATTCTTTATTTCCGGTTGATCTTTTTTAAAATACATTTTTACTGATTTCAGAGAAGAGAGAGATCAAAGCACCAATAATGAGGAAGAATCATTGGTCAGCTGCCTCCTGCATGCCCCATATTGGGGATCTTGCCCACAACCCAGGCATGTGACCTTCTGGTTCCTAGGTTGACACTCAACCACAAAGTCATGCCAGCTGGGCTATGTCGGGTTGTTCTTAAGCATTCATCAGACAGTCTCACTGGTTCAGTCTTCCTCTGTCCTTCTAGACAACAAGCCGCACAAGGACAGAGATTGAGTTTGCCTTCTTCTCCCTGCATCCCTCTGGGTAGCACAGATCGTCACAGATGATCAGTGCTCACTGCAGCTTTTTTTTTTTATTCAAGAATGAGCTAATGAACCATGAATACGCTTCTCTCTCTTTCTTCTTTGTAGCTTTCCCTCCACTTTTCTTTCACTCTGTAGTTTATAAAATTGAACATAGCAGTCCTCTGCCTAAACTAATTCTATGGTTCTCTATCAATTTAAGAAGAATGTTCTCATATCTCACTGTGGCACATTTGACCATTGCTTTAATTAGGAGAAAATATTTATTTAAATAATGAGCCCTAGAGCTCCATTTCCCACCCTTTCTCTATTCCAAATAAAGACAATAGCATGATTGAAATTATGGAAGTAGCATTGTTTCTTAAAAGATTCCTCTGAATTTGAACAACTTCCTGGGGGATTAAGAACTCTGAAAAGTACCCAGAGTTGAGTGAGGAATCATTGAGCAAAGGAAGTTTTTTTCCTTATTTTCTTTGTACTTAACTTTTCACCTATATTCTGCACGGCCCAGTTCACTTGCCAATTCAGTAGCAGCAGCCCTAACAAAACACAATCCTGGACACTCACAGGGCCCTTTCTACACACCATTGCTTCCTGCCTCCTATTATTGTCTGCTGTCCAAACACAGCAGAAACAACATTACCCAGGATGTCTCTTCCGCGGCAATTTCAAACTAATTACAGTGGCGCAAATTCACCACATTCTATCAATCACTCAATAAGTTTTAATCAAATGCCTACATCATGCCAGACAGTTTCCTATTCTTGAGATACTGCGGTAAATAAGGGAACCATACTATGTTATAAAGTTTGCCTTCTAGTACCATGCATTCATATCTGACATAGATTGGAGCATTTCAATAAAGTGTAGTTATCCAAATTCTATTTGGATAACCAAATGCCACCTTCAAACCCAGATTAAATGTTATATCTAATTAGAAGTCCTCCATGTCTGTTCCCTCAACTCTATGCAAACCATTATTACAGAAATTAATATGCAAAATTATAATTGCTGAGCTATTTTCCCACACAAGGCTATAACCATCTTCACGGTGGAGACTATGTTCTCTTCAGTTTTATATGTGCAAGCTCCACTATGGTCTCAGATGAGACATTTTACAAAAATAATAGACAAGGTTCAATCACTTTTAAATGCTATATTTCCACTTGGCACAGGTCATGGGACAGCCCATTTGGGATCATGGACTACTACTACATGCTAAAAATGTGTGTCTGGTTCAATGGATAATAGTAACAGAAGTGCCTTTGATAAGACTCAGTACAAGCTAGCTATACTACAATTATGTTTATTCTGATTCTATTCTGGTACAGATGAGTTTGTATTCAGAAGTGAGTTAGGTCCCAGTAGATTTACATGCTTTCTGGTGAGAGTTAGTTATTATTCTACCAGAATCATAGTAGTTTAATTTTAGGATTCAATCCTGATTTCTACATAGATGCCCAGATTTGTAGCTGAGAGTATCATTTACCTTTTGCTGGAGAGGCAGCTTCTATCTTTTCCTTTATCACTCTCTGAGCCTGAGGAAACTGAGCATTCTGCATGTTCAAATTAGTTGATCTGACCCTATTATGACCCAATGGATCAGCATGTGTTTTGAATAAACTTAATTTGAATAGACCCAAATTTGAGACCATAAAAAAGTAGAACATCACCTTAGCCAATTTGGCTCAGTAGACAGAGTGTCAGCCTGCAGACTGAAGGGTCCAGAGTTCAATTCCAGTCAAGGGCATGTACCTCCTCCAGGCAGGTTCCTCCTAGGCCTGGGCTCTGGTCAGGAAATATACAGGAGGCAACCAATCAATACATTTCTCTCACATTGTTATTTCTCCCTGTCTTTCCCTGTCTCTTTCACTCTCTCTAAAAATCAATGGGAAAATATATTTGGGTGGGGATTTAAAAAAAAAAGAAAGAAAAATCATTTTCCACTTACTCCTCATTCCCTTGGTAGGATGTCTTTATGATTCTTTTCTGTTGTTAACTATATCAGTATTCTTATCATAGACCATTAGCCTAACTGGACTACACTCTGTTGCAATTCCTTCTCAAGTGTGTGAAAGCTGAATGAAAGACTACCTCTCTAGACATTAACCTAATGAGTGTGTGTGTGTGTGTGTGTGTGTGTGTGTGTGTGTATACAGTTTTCCTTAGCTGACTCAATTTTGTAATTTTGCATCTTCATTTGTTAGTCTCTTCTAGCAAGTAAAAGTGTAAATCAGCATAATAGAGGGGGCCAGAAAGCTGATGGGTGATTTCAAGATGATTTCACTTTTATTTTTCTCAAGGGTAGAATTTAACCATTCATTACTGGCTCAATTTCCTACATTTACTATGAAAATAGGTTCAGCTGGTAAACCTAAGTAATGAGATTCATATTTCAGAATCTAGGGAAAGTCTGTGTAGTTTAAAGTAAAGGAATTAACGTATTCCAACTCATTTTTTGGCTCGTCGATAACCATGGTTGAGGTCATCTTTGTCACTATCTGTTTTGTGTAAAATGAACAAATTTGAATAGCTAACTATAGGCCCACCTTCTAGCAATCGCACACTAAAATTGTTAGTTCTTTTCCTTGGTGACTCTCCATATCCAAACACATAGCTGAGTACCAAAGTTGACCTGATGATACTAAGAAAATATATACATCGCAAACAGTATACAGTTAAAGAAATTGTAGAAAACTGACTGGCATCCCCCCTTATGGACCCTAGGACTTGGCACATATCACTTTGTCTCCTTCAGCTTAGTTTCTTCCCTATAAAATTATGAGAATAATAGAAACTCTGAGACAATGGAGTGAGAATAAAGAAAATAATTGATGAGAAGTTCACAGAACAGCGCTTGGCACAGAAAAATGCATAATACATATAGAACTTTATGATTTATCTATGAGTTTTAAAACAGAATTGATCTTGGATAGGGAGAAATAAGAAACTGTTGAATCAGCCTAATCCAACTATATATATATATATATTGAAGATAGGACATCTTCTTTAAAATGTTTATTTCCAGTTTTTATAATAAGAACTAGGTACCCAGTGATAGAAAATGTATGTGTGGGATTCTTTATAGTAAAAAACAAGTCTTACTAATGGTGATATAAATTACTTTGCAAGTTAAAAATGCTTTTTGTACTGGCAAAGGACATTTTTGAAGTTTAAATAAATAAGAAAAATAACAAATTTGTTTTAAACTATAATTCTGAATTTCATTCTCCAACACATTTTCAATCAAGACTCCTCTCTTGATTCAAATGTTCCTGATACTTTAACTGAATATCAGCAGTAAGAGCTGCTACATTCACTTGTTCTCTTTTATATGCTATCTCTGTTCATGACATGCCCACCTCTGATTTGCTCAAGCTGCGAACATAAGGGTCATCCTCAATACTCCATACAGGCAAGTTATATTTCAACTGAAGATGATGCATTATTGTTCTTCTTCATCCCAGCTGCTATTGACTTTTATTTAATTCTACATTCTCTGAATTATACTGAATTCTTTTTAAAAATATATTTTATTGATTTCAGAGAGGAAGAGAGAAGGAAAGAGAGATAGAAACATCAATGGTGAGAGAGAATCATTGATCAGCTGCCTCCTGCATGTCCCCTCATAAGGGATCAAGCCCACCATCTGGGCATGTGCCCTAAGTGGAATCAAACTGTAACCTCAACCACTGAGCACACTGGCCGGGCTGTGAATTGAATTCTTGACATATATTATCTCTGGTCATCAATGTAAATACAACACAGAAGTTCATGGAAACTTGTCTGAAAGGTTTAAATGTTAACCAATGTAAATTCCAATATTCATTTATTAGATATAGCTGAGATCAACTATTTATTGATTAGATTCTGTATTCCTTGCATACAGAAAACTTTTTTTTTTCATTTTCCTTTTTATCTTTCTAGTTATAACTGCAGAGTCTTTTTTTCAGCCATTTGCATTATCCAATACATCTCTAACATCATTCAGGAATTCCTCAGATACTAGGAAATGACAACCAATTTTCTTCTTTTAGTTAATCAACCCTTTCTACACAAAATTATAAATACCTACTATGTTTTATTTTCTCCCAATCTCACATTCATCTTCTTTACGATATCTCTCATGCTAATTAATTGCCTTTTACTACAGAGATATTATCAAGACACTACTTAAAACATGTCCCATTGCCTAAAGGATAAAGTTCTACACTGTAGCAGAAAATGGATGCTTTTTCCTAAACTGCCCCCAATCTAGCTTGACACGATTAAATCTAATTACTTCTCTCCTCTAATTCCACCAACCATGATTAACTCTTTAATATACTTCAAGGGAGACATTTCCTTTCCATCTACCCCAGCCTTTGCTCATGCGGATTCCTTTTTCTGTGGCACTTCCCACGCCCCTTTCCCAATTTATCTACTTCTAACAGTTCAGTCTGAATTTCACCTCCTTTTGCAAACTTCCAGGACATGTAGGAGCAGAATTAGTTGTTCCATCTGCTTTGTTTCCACAAGAACCTTCTCATCTCTTACATAAGCTCTACACTCAGATTAAATGTTTGTTTGTTTAAGGAAAATGACTAGTGTGTGCAGATCCTTGCACTTAATATTATTCACAGGTTTTCTTTCCTTTTTTAAAAAAAATATATTTTATTGATTCTTTACAGAGAGGAAGGGAGAGGGATAGAGAGTTAGAAACATCGATGAGAGAGAGACATCAATCAGCCACCTCCTACAGGCCCCCTACTGGGGATGTGCCCGAAACCAGGATACAGGCCCTTGACCAGAATCGAACCTGGGACCTTTCAGTCCAAAGGCCAACTCTCTATCCACTGAGCCAAACCAGTTTCCGCTTTCTTTCTTCATGGGGGAGTTTTTTTTTTTTTAGATATCAACTTTCCTTGGTCAAGTTGTTCAGAAAGGACACTGCATTCTTATTGATGTCTTATAAAAGAGGAATCAATCAATAAAAATGTTTTTCTCTACTAAAGTGAAAAGTAAGATAAGAAAACATCTGCTCATAAAGATTGTTTGTTTTCACTAATGAATACCTAATGTTCCACAAAATTGCTTTTCCCCCCTCAAACTTAATCAGATCTTGTTCTGACATCACTGGCTTAGATGCATAGTGCTTATTATTAGTTCATTTAAAAAAATCACAAAATTATTATGAATCAATAATCTCCATATTGTAGTGGGGAGATTTCTAAGACGCCCCATAGTATTTCCTTCCCCTGGGGGTTCTCTCCTCTTAAGTGTGGGTGGGAACTGTGATGCTTCTAACAATAGAATATGGCAAAGTGATGGGTTATCATGTCCATGACGAAGTCTTACACTGCATAAGGCTCTATGTTAATAGAGACGGGAGGATCTCTTCTTGAAGATGTAACCCTCCATGATAGTAACAACTGTAGTCAACCTTTAGATGCTGATACCACCTTTACACAGCCACAGGGAATTTTATCAACAACCTCAATGACCTTGGAAACGAATTATTTTCCAGTTGAGCCTGAAGATAAGAATGCAGCTTAGCAGGCAACTTTATTGCAACTGTGTGACCCTGAAGAAGGAGGTGGGGGGAGGGAGAGCTAGGTCATACTTGGATTTCTTACCCACATACAGAGTGGGGCAAAAGTAGGTTTACAGTTAGTTGTTCATATGGAAAATAATACAATAATTTATAAAGAGTATTACAAAAAATAAACTCTTGTGCACACTCAGAACTGTATACCTATCTAGTATGTTGTGTGGTAATGTATGTGTATTGTTTTATGTCACTAAGTTTTTTTCATTTGTTTGTTTGTTTGTTTGTTTTTAATCCTCACCTAGGATATTTTTCCATTGATTTTTAGAGAGAGTAGAAGAGAGAAGGAAAAACAGAGAGAAAATATCAGGGTGAAAGAAATACATTTGCTTGGTTGTCTCCTGCATATGCCCTGACCAGAGCCAGGGCTGGGTACATACCCTTGACCACAATGGGACTCGGGACCCTTCTGTCTGCAGGCAGACACACTATTCCCTGAGCCAAACCGGTTAGGACTCACTACATTTTTTGTTTGTTTGTTTATTTGTTTATCAACTTGTTATGCAGCTTTAGAAAACTAATACAGAGCAATAATAGAATTCCTATACACATTCTTTTGGCTGCTAAAGTTTGATGTAATCTCCTTCTATGGATCAGCTAATGTGGAATTCTTTTAGATTAAATACTGTAATAATTTCTTTTCAAGATTCAAGCATCTTAAAGACCTATTCAACCGTTACTCTATTACTATTAATCTCTGATCAAAATACTATTTAAATACTTTCATATCTGACCATGTTCATTTCAATTTCTTACTTATAAGATTTTGCCCATTTTCTTATCTTATTTCTCTTGACCTTTCATTCTCTGAAGTTCATTTACTCTGAAGGTAACGTGTTTACCTGAACACATTATTACAAAATATACAAGAGTAATATTTTAACCACACTTATTTAAAATTCCTGTTTAACCTTTGGCTTCCAGTCTACAGAGTCCCCCTCTGGTGGATAAATTTGGATGACTGCAGTTAGATTGAGAATTCAGCTATGAGAAGGTGATTTGGCATCAAGTTAGTTATAACTTAGCCTGATACATTTATATGCAGAATAACTTTCATATATTTTAAAGTTATTGCCAACTTTCCTGATATTTTCCAGAAATATTCCTAAGGCCTGAACTTTTGACTAATATAAAGGTGTGAAAGCAAGAATTTGTATAAAATGTGCTGTACCATGCATTCTTTTATTCTAATCAGAGGAAAAGTTGCCTTCTCAGTATCCAAATTTGTTAGCTCTTCTTGGTACTTTGTAATTTTTTTATGTATTTTTATCTCAAGTTCATTTACTTGCCAATTTTACTTTTTAAAATGTAATGAGATTATCAGCCAACTGCAAAGCTATTCTGGTTTTGTAACATAGGAATAAAACCACTTTAAGCATCTTAAACATATTTCTAAAATCTGAAAAATGAAACCCAAACACAATATGCTGAAATTCATTCAAAAAGTTGATATGGCTCAAATATGTCATTCAACTGCAATTCTAAAAGACATTTTGGAATGCTTTGATAAACACATGAGAAATAATAGATGCCTGAATGGAACACTTATGGGAGGTATTCCTTTTGTTGAATTAACATTTATTTATTAAAAAGTTGAGAAAAAAAACTAGATTAAAAATTAAGTGAAATGTGGTATAATAAATAGAAAATATTTTTACATCAAGAATGAAATTGTAACAAAATATAGGTGATATTAAATATAGTAATTCATGAAGGAGATATTAATTTCAAAAGTAAGATTGGGTTTTGTGAATCTATTTGCATAAAAGAATTAATGATAATAACATATACCATACCAAAAAATTAAATGTATTGTCATTTGACATAAAACGCCAGAATCAATGGAGGTTAGATAAAACTAATAATGTATAATTTCCTTAAACATATAAAAGGCAAACTTAATAAATGAATACTTAAAATTAGTCACTAGAAAAGAAATTATGAAGCACTGTGAAATTTTACAGGTCATATATTAAATATATTTGATAGAGATGTCTACAAATTTAATAATTCTAAAAGTCATATGACAATATGTAAAATTCATTCATGAGATCTGAAAATACTTTTCTAACCAACTAGCAATAACAATAATAAAAATAGATCACATATACTGTAGGAAATGTTGAAATATTTTCCTCATCCCTTTAAAAAATATAAAACATTGAAATATTAGAGGATGATCGCAATATAAAGCCAAAAATATTACAGAAAAAAAAAACACATAAAAGCATGTCTGGCAGTTCGTAAAAATATGCTATTTTTTTCTAGCTCTGCAATTTGTGAGTCTTAAAATTTTATTATATATTCTTCTCTCATTTTAACTATATAGTACTTGCATAATTTTGTAGTAGCTTTTTTTTTTTTCTTAAAATGGCAACTTTTGCTATGTACCTTTGAATCTAACCCAACCTTTTGGTGAAGAGTTCAACAGAGTATTTTCCTTGGAATTCCCTGTTTTCCAGTGGGAGGCAGGGGGTGTTTTATATTGAGTCTCTGAGCAGTTAGATTTAGCAGTGAGGACATGCAGTCAGGGATACATTCCCTTCCTCCAGAAAGATTCATTCCCCAACAATCACATTACACAAAAGGTTAGAACCTTTAAAAAAAAAAATCCTCACCAGAGGATATTTTTCCATTGAATTTTAGAGAGAGAGAAAGAAAGAGGATGAGACAGAAATATCCATGTGAGATAAACACATCTATTGGTTGCCTGTTATATGTGCCCAGACCAGGACCCAGGCCTGGGAGAAGCCTGCAAAGGAGGTACATGCCCTTTACCAAAATCATACCTGCGACCCTACAGTCTGAAGGCCTACACTCTATCCACTGAGCCAAACCGGCTAGGGCTTGAACCATTTTTGAACAGAGGATTCTTAAGGGAACTTAGCAAATTTTGAACGTCTCATATGCTGCAACAACGTAAAAAAATAAAAGATGGTTGACAGGGTGTGCTGATTATTTCCTTGAGTATGGTACTTGACAGTTACTGTTGGGGTTTGTTTATCTCCCCATCTCATTGGTGGTAAAGGACACACTAAGAGGTGATCCTGTGAAGCACATACCATCTGAAAAGTCAGACTCAGTTTCTGCAAAAGCTTTAATCTTATGAATTCTTCGAGACATGGAGAACGTGACAGTGTGTGTTTATTGGTTTCATGGGATTCATTAGTTCAGTCAGATTTTGATTCAAAGAGAAACAGTTGCTTGTTTTCAACAGCATCATAGATACATCTATACTAATAAAAGGGTAATATGCTAATTAGACCAGATGTCTTCCAGACCACCTTCTGGATGTCCTTCCTGACAAAGCTGCCACAGCTGCAAAGGGCCGAGAGAGGAGACAGGGCCTCCGCAGCCACCGTGCACCGGAAGTCCTGCCTCTGCATGTGAGCTGCATAGGAAACCACCCCACCTTTTTTTTTTTTTATACCGCTCATTGGCTAAGCTCCCAGTACACCACTGGCAGTGTTCTTTATAACTTCGGTAATAAGAATCCAAGAAGGTGATCTAGGGTTTTTCCACCTCCTGGAATAAAAAACGGAGGTTCGCTGCTGGAGGGGCTAAGAAATTTCATATCCTTCCCTATCCAGTTTGGCTCAGTAGATAGAGCCTCAGCCTGAGAACCAAAAGATTCCGGTTCAATTCAGGTCAAGAACACATACCTAGGTTGTAGGCTCCTCCTGGGCCAGAGCCCAGGTCAAGGCTAATGCAGGAGGCAACCAATTGATGTGTCACTCTCATATTGATGTTTCTCTCTGTCTTTCCCTCTCTCTTCCATGCTGTCTAAAAATCAATAGAAAAATATCCTTAGGTGAGAAAGAAAGGAAGGAAGGAAGGAAGGAAGGAAGGAAGGAAGGAAGGAAGGAAGGAAGGAAGGAAGGAAGGAATTAAGGAAGAAATGTTATATTTTATGAAAGAGACATCTTGAAAATACCTAAAGAAAGTTGTCATTTTTCATGGTGAAGGGACTGGAGTCTGTGTTGATGAAAACACCTTGGCAGTGACAAGGACTGAGGGCCGGCACTGCAGTGGCCAGCAGTGGCAGCAGCAGCAGGGTGATGGGAGCAGTGCCTTCCCTTGATTGGCCAGTCACCTCCCACAGAGGGAGGCCAGGCTCCCCAAAGAGAGTGGCCCTAGGCTGTAAGTAGGACATCCCCTGAGGGCTCCTGGATTGTGAGAGGGGGCAGGCCGGGCTGAGGGACCCCCTCCCCAGTACACAAATTTTCATGCACCAGGCCTCTAGTACATATGATAAAGTTCACTTTCTGCAGTGTGCAATTCACTGATTTTATGTCTATTTACCATTGATGCAACCAACACCGTAATTTAGCAATACTTTTCCATTATACCCACTGCTGCCTATCTCCCCAGTGCCTTAGCCTTCACCAGCCATATGGAGCCACTGATTTACTTTCTTCCAGATGTGTTTTCTTATCTTGAATGTTTCAGATATATAATCACACAATGTCGTCTTTTGTGACTTGCTTCTTTCAATTAGCACAGCGATTTTCAATCCTTTTCACCTCATGGCACACATAAACTAATTACTAAAATTCTGCAGCACACCAAAAATATATTTTTGTCAATCTTACAAAACATAGGTACATTTTTTATTGATTTATTATGATAGTATTAGTGACAATAATAATAATAATAATAATAATAATAATAGTAATAGTAATTACTTACTCTTTTTGCTCCAAAGTGACTTTTAAAAAAATCAAATGTCTATACTTGTATAGAGAGATTTCTGGTACCAAGAATTAATCAATAAAATGCAACCTTATTTTAGGACATGACCAGGAAGAGGCAACTTCATTATATAACCTATATATTTAGGGTTCAAGACAGGACATTCACACCAGACAGCTATTGTTAAGTTGGCTGTTGTAATTTTTTTATTTGAAAATCTAAGGGAAAAGTCATCAGTACCCCTGACTAAATAGTCTGGTATTGCATGTTTAAAAAAAGTTCCTGTGACACATTGATTGAAAATCAATGCCTTATATAACATTAATCCTTACTGTAGCATGTATCCATACTGCACTCATTCTATTACCAAATTATCTTACAATGGAAAGATATCCACATTTTGTTTAACAGTTAATCAGTTAATGGATATGTGGATGGTTTTATGTATTTTAGCTTTTAGAATTAATATTACTGTCGACATTTATAATGTATTAACATGTATTTATAATACATGTTCTTGTGTAGACATAGAGTTTCTTGTCTCTTGAGTGGATGTTTAAGAGTGGAATTGCTAGAATACATGTCAACTTTCTTTTTAAACTGCCAAAACAATTTCTGAAGAACCTGCAATAATTTAACTTTCCAACTGCAATGTATGTTCCAATTTCTCTAGACCCATGTCCGAACTTCTTACTGCCTGAATTAGGTTTCCCTAGGGAAACAGCATTTTCAGAATGTAAAAGGATATTTACTAAGAGAAATTGGCTCACACAATTATGGGTGTTGAAAACCCCATGAGCTGCTGTTCCCAGAGACCCATGGAAGCCCTTGATGTCATTCAGTTCAAGTCCTAAGACCTGAGAACCATGAGAGCTTCATTCCCCATCAAGGGCCGGAGAAGAGGACTCCTTCCAATACTCGCTGTTTAGAAAACTGTTTTGTCCAAAGACAATTGGTTGTCTTGTGTTCATTGGACCCCCAGAATTATGGATTTTATTAATAACGGATTAGTGCCATTAGCCCCATACTGGCCTGTTTTAATGGACTTTCCCTCTCCATTGAGTTATGCTGCTGAGGTGAGAGGAAGCCCACAGAATTAGGACACTGTCACTTCTTTGTTCTGCTTCCTAAGGGGAGAATGAGAAAACATTGCATTTATCTTGATTGTACAAATGTCTGTTTTGAAACAAAGGGCCAGTATTTCCATGCAAGATGGGCATGGAACATTTACTTATTTGTGTGGTTAAGGGGCCACATAATC